>VWZF01005810.1:0-120113 GCA_013396755.1 Sclerurus mexicanus
GAGGGTGTCCCCTTCCCCAGGCTTGGTAGTGTATCCCGGTGAGGATCTCTTCCCGGCTAGCGCCGCCTCCGCGGTCGATCCCGCAGTACCAGTAGATGGTGCTCCAGGATCCCGATCGCTGAAGAAAGGGTGAAATCGGTGTCGACGGGGCAGGTGAGACCTTTGTATTTTCCTGTGGTGCTGGCGTTTGCCCTTTGCTACCACAATGAACTTGCATTGAGAAATTAATACAAGCTCAGCACTTCCCGGAATTTGAGAAGTCGGGTTGTCTAAAAAAATTTCGTTAAACATTTTGTAGATTGATGGAATGATTTGGGTTGGAAGGGACCTTAAAGATCACCTAGTGTCCTCCCTTCTGCCAGAGGAAAGGACACCTTCCACTAGACCAAGTTGCTCAGAGCTCCATCCAACCTGGCCTTGAATGCTTCCAAGGATGGGGTGCCCACAACTTTTCTCGGCAACTTGTTCCTGTGTCTCACCACCCTGACAGTAAAGAATTTCTTCCCGATATCTAACCTAAACCTACGGTTTTTCAGTTTAAACCATTTCTCCTTGTCCTGTCACTACATTCCCATGTAAACAATTCTTCTCCATCTTTCTTGTGTGCTCCCTTCAGGTACTGGAAGGCTGTGATTAGGTCACCCCAAAGCCTTCTCTTCTCTAGGCTGAACAATCCCAATTCTCTCAACCTTTCCTCATAGGACAGGTGCTCCATCCCTCCATTCAACTTGGTGGCCTCCTTTGGACTCTCTCCAACAGGCTGATGTCCTTCCTGTGCTGCGGGCACAAGAGCTGGATCTAGCACTCTAGGTGGGGGTCTCAGGAGAGCAGAGTAGAGGGGCAGAATCCCCTTCCTCACCCTTCTACCGTGACTCTTCTCATGCAGCCCAGTATACAGTTGGCTTTCTAGGTTGCAAGCTCACATTGTTGGCTCATGTCCAGCCTCTCATCCACTATTTACTGCTGTGCATCTCTGTCCAAACAATGCTTCCCAAATTTCAACCACTGTCAGTGATACTGCAGCTATTAATACCACATTGCCACTGTCAGGGAAATCAGTTAAAGGTACTGGCATATTGTGTCTATCAAAGTAAAAATTTCTGTGCATCTATATATGGGCTCTTAGTAGTATCATGCTACTGTACTATAAAAGACATAGTTTTTCACCTCAAGTAACTGCTTTCTCTGGTGTTGCTGGGGCAGGGTGGCTGGTGGCACTTTATCTGCCATGTATTTAATGCCATACCTATCCAAGACAGAAATAATTGTCTCCAGGCCTGAAGGAGAGAAGCAGGTGTACTCACATACCACAGGATAAATATTTAGATAAATAGCAAGGATATCTAAAGCCCTATCTAAAGCTTTCCCATGGACTTTCTGTTAGTACACACTTATGCTGGATTCTGTTCAAAGCACAGCTAAGTAGCACAGAGCAGTGAGAGCTTTTTTAATTCCCCTTTCAGATAAAGAAGTTTAGATGTCACATGTCAAATGTAATGTGACCTCAGAGATTTCAACCTAGTCTTTAACAGGCATTTCTCACTCTGGAGAAATGCCTAGCTTTTGAAACAATGCCTCCTTTCAAGAACTCTGGCTTAATATTATGGTATGAAGGTCAAGATCGTCTTGTACTGACTGAGAGGAGCACAGCAACTTTCACAGTGGTTCCTTTCTTCATATGTGGCTTTTACTTGTACTTAGCATTTTGAACTAAAAAATGAAATGCAGCATAAGAAAGTATCATTTTCTGTGTGAGACTTTGATGAGTTTTGTCTGTTAGCCTCACTGTTGTTGTATTGTCACAATACCGAATGCTTATTATCATATTAACTGATGCCCTTTATTTGACAGGACTACTTACTTTTGTTGGTCTTAAGTTTCTGGCAAGGTACACAGACAATTTCAACTTGAACCTTTCAGTGGAAGGACACAGACAATTCAGTGTGTCCCCTATGTGTGGGTCAGCAATGGAATAAACAAACAATGGACCTGTACGAACCAGGTCAGCTCAACCCAGACGCAATGAAGGTAAATTATAGCACAGGCAGGCTGCGAGCAACCACCATAAAGGCTGTAAAAGGTTATGCTAAAACCTCTCAGATCTGAATAGAGACTATAAAAACCATCTGGACATTGTATATGTGCTATTGACCTCCAAAGGCAGGTAACCAGTCAGACAGCTGCCCGGGAACAATGGGGTGAAACCCCTTGAAAACAGCCCTGAGTCAGATGGGGTTACATATTCTTGCTATTACCTACCCTGTAAAAAGGTCTGACACTCTTGTCCCGGGTGACTGTTGGGTGACTGTGTGAGCTGGCTCTTGCCTGCTTTCCTGGGGTGGGAGAACATGCCAGGAATAATGCACTTGTTTGGAGACTGTGGATTGGAGCATGAATCTGCAAGGCGGGTATCTTAGAGGAGTCTGCTTTGCTCTTGATTCACAAGCCACAGCAGTCCAATAAGCAATTTTTATTTATGTAGTTGGCGTGTTATGTGTGACCCCTTCTACGGGAAGTGGCCTTAGACATACCTGAGTCACTCACTGTCGCCTCAGGCTCCTGTTGCTGTGATGTGTTTTTTTTTCACAGACTGAAACTGAAGTAATCTGGAGAGGATGCCTGAAAGAATGAGAGAGAGAGCTTAAATAATAGGGCTCTTCCCAAACTTCTAGGGATAGCAAATATTGACAAATTGAAGTATAGTTATAATCAATTCTTTCTTTTTTCTTTCTTTTTTCTTTTTTCTTTTTTCTTTTTTCTTTTTTCTTGCCTTTTTCCTTGGAAGGCATTGCCTTTTGTTAAATAGGTGTTTGCAAAAGCTCTCTTAGCACTGGCACTCCTAGCAATGTCAATAGGAACAGAGCTGGTGGTGCTGTGCCCAAATCAAAGCAAGACTGTAACTGGGTTCTCCTCCCTGAGGCTCAATCCATGCCAGGAAAAATTCAACAACCCTAAAGAAATGAGAGCACAAGTGGTCAAATTTTAGGGTAACGCCATGAAATAGTGCCCTAAACAGGGAAAACTCCAGTTTCTTCCCAGATCATGGCAGGAGCCATTTTCACATATTTTCAGATTATTCCAGGGCTGACAAATACGTACTCATTATGTCTAGGAAATTGATAATCTTTCTTCAGGAAAAGAATAGTGTCAACTGGCAGAGAAGGAACACATGTTAATTTACCTGGAGAAACTGATACATCTATTATCTCAGTCCTTAAAAGCTTAGTTACTCAGTGGGTGGATATCTGAGATCTAACATTAACTTCGGCGAGGTGGCCTATGTATTTGATAACAGTGTTTTCAAAGGCTTGTTTAATATGGTGATGGCAAGAGCTGTGGAGAATGTTTTTAAGCCTAGCCTTTTAAATTTCTCATCTTTAGGACCAATTCTTTCAGAAGTAAATCTGGGGAGTCAATAGTGCTTTTGGAAAGAGATGCCAAATTCTTAAAAATGCAGAGGGAGAGTCTGCTGAGGTGAGCCACTTCCATTCAGCATGAGCTGGAAATCTCTGAGGTGCTAGAGTGAGACTGCAGCACCTTCAGATTCATATTTCATAATATATAATGAGCAGAATAAAATAACTTTTTAAAATAGAACATTTTTAATTATTATTTTTTTAACTGGAAAATCAAATACGCTTCAGTGAGGTACTTAAGACACTGGTGTCTCTGAAAGTGAAATGACAATATTTTTGGCATGAAATGAATATTGGAAAATTTGGCAAAGAAAATGTATAGTTACTGCTTGAAGGTTGCTTTCAATGTGCTGATCCCCAGAGGTCCTGCCTCTTGGGCTGGGAGCTGACTGCAGGCATGAGAATATGATGTTGTGACTCACTGGCTTTACTTCCTCTCCAGTGGTAAGTAACTTCAGGGAAACAAATGTAATTAGTTGAAACACCTTATATGTTATGCTCTTCATGAATGTTATTATTTAAGAATAATACTTACATATATTAGAAATATATATAAGAGCATTAGGGTTTTTTTCTTAAGATAAACATCTCTGGGTCTTAATTAATCCTATGCCAAGGATTAAGATCTCTGTTACAGGCAGGCCATGCAGTAACTCTTACTGTTCGACTTCTCCCACAGAATTTTATGAATAGACCAGACTGTATGAACACACAGCACCAGGCAGCCCACGGCTGCCAAAGAATAATCCAAAAACACAGTGATAAACAGAACACAGGGATGGGTCAGAGCAGGTGAGTGCCTGTTCATAGCACATCTAAGAGGTGGGTGGGACTGGTCCAGCACTGGGCTGGAAGATGGGACAGGCATGGCTGGCTCCTGCCTGGGGTAATGAGGTGCAGCAAACCTCCTGAGGAGCCTTCAGGGAACTGCTCTGAATTTCAGCATTAGGGAGGGGCAAGCAGCACCACCCTAGGTTTAAAGAAACCTGCAATAACAGACATAGGAACAAGTAAAATTAAAGAACACCCAAACCTGCGATTGAGTTTATGGGCACCACAGGCTGTGACATGTGCAGAGAGCCAGGGAGGGTGCAGGTTGCTGGATGTGGGTCTGACTGCTGCCTGTGCTATAACAATTTCAGTGACCAGAACGTGGTGCTTTGGCTCATTGTTGGGCTGTTCCTGGGCCCACCCTGGACAGTGGGTACACCTGGTGCTGCTGGGTGCTGCTGCAGCTCCAAACAAAGCCTGAGGCACAGAGGGTCCCAGAGGGCAAAGTCTGGCAGGGGACACCAACCTTGGGCCCCATGTGGTGGGAGAAGGTTTGGTAAGGCATCTTCTCGGCCAGTGGGCGACTGAGCCAGCGTTTCAGGTCTGGCTTCAAGGACAGTGTGTGCTATCTGGCTTCCATCCTTGTGCATGAGGGGTGGATTTTCTGTGTGGTTCTGAGTTTATTTACATGTCAAATGCGATTTACGTGTCTTGCCATTTATTTTAAATGAGTTGAAAATTGCAAAGTTGATATATCTTAAAATGAATAAATTTTAAGTATCTGGATTTTTCTGGCTTAGTAGCTGAAGATTTTGGTATTCCCTAATATTTAACAGTATGTCTGTTTTCATTATTAATTGAATTAAAGTACAGGGTTTAATTTTGTTAAAATTATTATTAGGTAATGTACATTGTTAACTTTGTCTGTTTGCCCATAATAATCCATTTTATCCAGAGATTGCAGAAAATGTCATCTAAGAGTTCCTTTATTGAAATACAGCATGTTGGCAATATGAAATGCCAATTTACCAAATCAAGACATAAGTAAGTCCTTGAACTTTACTGCTACTTTCTCCCTCCTTCCCAATAACGTAGCCATGTCCTGACTATGTTGCAGTACAAACATTCAAATTCTTCTTCAAAATCTACTTCATAACTGCGCAGACCCTGATCCTATAAAGCACTCACATTCTTTATAGACAAGAATTGTTTTGTTTTCTATTATTTATTTAAAGAAATGGTGCTTTGCAGTTAGTTTATTTTGATATTCTAAAACCTGTAAACAGTGTCCGTGTCAGGGCATGAAGGTTAGCTGCTGAGTCTGGCTATGTTTTGGGGTTAAGGTATGTACTTAATGTTCCAGGTCATTGACATTATTCATAATTCTGGAAAGAAAAAAAAGTCAGTTAATTAAAAGCAAAGCTTTTGAATTATGTAATAATGCCATGCAAAAGGCATGAAGTGACAAAGTAGGATTGCATCTGAGTGTTTTCCAACATTGAAAATGTGGCAGAAACATTGTTCCTCAAAAGTGATATGCCCTTCCTAAAAAGTGTTATTTACCAAAAACATAGGAGTTACGGGCATTTGTGTTGGTGTAGCAGTGATGCTAAATCACCATCTGCCTCCCTAGACCCTAATAGCTTTTAATTTATTTCCTATTCACTAGGGCTTAGAAAGTGCTTAGGGTGTTTAAAATACTATGTTTAAAAAAAAAAAAAAACCAACCAAAATAAAAACCCCCACCCAGAGAAAAGGAAGTATAATTATTAGCTATAGGTAGAATTACAGCAAAAAGTTTGAGTGCTTTCCAGGAGGATGCACAAGCTCTGACTTGCCTGATTTGTTTCCACCTATGTCTCTTCACAGTCTCTTTTTCTGAGTTATTTGAGAAGCTTCCTTATCTGCACATTGCTCTGTAAGGGGTAGGTATGCCATCTGCATATTATTGTAAATTAGAAGATCCATCCATCTACTATCTTAGATGAGTGTGGCTTTCCTGCAGGAATTTGTTAAATTATATAAATTTAATTCTCATATCCCTTCTGGAGTATTGAACAAAACTAATTTTATGACTGCAGGGTTTGAAAGCAGAAGGGGCAGTAAGCTAATATAATTAATCATTGTGTCATTGCTACAGAATAATGGACTAATTCGCTTCCTAATTTCCAGTTACTTATCATTTTAAATCTCACAGGGAAAACAGCACTGTATAGAAAGAACAAGGAACAACCAATTAAAGTAAGTGTTTTGTTTCATCATCTCAAGCAAGTGTAACAGAACTGAGGAAACTCTGGTTGTGATTTATTAGTTGCATTTGTTCCTTGAGTTTTCACATACAATTAGATACTTTGCTTCATATGGAAAAAAGGTATGCATTTTCTTGTATTGACATATGTTGTGCAGCAAATTTGCATTTTTAAAAGCCACTTAAATACGCAGAATAGTTGACTTGAGTTAAAATGAACAAAACAAGACATTTAAAACTCTTTGTTAAAAAAGGTTCTTTAATGTCAACAGCAAAAAAAATTAAAAACACCTGCAATTGCAAGAATTCACTTGTAATCTGACATTGGGGGCCAAAAAAGGAAGTATTTTTTCCACTGTTTTTAATAGAAGTACAACTATATGAACTGCACCTAGAGGAAATACTGACTTGAACCATTTTTTTCCCCCTTGAACAAGAACTCAGCATGAACTATTTGTTACTATGAAGTTCTGTTAATCCAGAACAACTTTAATCACTGCTGAACCCAAATGAGACCCAAACCAAATAATGAACACGTTTGAATGTCTAATTAGATATAAAGAATTCAGTATCAGTTTGGGGCAGTACTGTTTTCTTCATTCCCCAGTTTGATCCCACTTCCATTTATCCTGCCCTGATTCCTTCCAGCCTCCTGCTTTGAATCAGATGGTGCTATAGGATGTAAAACACTCTTCAGTAAGATGAGCTGGAGAAAATTGGTGGGGTTTAGCCTCTGTGAATAGCATTGCTCAGCTTTCTCTTTTTTGGTATTTCTCTATGAGTGCTCCCATCCTCATGACAAACTTCTGGAAGGGTGCAGAGGAATGACCTACCTGTCTGTCAGACACTAGGAAGAATATTTCTCCATGTTCTGTTTGCACCACTAAGCCAGCTGTCCTTTGTGCTTAATTGTCAGAGGAGCACTGCTGTGACAAGCCATTTGGAAAAAACTAACAGGGATTGTGGGGGTTTTCATCTAGAACCAACATCAGGTGTTTAAAACATTTTAAAGAAAAATCTGGGAAATTCATATAGAAATTGCTATGCAACAGTTCATGCCAGTTATGTTGTTAGAAAACTTAAATGCTGTACAGCAAGCTTTTGGAGTTTGATTTTTATTTTCCTCTGCCTGGAGAACGTGGTGTCAAACATCCATTTTTTATTTTAAGAATAGTCTCAAAGACTTGATTGTTCTTTGATCCTAATGCTGTGTTGAAGGTAGTTCAAAGTTATGAGGAGTTATGTATGCTATGTCTTAATGAAATGCTTGTCTGAAATTGTACTGATAGCCTGCTGTGAAAAAATCAATTTGCCATCAGCAACTGAATGTACTTGATGCTCAATTTAGTTCACCCAACTATTTCACGTTCTTTCCCTATAGTAAAACAAAAGGGTCCTGAGAATTAATTACAGTGTTAGCATCTGCTCATGGCAGCTTTGCTGATATACTTAGTAGAGTAAGATAGTTAAGACAGGAGTGAGATGGAGTGTAAAGTTTTTCTCACTACCATTTTTTATACAAATGTCTTCTAAAAGACAGACCTCTCTGGTGATTCCTGTGCTTTGTCTTTTTGTAGTAGAGCACTCAGTTGTGTATAAAACCAACAAATACTCATTGTTTCCAAATAATTTATGTTATGTCACATTTTTGTGGTTCATATTACTATAAATATTGCTGGCTACATAGTGGAGTATTGTTTATTTTTACTTTAAAGTGAAACCCAAACTTTTTTTTTTTCCTTTGGATCAGTAGATGAATGAGAGGTTGCTGAGATTACAAGTCCCTGAAATGCCTAATGTTGAGTCACGTATTAGTGTAATTCCAACCTGCTGTACCAAGTATGCAACCTTGAATGCCAGACAAGCACACTTTTGTGCAAAATCTCCTTTGCCAGTTTCATCTTTATTAACATTACAAATTTCCAGTGTGCTCACATGCTAGTCTAAACTGAGAGTTTATTATACTGAACATAGACAGAGCTGCAGCAGAACCTCACAAAATATTGGTAATTTAGGGTTTTAGTATGTGATAATTTTGTATTTTAAAGCATATTCAGGTAAATGAATCTCACTCGCTTGATTTAGAAGAAGGATCAGATCCTATGCTTTTTGTCTAGGTTTAGGGTTTTTTTCTATAAAGGTATAAACTACCTTTCTTGGAATGCTTGAGAAAACATGATCTCTCAAATCCAAGAGATTTTCATTATTTTTAAGTTGTCTGTAAGTTCTGTCACGTTGGATATGAAATGTGTTCATCCACATCACTGTGTTTTGGAGAGGATCATCTTCGGTTTCTGCGAGAGAGTGCTTGAAAATCAGTCTTGGCATGAACAATAGCAGTGCTAGTAATGGTGGTAGGGTTAGTCCTGTTTGCATTGGAGAACGATTTCAGTTTGCGTCATTGTAATAAACCCTCTAAGTTTGGTGAAGTAAGAACACGCTCATTGTCTTCTGTAGTTTGAAAGAGGAAAGTTATAATCAGGACTAGTGGGAATCCTAAATTATTTTAATATTTATTGTTTCATATTTTCTGACAAGCTGCAAGCACAAATGGGAAAATTGTGCTTGCATGTCTGACGGTGTAAGACACTTTCGAAGCCTTCAGAAAATATTCACATGGCCTGTTAGTTGCTTCTGGGTTTGAAAAGATAAATCAATATCCAAAGAAATACAGCCCAAGCTTTCATCAGATAAAGCCTTTTCTTTTTGAAGACATTTGAATATTCTTCATGATATGATTTGCTAATTTTAATCATATATATACACACACACACACACACACACATTACCATTAATACCATTAATGCTCCAGTTTTTGTGTTGGATAAAACTTTTAATTCTATGTCCATTAGGTTGCCATGTACCAAATGCTTTTAACTTCTTAACTCATAAAAACATTACTAACCCAGTGCCTGGTGCTAGTCAGATGCAGTGGTAATTAACACAAGTAAACCCCCCAAAAATAGAAATTAAATATTTCATAAATTAATACTCTTATAAAATTGTAATACCATAGTGTGACATTTAATATGCACACCTGCATATCTTGTCTCTTCTATCCTCTAAAATTTTAACTAAGGATTGCAAGAGTTGTTCTTTGCTTTCCTTTGGCTCATCAATAAAAGAACATTTCTGTAATTTGTAGATATGCTTTATTAGAACATCACATGGCATGAAATTTAAACTCTCTGCATGTATAAGAGTTGTGAAAGAACATTTCTTACTCTTCCAGAACAAACACACCCTCTAGATAATAACCATTTTGGTAAATACTTTGAGTGATTCCTGAGAATGTCTAGACAAACCCTTGAAAATAAAAGGTGGTCTAAAATGAAATGAAAACACAACTAACTATCAATAACCCTGGCAATGAAAGAACAGCCTGCCTGGGTCTCAGAACCGGCCTGTGCACCCTGATCCTTTTCATTTTGTCAGAAACACACTGCGGCTGTGTGAACAGGGAGGTAATAAACAGCCTTAACACTAAGAAATCACTTTTTCTGAAAGCTGGATTGATCATGTGCTTCACTTGCAAGTCTGAGAGACAGTAGAATCTGCCATTTGTGTAGGGAAGTGTTATTGAAATTAGCAGTTTACTGAAATGATTGTGCTTTTCTCCCCTCAATTTGGACATGTTTTGGCTGTTGAGAATGTGATCTCTTTAGATATAAACAGGTACTTGGGTGAATTGAGAGCTAGTGGTTTTTATGATTCTTGAATATAGTTCCAGTTGAGGTATATGTTTCTTACATTGCTTGACAGTATTGAGGGTAGGGAAAAATAGAAACCTGTTTTATCATTCTATAATTTTTATGGTACGTGCTAAATGTTACCTTGAAAATATGTGATACATATTCACATAAGCTGTAAAATTTCAAAACTGATTTTTTTTAGTGTTAGCTTTGGTCCATGAGGTGTCAAAAATCTTTTGACTTCCATTCATTGCATTTAAGTGAGAAATAATTGTCAGAAAGAAGTACTTTTTTGGAATACTTTAACAAAGCAGAAAGGGAAAGTTGTATGTGCTTTTAATTTGATAAGTAGGCAAACAATTTAGTAAAATTTTTTTGATGTGGGAAAGTATTCCTGATAGCCTAATATTTCATACAGTTGGGAGGAAAAACTGTCAGTGCTGTACCTCATGTAATTTCTCTAGACATTGAAATAGTTTCACCTGGAGAAGCAGCATATTTTGTGTCTAGCATTTTTCATTAGAGATACTAATTAGCAATAGCTAACAAATGATGCTGTTATGCATTAATACTCAGAAGGGCATCCATGAGCTCCAAGAACAATTGGAGCCATTACTGAAATTGGGACGTCTGCTCTCAGAGCTCTCAGCAAAATATCAAATGCATGAATGGTATTGAAATAGCTTATATAGAGTAATTTATTTATATGTAGTTTTAAATATGTGCCAGGGTTTAACCCCAACTGGTAGCTCAGCCCCACACAGCCACTCACTCCCCCACAGTGGGATGGGGGAGATAGAAAGGCAAAATGAGAAAAATTTGGGCCGTGACATCACAGTGTATGGAGTATCCTTTGGGTCAGTTGGAGTCAGCTATTCCGGCTGTGACCCCTCCCAACTTCTTGTGCATCCCCAATTTCTGTGGTGGTGGTGTGGACTGAGAGACAAAAAAGGTCTTGACTCTGCATGAGTGAAATAATGGCAACAAAACCACCCCTCAATTATCAACCCCGTTTTCAGCACAAATCCAAAACACAGCCCCATACACATTACTATGAAGAAAATAAACTCTACCCCAGTCAAAACCAGCACAATATAAAAAAAATGAAAGCAGTAGAAGTTGTAACAGAGACTGGTAGGAAGGGAGGTTTTATTTAACATTTTGTTGCTGCAATATCACAGGATATTGATTGCCTCCCTTTTCCTGTTATCCATTATAGCTTTGGTTAATTTAGTTAATTATTACAACAGATGCTCTGTTTGTTGTGGGATTTCAAAAATGTTGTGTGACCTATAGGGCATATTTGAACATGTGGATTAGACTGATTTGTGGATTTTTTCGAAATAAACACCCTTTGTTGCTGCACTGCATGGAATTGGGCTTGCTGATTCAGACAGTCTCAGATATAAGCTCCAATGAAGTGTTGAGGGGACTGTTGTCTTTACCCATGTTTGATGTCAGTCAAATATGGAATATTTTGCTGCACTAATTCCTATTTAACATGGCTTGACCTTTAAACCAAGTCATTGCCCTGATTGATTCCTTATACTTGTTCATCTCTGTGGCAAAAAGACTTTCCTACAGCTTTGAAAGGCCTTCGTTGCTTGTCTTTCCTTAATTTGTGATAGCTAAATTCATCACATTGTAAACCTTACCTTCTTTTATAGTAGCAGAAAGTTTTCAAGTCCATCTTAAAATGCTTCAGGAACTGAACTCGTGTGTAGTTAAAACAAAAACAAACAAAAAAATATAATAGAGGTCCTTCTTTCAAATAATCATTCTCTGTTGACCATGACTGAACACATGGGGCAGTTGCACCTAACAAAAATCTCCTTTCTTCTGTCCTTATGCTAGTCCAGCTCATACGTTTGACAGACATTAATTTTTTTGCTAAATTTTCTGAAAGTAAGTGACTATATACTCAAAGTTATTATTTATGAGGTTACAGTATTGCTGCTGATTTTTTCATACTCCTGTACCTACCAGAAGACCAAACAAGTGGACTTTTCATTTATTTTTTTCACTTGGACTTTTCATTTCATATGTTCATTCATTTTGTTTTTGCTGTTGTTGTTTGCTTGTTTGTTGGCTGCTTTGTGCTGAATCACTATGTTTTCATCTGATTCCTTACCCAGGGCTGAAAAATCTTGATTTGAACTTGTCTAATTTCTCACATGTTTTTAGTGTGTAGGTATAGTAAGGTTGTAGGGTTTGGGGTTTTCTTAGATGATCCCTGTCTTCATGTACTGTCTACCAAGCTAGAAGTTTAGAGGGAAGGTAGGAAACTGTATTAGAATGAGACCTTAATAAACCATCATGGCAGGTGCATAGAGTTTATTGGAGGTTATTCCATTGCACAGCCCAACATCTAAGATAATTCTTTATGTAAGAGGGTGCTTTTTACTTGCATGTCTTATTTCACTTACACTACTTATTTTAACTACAGAAACAATTTCATATCCTTTATAGAGCAGTCTGTGCAAAATTTATGAAATACTTTGTGTTGTAGCTGAAAAAATTTTAGGGATTTTCAGACTGAAGAAGTTTGGAACAAGTAGATTAAATTTAATGCTAGGCAATCTTCAAGAAGGAATATAGGCAGTTGTATTGGATGGGCAAAGTAAAGTAACTGTAAGAATTAACTTTTACTCTTGACATTTCTATTCAGTAAATATAAATAACAATCTTACAGCAGTGCATATAATTCAAGTTCTCCTGTTTGTATATTTAAATTTTGGTAGATTTCTAGGCTCTATGACTTTTCAAATTGCATGTTGATGGCAGTAAAAATGAAAGACATTTAGTTTAATACAAGTGAGTTTTCATTTTCAAGAAAGATCTGAAGTGAAATGCACAAATGTGATAAACTCTGGAAGATCCTAGGAACAGTTTTCTGTACCCTTTTCCTACGTTCCAACATTTGAGAGCCAATCTTTCAGCTTAGAGTCGTTATTTTGAGGGTTTTTTTGCATAAAGTAGATAGCTGAGCATGTGTTTATGTGCATGCAACCATGTGTGTTCCTGGGAACTTTTTTATTTAATGTGAAAGAGAAATTGGTACTTTCCCAGTTCACAATAACGAAGTATGGAGTTAAGGAATACGTACATTTGATTATGGCAGAAAACCAAACACAAAAGAACAGCGAGAAAAAAAAGACAGCAAGGTTACCATAATTTTTAGGGAGAAAGGCATGTCTGGTTGCTTACCTTTTTCCTCTTCTTAATGTAATTACTTCACTTGTGACTTTGCATTAAAGTGTGCCTTACTGTTATGTAGGAAATTAATTTTTAATTAGTACCGCCTTGAGTGCATTTTCACAGGCACAGTAAAATATCTCATTACTTGTAATTTTATAATTTATTTTAAATATGTAATGATGTAGCTGTTTACCTATGAAATATATGTACTAGTATGTAACTTTTTGCAGCACTGAGTACTCTTTTTTTTGGCAGGCACATATTTAACTGATGCTTGATTCCATGTTAATTATAAACCTTACATAACTTTTAAAATTCAGATCTTTGTGTGTAAGTATTGAATGATCTGAACTGTTTTAATTAGTATTGAACAGGTATAAGGTTGGTTTACATGTTTAAGTTAGCTTTATACTTGTCATAGTTTTCATTTTTATAGCTTTAGTATTGGGAATACCAAGCATTAGTACACAGAATACCAAGAGGTTTTTTGGACTCGTGTCTAAAGCACTTTGTCTTTTATATTTACTAAGTAAATTGAATGGGAAAAGTGTTGAACTGCATGCCATGACTTGCAAATTGCTTCCCAACTCAGTAGTAAAATCAGTAAACGTTTGATCTGAAAGGAGCAAACATTGATGATTTCCGAATATAAATTCTAACATGTCTTTGTACAGTGACCCCCACTGTTCATCTGAGGTCACAACATTTTTTATGAAGGAAAGGTTGGTCCTACCTAGGCTATTAAAGAAAGTGAAGGTAGAATAAAGATGCCACCTTGTGGGTGAAATAAATGATGCAACAGATTATGCAAAATATCCTGTATAGCAAATAGAGTCTATGAATTTGTGGTTGGCTGCTAGAATTTGAGCTTGTGTTTTCTTGAACGTTTACAGTTAGTTTTGGAGGTTACATTTGTGAATTTTGTATGAAGTATCTAAGTAACTGCTGTTGGATCATTCTGGTGTTAAGTGTTAAATGTCTGCTAAAAATAACAGTAAGATTTTGTTTGTGCTCCTAATCACCAAGTAATTTTGATATTAGATTCAATGTATTGTTTCTAATATCTTAAAGCACAATTTTAATGCTGTCAATGTAACCTGACTAGGTAACAAAAATAATGGTTTTGTAGAAATCCTCTATACAAAAGCCAAAATGGTGATGCATTCAAGTTCCTGTGCTGGAATTCTCACTACATACCCAGATTAACATGATGCATGTATTAATTTGTCATTCTTAACTGCATGTAATGGATTTCTTACAGCAGTCAATGAAATACTGGGCATCTACAGACCTTGGCACCATGGTTTTGAACCACCTTTGCCCTGGGCAGGTCTTCTGGATTTTGAGTACATTATTTCAACGTATGTTTTCATCATTCAGTGGTAATGACCTTTCACAACTGTTCTATATGTGGAACACAACTGATAGAAATGGTTTCAATACCTAAAAATTGTGGGCCAGCACACTATGGCTGAGACAGCTCACGAGGTCTGTCATCTGAAAGCTGTAGTGATCCTTGGTTTCCATGCCATAGTCCATCTGGGTACCAGAAATTCTCCAGGCAGCTTCAGATAGAAATCTGATTTCTCTTGCTGCCATGAAATACTGTGTAGTGTTCATGTATTCTGTTTGTACAGCTTCCACAGAGGCGTTTGTGAAGTGCTTCAGGTGAAAGGCTCCTGACAAAACCTGCATTGCTCTTATTCTGATCATTTAATTTGAATTTACTTGTCCTCTTTATTCTTACATAGATATTGGAGACTATTAATTTTGGTATTTTGCTGTGGAAAATCTATGTTTGCCGTGCGCCCCGGGTGTCTTGCATAAGAATCTTGTAACAAATTCTTCAGGACCAGTTAGGCTAGTTGTGGCATTGTGAATCTTTGATGTGACACTGGCATGGGGGACACTACTCAGTGTTGTTTTGAGTTTTTTTAAAAGTGATTACATGCTGCACAAGATCTTTTTTCACAGGCCATGTTGGGGAGCTCAGAGCTGTGCGACACACAAAACTCACACTTTAAATGTTGTCGCCATGCAAGGTCTGCTTTTGGTTGAGGAAGCAGATATGTGGGAAAGAATCTGAGTCTCTCAGATCTCAGGTATGGCAAGAAATAAGCTAATGGGGGTTATGAAGATAGGTGTCAGGTTGTCCTGGAAGCCAGCTACAAGTCAAAATACAGCCTCTAGTGGAGTCTGTGTGAATCCTGATACGCATCCATCTGGGAAATACCTCCTTACCTTCACTCCTTGCATTGTCTTGTACTTGTCCACGGAGTTGTTAACTCCTAAGTGTTCATATATTCTTTTAATGAGAACATGTCTATTATGGTTTTTGAAGAAGATCAATAAGGAGCAAAAGCTTTATTTTTGCAAACAGCAAAGATAAACTGCACGTGCAACTGAGAACTGGTATTCATCTGCCTCCACACAAGTACTTAGCTCCCCGTGACAATGTCTAAGTTGGAGCAGGTGGTTTCAGAGTTCCTTCCTTCTGCTTTGCTCATTGACATGCTCCAACAGGTGCAGAGCAAGACCCAGCCTCTCTTGAAACATTCATTTCCATAAAAACATGACGAATGCATGCACTGGAAAGCAGCCCTGACACAGTCCAGTTCCTTATGTCACTTAACAGAAAATCAGGACCTCATGGTGCATGGTAGGGAGTACTTGATCCTTGGTTTGGCCAAAGGCTCAGTGGCCTAAGGAATTTAACCAGTAAACACATTTTTATTGTAGTAGCTGTTTTTTGTGGCTTTCTGTTGTCCAAATTTCAGAGATAGATATATAAAAACCATATATAATACAATTCTTTTCAACTTAGTAAAATAAAGTACTCTACATTTCTAGTGGATCATAAAGTAACAGACCTGTGCCAAACAAGTAATAGTTCCCTAGCTTGATGTATTAATAATCTCAGCAAAAAAAGGCAAAAATCAAGTTCTATGTGAACACAGTGCATGATCAAGCGGGGTCTTTTGACAGCACTTCTACTGTTTGAGGAAGTTGGCTAGCCAGACATTTCCTGGGAAAAGGCTGCAATGTTTTGATATTATTTTTCATCTTACAGTCTTCAAACGAGGTCTTATTGGTAGCATTCTTTCAAAGGATGCTAGATATATTTTTTTTTATCTTAGAGATTTTATGCCTAAGATGTACTCTATATAAACTGTATCATGTGTACATCAGTATCTATTGGAAACCAGGTTGCTAAGCTTGATGAACCTCTAAAAAAAGGCCTAAGAATTCCAGGCTCAGTCAGGGAGAGAGAAACCACAGAAGTTGTTGAAACCTGCTTTCTTCATTGTGACTCCACCTAAAAAATGTATACTTGGTCTTTCTAGTAATTGAGATGTCTATAAGCAGCACAGTGTTCCTTTGGCTTTGGATTCAGTTCTTGCTGGTTTGTTTGAATGTTTCAGGAGGATTGTTAATGTAGCCTAAATAAATACCTAGGTAGGACTCTTCCATGACTAATTTTGGTTAAGATTAGGCAAAGACAATTTCTGTCCTCTTCCTTTTGTGTGGGCAACTGGAGCAATGCAGATGGGAATTCTGCTGTGCAGCTGAGCAAGTCATGGCTGGCAACGAATTTCTCCATATCTGGCACATCATATTATTTTATAAAGGCATGGTTTTACTACTAGCAGAGAGATAGAGTTAGACCTTTCATTTGGTACCTGGAAAGGTAGAGGAATTCCTTATACCAGGCCATGGCTCTGAAATCTGCTACTTGCTCCCACGCTGCCACCGTGACCTGCTGAGCAGGCAGCAGTGGGGTTGTCGTAGTACAGGCTTTTCCCTGTGCTGAGCAGGGCTCAGACCAACAGCAGTGCTGCCTCTGGGCTCTGCTGGGGGCTGAATAGTAATGTGGAGGCTTTTCTTGTCTGATATTGACCAGAAGTGGCCAAGTATTTAAAAAAAATCTATTGCAACATACTGAAAAAAATTCCTAGCCTGAAGATGTTTTAGGCTGTTCTCTGTTACGCTTTGAGTTATCTGCTTTGTGGACCCTTAGGAAATAATTGGTGACATTAGAATCATGCAAGTAGTCAACTAAGTACTCTGATAATAAGTGTCAGATGCAGATTTTTTTTTGTGTGTGTGTATGGTTGTGTGCATCTTTTAAGCATGCAGAGCTCTGCTTAATAACCCCCCTGACTTGTTATTGCTATGGTGTTTATGTATATTTAAACATTAATGTACTGCAAGAAATTAACATCATATTTACTGGTTCAAAATCTATTACTGCAGCTATCTCTTCCTAATGTCCTGTAAGAGTACTTTTGTTTTGAAAGATTTCTCTTTCCTATGGCAGCTGAGTATTCTGAAGTTAATGCTTTGCACCCTGCTCAGAAACTACAGGGTATACAAAATGTACTCTGAAATTCATTCAAACTTTTAAAACTTATTATGGCTAGCAGAGACAGATTTAAGATTACTGAGGTTTCTGGTTGAAGTACTCCAAGCAGAAATCCATACTCCATTAGTTTCTGAAACATTATGTGACCTTAATTTTCCAGGTATTTTGCCCTTCAAATTGAAGATAGTATTTTAATACTATTTAAGTCTCCTGAAGAGCCTTGTAATATGATAGGCTTAAGTTGTGAAACATTTGAACAAAATGAAAGATAAAAAAGTAATTTAGGATTTGGTATTTTTTTAAATATATAGCAACATAAAGTCATGCATCAAATAATACATTGAAATAGGAGATAGAAGTTGCATATTTTGGGTGCATTTATCGGTGAAGTTATGTGTACATGCAGTCAGTCATATTTCTGGTATAAAGGTCTTTTTTTGCATTTGACTTTTTTAGGGAAAGCCATTTCCAGTGCCTTGAGCCTAGGGATTTGTTTCTTACATTGTGGTGTACTTAAAAAAAAATTCTACCTGGACAGCAGGTGTAGAATCACATCTCAGGCGATAAAACAGAATTTCAGAGCTATACTCACTTGGTGGGCAAAAAATGAAGAATTATTTTTTAAAAATCTTGTAGAAAAATTTAGGGGAAAAACTTATGTTTCCTTATTAACAAAAGTGATACTGTCTTTCAGCACTGTTAAATATGAGGAAAAAAAATGATCAGCAGATAGTGTTATGCCCAGCTCTATATTTTGTTAGAAGTGGACCCAATAAATTACAGGAATACTTTCTTATGTTTTATCTCCTCTAACATAATCCTTGAACACTCACATAGCTATGCAGTATGACAGATGCAAAACACATCATTGCTGAAAAATCTTAAAAAAAGGAGGAACACTATCTAATTGAACTGTAATGGCACTTATGCTGGATGTGAAATTATACATACATGTATATTTGTATATTTTGCAAGTGTGTATCTTGATGGTTACTCTAGGCTTTGGTGTTGGATTTTTTTTTGGTCTGAAAATCGCATTTTATTCATATACACAAAAGAAGTGTATATGTAATTGCAGTCTTTTCTGTAACTGTCTACACCCCCCCCTTTTTTTTCTTCTATATATTGTCATAACTAAGCACAGTTTGCCTTAAAGATATTCATTATTTTACTGAAAACCCCTATATGTTTTTTAATGGAATGTCCTTTTTACAGACCTGTGTGCTGATAACTGCCTAACAGATCATATGAATGTTATGATGTCAAACAGAATCGCCTGAGACGTGGGTGTCAATACTGAGACATTTTTCAGTCACAGCTTCATGTTGGGCATTCTAGTTACTGAGCACAGGAAGGAACAGGAAACACAACTCAGCAGGCAACCGTTAATTGCATTTTGCTTGTCTGAACTGTTGTTTGCTTGTTCTTATCTGCCAAACACTGAGATTTTCCCATGTATTTCATTAGTTGTTTCCCAGTCCCAGGGACTTAGCTGTGTGTTTGGTATCCTCTATTAGTTTCAAAGGCAGTGGCTACTAAATTGGGTCTTACTGGCTTGTTCTGTTTTTGTGAAGTCAGAATAAATTCCTGTTGCTGACAAGACCTCCAGTTCTGGTTTTTAAGCATCACAGGCTGCCTTGGCGCTTGGTGAGTGTGAACATTCACCCTGTATTTCTGCCAAGCATGGAGTAGGACAACTGTGAGTGCAGAACGGCAGCCAGAAATCTTGAATCAGAGCTGTGAAAAATTCAGTCCCCTTTTGTCTGTGCTTCTGGGTTTTATTTTGCCAAAAACTACCAACTTGACCTCTAATTTGGTACATTTTACTAGCTAGCATCTGCAAGTAGTCTAAAAAAGGTTGTTCCAAATTATCCAAGATTGTATATTTGCTGATTATTTTCTTTCATCTAGAAAGCTGTGAAGTTTTGTGTCTACTTTAGCAACTCAGAGGAATTAACTGAGCATCCCAGCACTCTGACATACAGAGAGCAAGGGTTTAGGAAGATTGTGGAAAGAAAAATGCAATCAAAATATGAAAGGGTTAAAAACTTTAAGAAATTTCTGATGTTGGTAGAGTTAAGGAAAGATCTTTGTCAGATCTCTAGAAGTACTGAGTATATAGCATAACATATCCACTTGCTACAACTCTTAGAAATTTTGCGTGCCAGAATTTTGGTTATCCCATTAGACTTTATTGAGACAACAAACTTCAGCCTGAGTTTGGAAGGATGAATTTGTTTTTATACCTTATTATCAGTAAGGACTAAATAAATTTGTCGTCACTGTTTCTGCCATTTGCAGAATCCCTTCACAGCGTTATGTCAATGGTAATGGTGACATGTCATTATCTATAGTCTTGTGATCTCTGGTGCTGCTACATGGCAAACCCTGTATGGCTTCAGTAAAATCAAACTTGCCTGTTCTTCACATTCCGGTCGCAGATAAAAAATATTTTATCTGGTCAAATACACGGCAAGAATGTTTCTGTCTATCATTTTACAAGAGAAGAACAAAACAAAGTTTTAACTTTGAAGAAACAGCGTGTTCTTGTCCTGTTAATTGAAAGAAAGGATCCTTTGCCTGTGAAAATTAAATCCTCCACAGTGTGTAGTTGCTTTTCAAATTCCTCAATCTGACAGTGTAATCGTGTAATCTGATGATAGTGTGCCTGAGGCTTATTGCAATTTTTTGGGCAGTGGTATCAGCAGATGATATGCTCTGTTGATTTTAGTCATTTACAGTTTGATTTTGATCCCACTGACCTGAGTATAAATGCAGAGTGACTTCACTGGCTTCACTGGAATTACCACAAACATCTTGGTGTAATTGAAATCCACATTTATTTTATTGCATTTATGGTTTTTTTTGCCATAGGATTTTCAGAAGTAACTAAAGAAAGAAAGGTATGGATGACTTTTCCTGTCATTTTGTGACAGCTTTCTTAGTTCAAATAGGATCTGTTACTGACCAGTTGTTAAAATTGTCAAGTATCTGTCTATGTGTTTGTACTGATGACTCAAAGTCATTGTGCTAAATGCACACACTGGTTGACTCTTCATTGTCTTACAGCCAGTTTGAATTGTTTTAACGTTCCTGTGCCTTGTCACTAGAATTTCTCTTTATTCATGAGCCTTTGCACTGACTTTATAGTCAGTTTGAAACTGATATGAATATATTTGAGTGTCTGTGGTTGGATGGAGTAATTGGACATATTCTAGAAGTGGTAAGTGGTTGGTGTTTGTAAGTGGCCATAAATAAAAACTATTGAAATGCAGGATCTAATCCTGCAGTCATTTTCCCCCTCTGATGCTGTCAATGGGAGATCTGTCTTCATAGCAGGAACTAAGGTGTCAGGATTGTACAGAACAGAAAATGTAGCTTGTTCGCAGCAGATTTTATAGCACAGATGTCTTCAGTGGCACAAACATGAACGTTTCCTGTTTAGTGAAGACTTTCTCTTAACTCTGGAGGCTTGCTTTTCAGAATGGTAAGCCAAACTCTCCACAGCAGACCCTTCAGTAGTGTTTTGTACCGCTTTTAAAATAATATAGTAAGACTAGATGATTTGATGCTGAGCTTATCTGTGCTTTTTTCCTCCTATATCATTCAATGAAAATTAATGGTAATTCTGTGCTGCTTTGTCACTTGTGGTTCTCAAAATCTTCCATTTCAGCTCTTTAAAATTTCAAATGAAAGATGCTAATTGATGAAGGTGTCAGAGATCTCTATGTTAATAACTACTGACTGCTTATCAAAGCTGGTGACTAACTAGTGACCAGTTTACCTCTGTTAATGAATTGGTCCACTCTATCTTTTATGCATCCACAGCGTAATTTAGGCACAACAAAGAAATGTTAAGCAAAATCAATAGGAAAAGAGAGAAGGAGCATGGAAAAAGTGAGTATGGGTGGTATTTCTATACTAAAAAACACCCATTTAAGGAAGCATAGCAATAAGGTTTAATTGAGCATCTGTCCTATTTTTTACTAAGGTGTGGATATGGAGAGATAATTATCTATAAATATTTCTAAAGCCCTGAAATACTGGATTATTTAGAGTTAGATCAACAAAATATTTGACAAATATTACTGTTCTTATTCTGTCACTGAGGGTAGGGGTGACACAATATTCCAGCACTTCTGTTCTCTGTTCAGGCAAAATCTGAGGCAGCTGTTAAGGCTGGAGTGTAGAGCTGCACAGGACAGATCTGGCTCTGTGAGTCTCTAGGAAAGCATCCATGTTCTTTCTAGGAATTCCTGGCCTGCTTTCTAGGAATTCATCCCTCAGCTTTCCAGGAAACACCACCTTCTGCTTTCTAGCTGTATTTCCTAATCACTTTCCAGGATTATTTCCCCAACTATTTTCTGGGGTATTTTTCTGTGCTGCATAGAAATGTACCCTCAATTTACAGAAATTGCTTATGTGCCCTCTAGAAAGTCCCTCTTTTACTTCCTGCAATTTCTCTTTTTTTCCAGTAAATTCTCCCTGTCTGTTTCCTAGGAATTTTACCTTTGATGTTTTGGGAATTTTCTTTGTGCTTTCTAAGAAATCTGCCCTCCACGTGGAACTCCTCTGTAGATTTTTGCTCTATACTTTGTAGGAATTTACCTTGTGTGTTCTAGAAAGTCTTCCCTTTACTTTTAAGAAATTTGTCTCTTCCATGTAGAAATTTTCTCTGTGCTGCCCAGATATTTCCTCCTTTAAATTCAAGGAATTTCCACTCTGCTTTCTAGGACATTTTTTCAGTGTTTTGTACAAATTCTGCCACATGTTTTTGAAGAATAAACTCTTTTCTTTCTAGGAATTTCTCACAAGCTTTCTTGGAAATCACCTTTCATTTTCAGAGAATTGCATTCTTGTTATTTAAACTGAGGGTAAAAAGCTACTTCTCTCAAACCATTATGTATTACTTTATTAACTAATAGGACCAACTATTTATATAGTTTATATTTGAGGCCTCTTGTGATAAACCTTTAATTTTTGCAAGCAGGTAGGATTAGTTCTAGCCTTGCTTTCTGAAGAATGGTGCACTATCAGATTTTGGAAAAACCTAAGCAACATGAAAAGATATTCACTGCTTTAGTAGAGCAGTTTGTAGTAAGCTATGTGTAGGCAGAGACTGTTGTCTTGATTTTTGTATGACACATTGCCAGCTGCAATGAGGCCCTGGCTTTGTTTTTGCCTGTTCTTAGTCTTGGTGTTCTCTTTTGTAAGGAAAATTGCAGGAGGAGGCCTCAGTGTGTACTCATAGCTCTTGCAGTACTTGTCTTCCTGTACTTTTTTTGTTTTCATGTATTAATATTTTACAACACTAATCGTGATAAGAACCATTATCTTAATATAACAAATAAGAAAAATTTTAAGAGGGGGGTGATGCAACTTCTCAGGTCCCAAAGGAGTTGCTGCATCAAAGAGAAGATTTAATTTCTGGCTCAGTTAAGAAGCATGTATGCCAAAAGTAGAAGGGAGCAATCACTAAGGCTTGAACCACAGCATTCTGGTTTACTTTGTAATTTAACCCAGTTCAGGTATTGCAGATGCTAAAAATCACAGAAGAACTGAAGATCTGAGATGTTAGATTCCAATATATTGGCCATGTAATTCCTGCCTTTCAACACCACAAAGCTGAAAGTGGGAATTCCTAGTGTGGCCCTTTTCTATTCAGGATGGACACCGTGTCTATGAACGTGCCTGCCTTGATCAGAAACATCTAAATATATCAATGTGAGCTCACATTCCCCTTGGATCCCTCACCGTCTTCACTTTAGTCAAAAGCACCTAAAAATACTTTGGGCTTGGGAAAGAAAAAACACCTTCAAATTGCTCTTTAGTCACATTGTCAGTTCACAATGGAAAATAGATCAAACTGCAAATATTAGAGGGAAATGCTTCCAGGGGCCTAAAGCTGTCGTGTGACAGTTCCTCCTCTGCTATTTCCCTGTTTGTATCACATGCATATGATATTGTCCCTGCTTATTAAAAAAAGGCAGGTATTCATCTGCTTCTCCTGCACAGCTTTTGATTGTATACAGTGTGCATTTATCATAGTTACCTAGAGTGGTTAAGGCAGATAATTTACTGCTGAAGTTGAGGGTTTGGATATTTATTACCGAAGGATATCTAGCAACTGTACTGTGAGTTCCAGAGTAGTCTTTCTTGCTGTTTCCTGGATTCCTCTCTGCCACCCTCCTTTTTATCTATCCATGGGGCTTTCTGCCAAACTATTTTTTCATTCTTTAATTGGTTAATTAAATCTGTTGTTATAGTTTCTGGTTTAAGTGATTAATAAAACCTTGCAGAATAATCTGTTAGGTGCATGGAGTTGTGGTAGCCAGATGTTTTGCCCTTGTACTGACATCCACGAGGGTCTGAGAAAGGCCATATGACTCTCATGAGGTGATTAAAGTATCAGGAATAGGAATTCTTAATCAAAAGCTAATGTAGAATAATAATTTTTCTTTTTTTCTTTTTATTTCCCATTGGCAGTAATTTGATTTAAAACAGCTGCAGCTCCCTTATTTATTGTTTTGTCTATTTAGTTATTTATTTTGAATGGGTAGTGTTTTCTCATGCCTAGACAAAGGATTTCTGAAAAAGTTATCCCTCCTTTTTCTTGAATAGTCTTATTGATAATATTAAAAAGCAAACCATATATCCTTCAGTTTATTGATTTATCAACAGAACACCTTACTTAGGTTAGAATTTTTTAATGCAAAAATTTTGTCCAGAAACAAAATACAAAACAAATTCAGGATTTTAGCCTTTTTTAATATTTTCAGAACATCTTAAAGAGAACAAAAATATTTCTTCATATCATTAATCCAATTTCTTCTTTGTGTTAGTTACGACTTTTTTTTCCTGGTAAGTTTCAGAGACTCAAAAATTGTAATAACTTTATCATATAACAGTTAAAAAACTCTTAAATGTTAGGACTAAGAGTATTAATATTGTCAGAGATGTAAATATGGAAATACGTTATTAATCACATTTCATGTAAATTGCAGAGTGTTGGCTAATGAGTGAGATTAGAAGTTATCTCATGATGAAAGCACTGTATCAGAAAAGAACATTCTCTTAAGTAGTTTTTGTCTGCATGTAAGCATTTTGTACTATTGTTTTCTAATAAATCATCTGTCATTCAAATACTAGATCTGGGAAGTGAGGGGATAGGATGGAACCAAAGGGCTTAAAGATGTTCAAATGACATCTGAGATTATCTCTGAGGTGCATCAGAGGCAATGGAGCAGAGGAGATTTTTGCAGAATGCCTGCTGAAAACCTGGTCTCTGTTTTCTGCAGAATTGCGGGTTGTACGCACTCAACGTAAGCCAATGTTTTACGTTTTCTTGAAGTCTGGATCCTTCTTTTAGCTCGCTTATTTCTCTGTCTCTAAAATGGCAACACCCTGGGAGTCTCCACAGACTGAAGCCCCAGGTTGCCTGAGGTGGGGAATGTTGCCTTTCACAGTTGCACAGGCCAGCAGGTGTTTCAGTGTGAGGAGTAGGTGCTTGGTGAGGGATGACCCCAGGTTTGATCCCTGTCCTGCAGGAGTTGAGCCAGGATGAGCAGCCGATGGTACTTTTCAGTACCTCACTCACCTGCATCTGCAATGCAAGAGCATGACCTTTTTATCAAGCTGGGCATGTTCCACTCCATGGTTTTCCAAGAATTAAAAGCTAGTTAATCCCGTAACACTTTCAGGTGTTGTCTCTTCTCAGTTCTCTGCTGTAGAGGAACAGAGCTCTAGGCTTCTTGCTGAAAATGTTAAGCTAAGCTTGCTTTCTTCAGTGCATTTTGACTCCCTCTGAGCCTTTTTGTGCAACTTCTTTTTTGAGAAAAGTAGACTCGAGAAATCATGTGCAAATCAGCTCTCCAGGAGAATTACAAAAGTAGTCAGAAATCCTTGCTTTTGTTATCCCTGCCTTGGCATCACTGCTGAAGGATGTCTTCATATGGTGCCAGTTAGAAGCAAAAGATCATTTTAATTGGATGCTCCAGATCAACAACTTCCCAGGTTTAAAGATGTGTTTTGAAATCCTCTAAAAATGTGTTGCATACCATTTGCTTGGAAGGAAAAAAATCTATTCTAGTTTTGTACTGTCTGGTGGAAAAAATGTTTGGTTTTTTTTTTCATCGCTGAATTCAACCAGCATTCAGCAGCTAGGCAAGCTGAAGTATCATTTTTGACTATGATTTTTTTGTTTTTGCCGATCTGCTGTCCAAACCAGCATGCTGTGTGATGCCAATCTAGTCCATTGTCAGCTCGACAGACAGCTGTAGTTAGAATACAAGGCTTTTGTGTTCCACCCGCCCCCTGATCTCTCAGGTTTTATTCCATTTCTTCAAACAGTGGACACATTCCTGCCAGTCTCAGTGTTTTTATTTAATTTGAGCAGGGCCTATATAAAACTGAACAGATGTCTGAAAGCAGTGAAGGGAAGACTGAAAAATGTGCCACGTGCTTATCTTCATTTGAACCAAGCAATGCTGTACTTTTTTGCCCCCATTACAACAAAGATCACAAAGAGTTTGGAGGTGCATTAGCAAAGGCATCCATCCAAGGAGCCAGTGACAGAGAGGATAAAAAATAGCTTCCCCTTTTGAAAGATCCAACATGGGTGGAGAAAGTAAGCAAGCTGGGATTGGACTGATCTCTCTTTGCTATGTATTTTTGAGGTGTGTTTTTCCAGAGCAGGTGTTTCTTAGTATTTTACAGTTACTAGTGCTCATTTCTCTGAAGTAAAGCAAGAAATTTCTGAGAAACTCCCAGCAACAGGGAATGGTAGCTCCACCCAGTAGGCATGCCAGGAATTCCACAGCACAAACTTTTCACTGCTCAAAAGAATCCGTTCATTAGAAGACACATTGAACAAATTAACTTGAAATAGTGAACATTTAAAACAGTTTATTGTTGAAACACTTAACAGTATTGTTTTACCTCAAGGAATGCAATAAATGGGATGAATTACATAATGTTTTGAAGTGTTGTCATGGTTTCTAGTGATATTCATCTGTGATATCACACCCTAATTCTTAAGATTGAGCCAATTCATGCAGAAGATATGTCTGCACATCCAGTAGATATATTATCACTATCTAAACTGTGGAGAAATGCATACTCTAAAGGACTTATTAGTCCTACAAATAGCCTAACATATGTTAGACTATGTTTACAGGATTTAAAGTTATAAATTAGTCTAAGGATTTAGGTCTGTGTAACTGTAGGGAAAATAATAAAGTGGAAGTAGTAAGTAAAACTCTATTAAATCTGTATCAGCAGTAACTAGGTGATACTCAATTTATTCATCTGTCCTGTGGTCAGTGAACACATCCTCAGCCTTTTCTGAATTTGGATTATTTGTTGGCTCAGCTCCTGAGAAATTGACCTCTGAGGTCACATACAGCTCTGTTGAGTAGTACAGCTAAGTTGATAGAAATGCTGGGAATGCACACATTCATTTGAAGTGAATGAAATTTGCTTGTTCATCATATTTTGAAATTAAAGCTTTTCTTTTATGAGTCAGAGTTTGCATGTGGTGGGCAGTTTTCTGGTTTTCCTACCACCCACTTGTACCTTGATGTCTTTGAAATATGGTACCCTTCAGTTGCAGAATAGTGTATAAATGGTAATACTATATTAAAGGTAGCAGGTGAAAAAATTGAGATAGAAGTTAGATTTGAAGTTGATTGTCTTTAATTTCTCTGTAATTAATCCTCATTGATGTGCAGAGTGTTTTATCATTCCTGCAGTAAATAACAAAAGGACAGAGACATATTTATCCTATATCATAATCCCTTCTTTAGTATTGAAGGCTTTAAAGTTATTCCATTGAAAACTTTAAAAGCTTTTGTTGGAGGAGTTTGTATTATATGTACATCTACGAAGAAAATTGAAAAAAGCACTGAAACTGAAATTTCAGAGTAAAATGCATAATTTTGGATAGCAACATAAATGAGTCTCCTTTCAAGTAGTGTTTCTACATATACATTTCTTTATATTCACATACATGGACATAAAGTAACTGTCATCCTAAATTAGAAATATCTAAATATACAACCATCTATAGATGGCTACTTGGTTACTGACATCTAAACAGTATCCACTTTTAGATTTCCTGGGAGTTTTATGAAACTGCCTGAGAAAGATTGATTAAATGACACTCTTCTCATAGGAAATATGCTTAGGACAATGTGTGTTTTTCTCAGTATTATATACAGGAACTGCCACTTCATTAACAACAGCTTTTATTATGTAAATACTCGGTTTACAGGCAGTTTTTGCAAGAGCAAAGTAATTGTTACCCCAGGCTGACTAGAGAAGTTAGTGGCTTGCTGAAAAGTTGAATTTTACGGTTTTTTTTCAAGGATTCGTACTTTCTTAGTCTTTCTAAAAGCCATTGACGATGCATTGAATGGAAGAGGCTTTAAGCAAAATCCATACTTAGTCCTTGTTTTGAAATCACAGTATTTTTATACATTTTGAAAATGTATATGTTTTGAAAACTTGAGAGTTTGTTGTAGTAAACACTGGCAATGTTTGTGGCAATCAATTGTCCTTTGCTTTCTGTTCATAACATACTAAGCACATTGAGAGGTCATCACTACAGCTGGAACATTGCTATTAATTATATATTGTTATTACATTAGAATAAACTAAATTCAAAGAGAACAAAAGCATTACATTCTCTATTAATATTAGCAGATGTATCTTGTAATGGAGCTGTGTGAGGATGGAGAACACAAAAAAGTGTTTTGTACTAAAGGACATTTTACAGAAAAGGAGACAGGGCACATCATTCAAAGCCTTGCTACAGCAATAGTGTATCTTCACAAAAACTGTAATTATGTTCCTCTCTTTCCCCCATATGTTCATTCAGTTCGAGGGTTCATACATTTAACAACAGTTACTGATTGATATTTTATCTATTATTTATTTCATAGGATAAAAATAGCCAGCCAAAGTAAAATACATTACATGAACACATTCTTAGAACTTTTTCTTGCAGCAACTGCTACCATTTTCTTTTATTTCTCTTTTTGCACCAACTATGACAATTACTGTATTATTATGTCCTAGCTTGCAACTGATTTACGTGATAACTTTAACTTAGTTCAGTTGTTAAGTATATAGTCTATTACAGGAGGTAAAAAGCCAGAAGTGGGTTGTTCCTGATACTTCCTAACAGTGTATGTTGTGTTTAAGGTTCGGTAAACATCAGCATTTTCATCCACCACACAGAAACTTTACAATTCTGCACAGTTGACTACAGCCAAACATTTAGGTTTTGTAGGATTGTGAATAATTCTGAAATGTTTTTAGAGAGAAATTATTAATCTCTCTGTTATGACGTACTGCTTCTAGGTACCCTTCATTTAGCTCTTTTTCTATAGAGATATGTGGGGTTATGGAATGGTGCCTTTTATAAAGCGTTATTTCTTCTGTGTACTCACTGAAAGGGCAAAACCTTTGACTGGCTTGGGATATAAAAATGAACTTCAGGTGTGAAAGTATGTGCAAATATAGTGGATATGCAATATACACTCTATTTTTTTTATTAGATGATGTCAGATGATCTACTGATATTAAAGACTGAACCAATCTGAACTTTTACCTTTCCTACAGGATTGTGGTGAGGAATGAGATTTCAAAATTTGAAATTATTATATGAATCCCTGGGAGAAATGAGTTTGGTGAGTCTTCCACTAGTGAAATGCACTAGAACTGCACAAAGGAATTAATCAGAAGAGTTTAAAATGTTTCTGTCAGAATAAATTCACTGCAATGGAAAACATTTTATTTCTTACTCAGTCTTGGCAGATATTATTCACAAAGATCTAAAACTGGAAAACATTTTCTTTAAAAGCAGTGACATCGATGAAGGCAATGAAGTGAAATTAATATAAAGAAAAGATGACAATTGTAGCAGTTCTGCTTCAAGAACAGGTTTTAATATCCAGGTGTTACTGGGAGGCCTGACTTTGATACCTATTAGTAGCTTTTGAAATGAGTTACTAAATGGCGTTATTAGGGAAAAAACCCTCATTTGAGAGCTAAGTGCCACCGTTGAAAAGAGTCTTCTTTTTTTTTTTTTTTAAGTTAAATATATTTCTCGGTCAATTAGAAAAGAACCATTCGTTGTGCATCCAGATCTACGTTAGCACAGTCCCAAGTCATTAGTTGCAGAAAGCCAGCAGATACTGGGAGGTGTAATTAACATTTAAATTAGGAATTTTGTCAATTTAATGTAAATCTGTTAGTAATTTAGAAAAAAGCCTATTTAGACTCTGTGTTGATTGCAATACTAGTATATTATAGGATTCTTTTGATATTAATAAATATTCAACACATAAACACAATGTTCCATATGCTTATATCTTCTTTTTTTTTATTGAAGAAAATAATCTTTGATGCTTAATAAATCATGTGCTAATTATCCTTCACTGATTTGCTGTTTCAGTAGTAGTTACTGTGAAAACATTGACATCTTCTAAAATAACCTTGTAGAACTGAATGGTTGAATCACAAATTTACTATCTGGTGTAGAAGACTCCAGTTTGAGAAGTGTTTTAGACACTGAGGAGTGGACAGCTCAATAATTTAAAGTGGGAGAAAGTGGGCTGCAAAACTCTGTTTTCTGTTTCTTAGGCCTATGTATTTTTATATAATGTTGTGCTCATTTTAGACATAAATTTTGGATTTCTGTGTATCCTTCAGTTTGGGGCAGTTTGTACCTTTCTTGCAAATGCTAGAGGTACATAAGATATAAATCTGGCTTGTCAACAGCTTTTCCATTCTTGCAGTCAACTCACCACTCCATCAGTAGAACCACCATGGTCAGCTCTTGTTCTTGTTTCATGGCCTTGCTCTGTATATCCATTTGGAACAGCAACTAGCACACTCTGTCCTCTCTCCTACAAGGCGCAACCATTTTTCCTGGTTTCCATCCTGTGAGTGAGGACAGATCCTTCCTCACTTTGCTTGTTCTCATTTTAGAGGAGAATAACTCCTGAATAACTTTGAAGGAGCAAGCAGAAAAGACAGAACCAAACCCCAAAGCTGGTATGGCCAGTGGCAATGAAATCAGGAAAGGAGATGTCTGTCACACAGTGTGAAATAGGAAAATCAGATATAATTGACATTTAACTGCTTCAGAGCTTTCAGGCTTGAAGGAGCTGATGCTAAACCATAGACTAAGGTTCACATCCTCCTGTTTTTGGATGTGAGAAACAGCTTTTGTGGATCTTTATGACTTTCTGGTTTGGGGCAGAATATGCAAGCAGAACTAAGGGAGAAATGCAGACATAGCTTGCTCCTGGTGAAAGAACAGAGATTCTTCCATATGGTACACTGGTACATGGCACAGGTGCCTACTGGCATGGGATTTAGATGAAATTTTTTTAGTTAGTATAGATAGACCTTCTGTTTCAAGCCATCTCTTGCCATCAGGACACTCCTTCTTGAACTCACAGATACTGACAACTTCAGATATATGTATTGTCTCACAGACTTTGGTATAAAAAGTATAAAATATTAATGGATACTGAAGAATTTGGCTTCTCCACATAATTATTACACCTGAGTAAGGTTTTTCTACCAGGACAAACCCCTATCTATTAAAAAAAGAAAAAAAATATAAATCAACTTTTCTTTACACCTTTTGAAATGACAATTGATGAGTAATGTCTTTTTGATATGCCTTCTTTTAGCAGTCATGGGCATTATTGTCTGCCTCTCATGTTTCAGTGAACTGGAGCAGAGACAAATGGGGCTCTAAAGAAAACAAGCAATGATTTATTTTAAATCATCTCTGGGATACATTTGTCTATACACATTCCTTCTTTCCCTTGCTATTCTGGAAGTTCAAACTCTCTGAAATTCTTCATTAGTTAGAATTTGAATAGTATTTAAAGCTGTACCATCCTTTAAGAATGCCTTGGAGGGTTCATGTATACTTAAATTCAGAGAAAGTTGACCAAAAAATCTGAAATCAAGTACTTGTGGGTTTTGCAAACATGGCACTGTTGGCCAGAGGTAACCAGAGATTCAAAGAGCTGGTTTTAATAGAAGGTAACCAATTATTTTTGAACTCCATTCAGCATGAAAGAGACAGAAGAATTCTGTACTTCCCAAATGCTCATGGGAAAAGATGTACAACTTCAGCCCACAAGCTGAGAACTGCTGCCAGTCCATGCTTGGATCAGCTGAACAGGGTTACTGCACTCACTGTCCTGTTCCTAAAGCAGACAAGCAAGCAGGTCCCCACAGTGAGGACAAACAGCTATTGCAGGTGGTTGTACATCTCCAGAGAGCAAGCAGTGACATACTGTGTCAGGCAGGGGGGCACTTTACAATCAATATCTTACAGGCTGCATGGAATCATCTCTCTACTATAGCAAAAGAAGGCGGCAGTTAGGGAAGATGTTGATCAGATCTTAGATGTTGCTGTAGCAGAGTCTGGGTTATTAATATTTGATGTTGAAATGGAAGTTGAAAAAACCCCTCACAAAAGCTGGTAATTATGATGTGGCCTGTCCAAAGGGCTTTTCAGGACTTTTTTTTTTTAATTCTTCTTTTTAGACAATGAATGTTTTACATTCCGTAATATAAAGATTTATGGCCCTTTGTGATTTATACTGCATGCTATAGTATGTTTAACTCCAATATCCAACACAGTGTTTGTAATTCTTAATTCTGTGAGCTCTTTTCCTCTATGATTTGTACCAGCAATTCATTTCACAGCTTACTTATAACAAGTAGAAGCAAAAAAGAAATCATTTTCAGAGGAAAATAAGTAGTCCTTCCAACATTTTGACTGATTAAATACTAGGAGTATTAAATACTCTTTAAGTGAGGGGATTGTATAGGATGGAATAACTTTCCAATTTACTAATCATGACAGAAATATAGAGTGTCGTCACTGTGAGGGACCTTGAGTCATTTGATTTATTTCTCTGTCCAAAGAAGGAAGCAGCTATATTAAAGTAATTTCTGATGAATATTTGTGTGTACTTAAGGACCTCCAGTACTGGAGACTCCATAATCTTCCCAGGCACTCTATTCTGATGCTTCATTATCCGCCTAGAAATTTTTCCTCCTGTCTGCCCCGAACCTTCAGTTTGACAATCAGCTTAAACTTATCCCTGCAGGCCATGATCTAATCACTTTTTTCATTATAAATTTTCAGTTAACTCACCTGCAGCCACATAATTGCTAGAGCTGACCTAAGGGAGATGGTGGGAGCTGTGTGTGGGGCTAAAGAAAAGGGTGGAATGTTGTTTCACATTTCCAGACTATTATTTCTCTCCCTATCCATCATGGATATGAAGAACAGGTAGGCACCTTCTTATTTTCAGCAATCTGTTATTCTCCCTTGGTCTCTTGTTCTTTAGACTAAAGAGGATGAATTTTCTCAGTCCTGTCCTTCATTTCTGATTTTTGTGATTGACACTCTGTGCTCCACTCAGTGTCTGTTGTGTCAAAATGAGAGTGTCCAAAACTGAGTGCAATGTCTAGTTGAAGCCTTACCAGGGCTGGGCTGAGTGGACAGATTTTTATGTATGTGTTGCAGCCTTAGGCTTGCACATAAAACACAGGTGATAGCTGGTTTTTTTGTAATTTATTGAAGGATTCTGAAGTCCATGTAAATGAGCAAGAGTTGGCCCTTGTCCTGTTTTTCACGTGGTATATTTAAATAGGCTTCTAAAACAGACAAAGGGAAGAGTGTTGGCCTTGGCCTGCACCGGAGGGTCAGGGGTGCACGAAGGCATTTTGTACCAGAGTGATGGTTTTAAGCTAGTCCTGCTTCACAGAGTCCTTGTCTGGAAACACTGGAACTCAAGTTCAGCTCAGTCTCTGATCTGCTGCCTGACCAGCTCTTCTCCTCGTGTTTGCATTCTGAGCTTGATTTTCAATATACTTACAGTCATTCCTGGCTTGATGTTGCCTTCAGGTTTAATAAGTACATTTTCTCTTGGATCATCCAAGTCATCAATAACAATGGTATCATGTTATGGTATCATTTTATGGTATGATAGACAGCTACAAAACTTGCCTTGGTGCAGCCTTCCGCTTTGACAATGAACAAGTTACAACTACTTCCTGAAAAGCAATTTTTTTATGAACATGTGTGCATTGTTTTTGTGATATTTTAATGTATTAAATGAATATATTAAACACAGTACTTTGAATTATATAAAAAAAAGTGAAACAGTATCAAATATACTTACTAAAACAGAGATGTGTGATATTTTGTGGGCCTTCTCTAACCCTGAAGCCTGTCAACCTGTGCTGCACAGAGATTTGCTCCTGACAATTACTGACTAATGTCTCTTACTTGTTTCTTTGTTTTCTCTAGGTGCTTTTTAATTCCAGTATTTTCCTGGGAATTAAAATGAATGGGACACTTCTATAATTCTTTGATGCCAGTTTTCTACTCCCTTACAGGTACAATGCCTTTTTTAGTTTCCAAATATTTTATCTGCCTTTCACTAATGGTTCTTGAACCACTAATAGCTCTGAAAAGTCTTGTCACTTTTAAAGTACTCTAGAATGAATTTTATCAGTTACAGCTGATTTTAAAATTTCCGACTCAAGTACTTGCTAACCTTTTGCTTCTCTGTAAAAGACTGAGGTCTTGCCCCTTTATCATTGATATTGATTGTGCTATCCACTCCTTGCACTTGACATTTTGGTTAAAATTGATATAAGAAGACATTAAATACATTTGCCTTGTAAGCATCATCTATCAGTTTCATTCTTGGTTGAATACAATACCAGCATCTTTATTCATTGTCTTCCTCCTACTCAGAAACTTACAGATGATTTCATTCTCAGTTACATTCCTTCCTAGTTGCTCCTTTCTGATTTTGCTCCTCCGTGTTTATTTTCTCCTTTTATTCTCATTTCCAGATTCTGTATCCTTCCTTCTTCTGTGTGAGACTCATGGAAATTCAAAATTTATTCAGACTGGTTTATTAATAAAGAGAAGTCATAAAAGTAATATCAACTTCCCTATTCTGTTATTTTGTGCAGAATGTGTATATAAGGATATAAACTTACATAAGTTTGTAAGTTTTCCCAGAATGTTAATGTTATGAATTAATGCTGGTTTAAAATGTTACCAAAATGATTGATTAAAAATGAGAACATACTGTAGGTTTGGCCAGTTTGGCAATATTAATGGTAAGAATCTCTTTTAAAATCTTGTTTTAGCAGTTGTGGTATTATCAAAACCTTAATTAACAATTTCAAGATTCTTGACATAATAATTAGATAATTGAGGTTTGGTGCCTATCTAAAACATAAAAAACCCCCCTGAGATCACAGTTAAACAATCTTTTTGATTTGTTGGGACAACACCAAATAAAATAGTCACTGTCAATCTCCCCTTCTACTGTGTGAAGGTTTTTATCTTTTGTTCTTTACTGAGAATAAGTATGTCACCTCCATTGATTCTGGAAGTAAAACCATAGACCTTGCTGTGAACCCATATCCACATCTCCAATGATACAGTGATAAAATATCACTAAGATGGTCCCAGAGCAGCATCTTTCTGCCATGTGACTGATATAACATAAAGTGATAAGTTGAATAGGTTATAATTGTTGAATTTTTAATCTAGGATATAAATAAATGGGTTTGAAATTTTTTATTTTAGAGTATTTTGGCATAGATCTTGTTCATAATATGATGTGTTCAAGCAAACAGAGGGTTTGTGTTTTGCCAAAACCCTATGTTCTTATGTACTACCCTTATATCTGGGAGAAAACCAAGTTTATGTGATGTCTTGCAGTACTTTAAGGCAGTATGTTATGAATACTGCTTTAATAACTTACTGTGGAGAAAAAGAGTACTAAGTTTAATCATACAGCTAATGTCACAATGTCATCACCCCCTTAACAGCTAAATGATAAAAGTAAGGACACATCAGCATGAATTGTTAAGGTCTGTACATTATTCATTTAAACATCTGCTGTTGGTTCCTCTTTACATATGGGAATAAATTATACCACATCAGCACATTCTTCATGCTTTGTGTTTAAGCATTTAAAAGTTTTTTTTTTTCTATTATTAATACTATTTTTTCTGCTTGGTTGGCAGCCCCTGAAGTTATCAGAGCCTATGACTACAGCCAACAGTGTGATATTTGGAGCATAGGTGTCGTTATGTACATGCTGTAAGTAGCTTGTAAAAGTAATATAAAATGTACAGACCCATTTATAAAACAAGTACTTACAATTTTGCACTGAAATAAAAAATAAACTTGTGTGCTAAATCTTTACAAAAGACTGAGCTCTCGTAACTCTTTGTAGGTAAACAATGAAAATTTCAATGCAAAAGAAGGTAAAACATGCAGTTCAGTATTAAAAATTGAGTATTTGATTTATGGACCACTGAATAATCCTGAAATAACAGCATATTACAGAATATTGCAGTGAAACACCACAAAATGAAACTAAGAGTTGTCATTGTTGACTGGGTCTACACATGAGAACGAAGTAATTGATTTATAGACTATTGGTCACACCCTGAAATGGATTGCACAAACTGTGCACTCAGGGCAAAGGCTTTTCTTTTGCACCTCTGCCTGTGGTAACTGTAATTGAGATGTTCGAGGGCTGCCAGGCCTCCCTGTACAAGTCTGTGTCCTTTGAAAGTTTATTAGTTTGCTGTTATTAGAGGAAGAAATGAAATTTTACATTTTTAAGAGTACATGCATATTTTTCTTGAAGTATTTGATCACCTCTAACATTTGTCTTAGTCACAATAATTCTTTTCTGAGAATTCTTAAGCTGCCTATACTAGCTAAATGATGTGAAAAGGTACCCCTGTAATTAAAGATAAATTGTTGCAAAGTACCTAAATTACTGTGCATATGATGCAACTAAAATGTCACCTTTTATTCAGGGTCTGGGTTTTTTCATAATGCATTTGCATGTTTTTTCTCCCCCCTCTGTGTGTTTCTTCTCCCAGTTGCCCCCACACGACGCTTTAATTCCAGTGTAATAGAACTCTACCACCACCATATCATTTGTTATTATTTCTGTTCTGTGACTATTTTGGTTTTGTTGCATGCAGCTGAGTCCTTTTGTGACTTAAGGCTGTACATGGACACGTGGACACAGACACAGTTTCATAACCTTTTCTGGATTTTCTTCACTTTTTCTTTATACTTTGTTTTGGTTCCTCAGTTTCTTTTCTATACAATTAGCTCGCTTCTCTTCTTGTGTCAGCATGATGAAGTGTTCATAGCTTTATTGCTGTGGGTTTTATTTTATTTTTGTTATTTCTAAAATCCATGTGTTCTATTTATGCTGATACAGAACGGGTTTTATTGTTGTACTTCATGATATTAATGTTTGCATCACGGTAGTAGGATTTGTACAACATAATACAGTAGAATATATTATAAAATGTTAGGTAGAACTGGGGCGGTTTGACTGGCTAATAAGAATCCAGAGCAGTGCCTGCAATCAGCACAATTCACAGCTCAGAACTTGTAAAATTCAGAGCAGTCAGCTGTGTTGATTGCAGCCAGAGCTTAGAACTTCTGACCTTCTTCCTTAATTAGCAATATAAATATTTCTTAAAATTAGCATTTTGTAATCACAACAGTGTCAGAACAAAGTAACATTAATCCACCCCTTGTTGTGTTGACTACGCAAGAATGAAAACACTGTGTATGAATTAATAGAATGCAATTCACCCTCCTTTTTATTGCTTAATTTGAAAACAGTAATACAAAAGCCATAAGATCATCTTCTGATTTTAATTCTGTTTTTGCAAATTGCTTTTCTTCCCACCCTGAATAATAGCTTGTGCCTCCGGTGATCCTCTAATGGGCTTAAAGACACTGTTAGAGCCATTACTGCTACCATCACAACTTTGACCCTTCCTGGCTCCAGCTAATGCCTCCCTGGTAATTTCCAAGCTGCCCGGGCTCTCTTTGCAATGCATATGGCATGCTCCATCTTGGTACCAAGGGTATTATTGCCACGACAGGCTCAGCCTCTGCCCATATGGGCAGCACAAGCCCCGAGGTGACTCATGAACTCTGTTTCCATGAATGTTAATGCGCAGGGTTGCCTCTGCATGATGGGGCAATGCTGGTGTGATGGATTTTTATATGTAATTTAAACTGAGGTGTACTTCACACTTTCCATTTCATTTCTATTTTAACATACACTAATAGAAGCGTACACAGTAGTAACCAACAATAAGAAAATCTATTAAAATACAAAAGTATGTCAGCACACTGAAAGAGCAGAGTAGCAAGAGTCCTGCTGCCAAGAGTACGGCCCATGTGCTGTTGTCTAGTAGGAAAGGGTCAGGGGCTTCTTTTGCCTGTGCAATCTGCACTGTTGAATTTCTTGCTCATTCTCCCAGGAGTGCTCAGAGACTCTGGCCCTGCAATAGCTCTTGAAAACCTTTGTGCAACCAAAGAAGCCCAGCATGCCTAATAAATGACTTCCTGCATTACAGCAATAAGAAACCTACTAAGAAAATGTGGTAAATCTTGCTTCTTTATAAAGGTGCAGGGAACTTCTTCACAGATTTTCGAGGTGCCATGTGATTGGTTTCTCCAGGCAAAGTTACCTGTTGTGTGTCACTGCCTTAGTCTGGAGAGAATTTAGTCCTATCTGTGCATAGCGGAATGAAGGCCACTGTCACCAGCCAATACTTATGGTATCATATTCTGAAATGAGTGCTTTCTGCCCATTTCTGTTCATTAAATTGAGTTCCATGTGGCTATAAGTCCTGAGAGAGACTGGGAAAGAGAATTGGAGAATAAAAGAAAACAGCAACTTTTGTCAAAGACATTTTGAGATTAAAGTTTTTGGGGAAAACACACTAAAATATTAATTTTATGTTTTAGCTTAAAAATTAAGGTTAATTCACTCACGTGAATGAAATAGCACAGTATTTTACCTTGATATAAAGTGACAGGCATCCTTCAGGATGTGACAATGTGACAATTACATTTTTCAGTAGCTGCTTCTGTGTTTTGGGAACAGAACTAAAACCATTATTTGTTGCAAATAATTTATTTGACGAAATTAGTTTTTTGTTTGATTGCTTTTTTGTTTTTTTGTTGTTGTTTCAAATGGTCACAAATAGGTGTATTAGTTTCTCAAAAGCATTTGCTACATAATTTTTGCAAGTCAGTTGTGCATGAATAGTATGATGTGAAATCTATTAGACATTTAATCTGCCTTCAGAAGTTTTGATTGAAAACACAGACCACATGATATGGTTTTTCATTCTATGTGATTATTAAAATACAGATAAATATTTACTTTCAAAGTATATTCATTTAATAAACATTTATATTTGATGTTTCTGGTTAATAATTCTGTTGGTATGTAGTCACAGAAACCAAACACCCCGCAAGTTTAAACACTGTGTCTGATAATTAAACTCTTTTTTTAGTTAGGAATGCATTTGTTGTTAGTTTAATATATCTTTTTTTTTTAATTTTTTTTTATTGTTACCACATCCTTAAAAATAACCAGTGTGAAGGAAGCAGATGATACAGAATGACTAAGTTGAATGTACAGGCATTTAGATACAACATTTATTCAAACATTTTACTCAAAATAACAAAACATAGATACAGGACAAGAATGCAGCCAAGGTATACTTTTATGAATATATATAATCCTAATATGGACACTTACATGTAGGTCATAACATTTTTCTGACATATAATATCTTTGCTTTTTTATTATGCTATTTCTACTGGTTACTAAGTTTGGATGAGGCCAAACAAGGCAACAGTCACACAGTGTAGGTAAAGGAGATATAGCTAGATAACAGAATAAAGAGTTAAAAAGAATTAAAGATGATAATGAATTAAAAATGATGTTTTGTTTTCTCTGAATATTTTCTGATTTTTTTTTTGTTCTCAAAAGTGCACCTTTTGTAGCAATAAAAGGATATTACAGACTTCTATAATTTTCTGTGAATCACAGTTGCTTTAATTTACTGTTATTCAATGAAGAATAGCACCTTAGGTTGAGAATTGAACATATTTCATAGATTGTAAGCATTTGGAACAGGGTTTTGAACATCAATACACTCAATTTTAGGGACACAAGCAACTATGACTAAACTGACTTACATAAAAAAGGCTACAGAATAAAAGTATCTAGTAATTCTTATACCGAGTCCATGACCTGTGTCTGAACCAAAACCTGTTTTTCAGGAAGACAACTGATTGGGGCTTCAATGAGTAAACTGAGAGTGGTCTGTTTTGTCTTCTTGCTGTTGTTTCAGTTTTTGTGACTGTTATTAACTCACTTGTCTAAAAGCAGTGGTCCATGAATTAATGATGGTTCTTATCACTGAAATGTAGTGGTTGCTAGGACAGAATTGTTGAATTTTTTAACAGAAGATATTACTCGGACATGAAACCAAAAGAAATGCTAAGTATACGGTGTTCTCAGTAAACTGCATTTCTGTGATAGAAACATTGCACATGGTGGCAGCAGGTTCTCTTTCATTTAGCCAAGGGGTTTGGATGGGTGAGTTACGGAATAGCAAAACACTATATATGTTCAGTTTAATTTTTTCCAGCTTATACTTGAGTTGTATCTTGTTAAACCTTTGGCTGTTACTTAAAAAATCCATGTAATAACAATTACCTTTTACTTATATGGCTACCTAGTGACCAAGATTAAATCACCTTTTAACCTCTTAACCTTATTCCTTAAATCTCTCTGAGACACATTTTTAGAACTTGAGTGACCTTTGTAGAGTTCTCTGAAGTTTTCCCAGTCCTGCCAACTTTTTGATTTCAGAATGATCCCATAATAGATAGTTTTTGCCTCACCAGTGAAAAATAGTAGGTATTCATTCACTGACCCTGATAAGAAGGGAAGAGTTGTGCGTTAAAAATTTTGTCTGGGAAACAGTGAGGCTGGTACATACACAATGCTCTCACAAAATAAATGCTGTCTGTATTGCAATGAATTCCACATATATAGTAGTTTTTATATTTTTATTGCTTTTAAGTGTATGCATCTTCCGAAAAGCAAAATGGGTGTTAAAAATAAATTGACATAAATGATATTGTGAAGTAATTTAATAGCGTTGTAAGTAAAATAGTCTCTGTTGAATTAAAGCACTAGTTGAAAATGTATCTGGTTGTGACTAGCAGAAAAGAGAGGCAATAAGTTGTGGGTTTTTTTTTTTCCTAGTAAAACAAGTTTTAAAACTACTTCTGAAAGTGGATGCTGCTCACCAAATCACAGCTAATGAATTACCTGACAACCAGTGGACAGCAGTGAGTTTTGAAGAGATGTAATTTCTTTCCTTTGTATTCTACCTCTTACTTATATGGTACATAAAGTTGCTATATTGCCTCAGTGGAACCCAGTAGGGTGGAAAATGAAAAAAAAATGCAATCTAAGCAACAGAACACTTGTTAGGGGTCTTATCCAAAACTCCCAAATCCATTAATATGTTTCGCTTGTGTCCCATGGGCTTCTGATAATCCTGTTAACTAGGAGAAGCCTTACTCTGTGTTTCTTACCCAAACAAAATTTACCCAATTTCTGATATATTTTCACATAATATGGAAGTATGGGTTTGGGTCAGGTTTGATTAATTTAATAATAAAACCATTTTTTTTAATTAAAAACAAATAGAGAAGATTGAGCTATAGGGCCATTCTGAAGTGAAATTTAGTGTGAAGAGAACCTGGGAGCTCCCAGCTTGCTGGCTGGGCTGCAGGTCTTGTCACTGTGAGAATATTGAACTTTCAGCTGTCTGATGAAACAGCTGTTCTGTTTTGTAGTTGAAATTAAAACAGAGGATATGGCTGCTTAAAGGTAACACTGATGACAGCAAACCCTAATTTCTACTTTAGCTGGCTTCAATGCTGGGTAGAAAGAGAAATGCCTGTGAATCATTCAAAAGTATTCTCGTATGTGGGAGCATAAATAGCTCTCTGTATTCTAAATGGAGCACTGGTTTTGCCTTACACCTTCATCTACAAAAGAGCCCTTCTGGACCAGCATGCAGCTTTCTTCTTTGCTGCTGAGTAGAGCTGAACAGGAAGCTTTTTTTCCAAAGTTTCGGTGCATTCTTGTGGGTGTGAGAATAACCACAAGCAAATGTGTAAGTGCACAATGGCCTGAAAAATGAGGTAATTTTCAGGCAGCCCTGCCATACTGTGAGTACCATACTGTCCTACTTCATGAAACTGAAGATATGGAAAACTACCATGTATGTGATTTCATGACTTTTCACCAAGTATATTCATGAAGCTTGAGACTAAATTCCATATGAACACAATTGCATGTAACAGGACCTTCCTACAGTTCATAGCAAATCATTCCTTCTCCCCATACTCCACATTTCAGGAAGAGTAGATTTTTAATTTACAATACTTTTCTTCATTTATGAAGGAGGCAGCAGACTTGCTGTCTGAACTATAAAATATCTATAAGTCAACCCCACGTCAATTGACTTCCATTTGCACTTTCACAGTGAATGTGCAACAACTTTAAGTATTAATTTTAATGCGGAACTATATTTTAGATTTTTTCATCAAGTTTGAGAGGTTTCTAAATGTTGAGAGATGTTCATCATAGGCTGATGACTAATTCCCTCATGCCAGGGAATGTACTCAGAGCCTACAGCCATCCTTTCGTCAAAAACTATCAGAAATGAGCTCTTGAAACACACGAATCCATTTGTACCTCCAGCTGATCTACTCCTAGCAGTTGTAAGTTGCTTCCTTAAGGGAAAATTTTCTGGATGAGTCAGTGCTTCAGACAGTCATCTTGTCTTCATGCTTCAATCTTTCCTGTATATGATCAGCCAGTGTTTCATATTGCTCAACCCTTCATGCCTTACATTGGGCACCAAAAGGAACTGTCATGGTTTAACCCCAAGTGGCAATTAAGCACCACACGCCCATTCAGTCATACCAAAATTTACTTGTGGCAAAGAATTCCTTAGCTTCAGTAGGCAGATTGTGAAGGAGTGTCTTCCTTTTTGTTCCTTACCTTCTACATTCCATCTGCATGTTCCATTTGAAGCCCTCAGTTACCTTATTTGCATTCTCCTATCGTACTTACGGTTTTCACATGTTGCAGTGTTTAATATTTTCCATTTCTAGTAAAAACCATAGGTTTTTAGGGTATTACCAAGAGCAAAATGGGAACTTAAAGTAGAAGTGACAGTGTTCCAAATTCTTTATCAAATGCCCACAAAGTTGTCCCAATAAGGGCCTGGTTTCCAGAATTACAGAGCACCTGTGGCTCCCATCATCAGCAGGAGTTGCAGGCGCTCAGTACCATTGAAAATCAGGACACCCGTTTCTACTTCATGCTTGTGCCTTCACTGTCTTTGTGATTTTACAATAGCCAGATGGGGAACATGAAAGTGCATTATCATGTAGAGAATTCTGCGTGTAAAATTTAACCCCTTGGTGCCATGTGACACATGAGCTCCTGCATAGGAGTAAATGCATTTGGCACCACAGTCTCCCACCAGGAAATCCCTACCATCTGTACCAAAAATTTATGAAGTCACAAGTCATTCTGTATGATTAAAACTGGCATTTCAAACGTAGGTGCAGCAATCCTATATTCCAGAACAATACTTGAACAATAAAAATTTTAATTTAAAAGTTACTGAGTTCTTACAGCTAAACAGATGACCGCAAGCTCTGTTGAAGTTAGTGGATACCTCTGGAGGTTTATGTGTTGTCAGTTTGAGACCACATATAGTTTTGGCCGGGGGCTATGCAAAGGGTTGATAATGAATTATTTACCAGAAATACAAATTAATGCAGGTCTGTTACTAATTTTGATTATTTTGGTCTTTATACCAGTTAAAACTTTTCCAGACACATTTAGGTTTTTTCATCTCCTAAAATGTAGGAGCAAATAGATGTCATGATAGCAGAATATTTTTAAGTTTCTAAGAAACACAAAGACTGTATCCCCACCACATGTTGTTTGTGAATAGTCTGTGGAGTATATTCATATATGGAGTACAATATTCATGAAACATATGGTAAATCTAATTTTGCAATAAATATTTTTATGGATACATATACTTTGGTTTGATACTATAATTTCTAATTACTTTAAGCTACATTTTGAAAATATGCTCAATTCCATTTTCTCACACCTCATGTATGAAATGGATTGAGATATATTTTAACTATAAAAATAGTCTACTTCATTTTGTTCACTTTTCACTGTGAGAATTTATTATTTTTTTAGATCTAATTTAATGGAAGGTGATATTTCTGGTAGTGGGGTGGCTTATTTTCTTCTGTATTAAATTTTCTTTCTATTAGAAGAACTTTGGAGCACATTGAAGGTGAGCTCTGGTTTATAATTATGTGTTAATGCTGTGACTTTTGATGCAATTTACAGGTATGTGAGTATGCTTGACTGAAGAGGAAAAAGTAAGACCCTAAATATAAAATTTATGTGTCTAGTGTGTGATATTTCTCGGGTGTTTTTTCAGATTGACTTTTACAAGGAAATGAAATGCCTAAAGCCTAAATCCTCTTGTGTCTGACTTACAACTCCAGTTCTGCAAAAAGCTTATGTATGCATTCCTGTTCTGCAAATTATTTGAGCATATTTCCAAAAGTGTGTGAGGACTTGAAAAATTTGATTCAGTGAAGGACTGGGGATGCCTAATGATTCTAAGAAGAAATCTTCTTAGAGCTCTCACTTTAAAAAAGTCACCTCTCCCTTTCCCATCTTAAATTCACTCAGCTATCTGGATCTGGATCTTTTTGTGCACCCAGACCTCCATTCCTTGGGATGTGCTGGGCAGTTCAGAGGAGAGTTATGGCCAAACCAGACAGTTTCCTGACAGAACACAGCAAAAATCTTGCATTTCTTCTAGTAACTGGCAGAGATAGAATCTTTTGTGTGGCAGCCCAGTGGTCACACTAGTTACTGAAGATGCAGGAGACCCAGACTCAACATACAATATAAACTTGCCTAGAGGCAAAGGCTTGTGCTAGGTGAGAACTCAGCATTGCTTTTTCTTCCCTTGACCAAAAAGATGACATTTGGGTTGGATGGCTTGCGAGAGGGTCGCTTTCTGTGATTCTGCAGAGCAAGCGTTTGACAAGAAGGATGAGGGCTAAAATATATGTACTACACAAGTGCATTTAGCACATACGCAAATATCTTCACTTGACAAAAACTGTGGAGTATTTTACATTTCTGTGGATCAGACTTTGGTGGTTGTACACGAGATTTCTCTGAACTAAATCAAAAGCTTTGACTATAGCTTTCCTTTGTATGATAAATCAAGATTTATGTTTATTCAAATTACTCCTTTTTGCCATAGTTACAACGGGTTTGTTTTTAAACTCTATGATTTTTCTGTATGCATCAAGACTTTTCTCTGGCTGTGCCAACTTTCTCCATGGTATTAGAAGCATTTTACTAATTTCAGGCATCTTATTCTTCCATTTACTGTGTGCCATAACTAATTTGAAGGTTCTTCTGTTTACCTCTACAAAATTTTAATTGTTTCAGTGGAATTCTTATTGGATTCTGAATGTCCAGTGACAACAAATCAAGAATTTAAAAGTTCTGTTTCCTGTTCTTAGTGTTAGCTAAATTCCACCCCCTCCAATAGAATAATGAAATTATTGTCCCCTAAAATCTCAATCTAAAATATTCCAGACTAATGCATTTAACAGCTCTTATAAATGATCACTTCAGCCTGTCCTTATACTTGGTGTCTTTACTTAGTGCACGTGCTACTGAGATTACCAGAATATGGGTGCTCATCAGGCTTCAAACTTTGCATGCTACATGTGCTCATGGAGAAAATTATTGCAGTCTCTAATGGCAGTCTGTTATCTCTGCATTTTTGTCTTGTATCCTGCTAAAGTTTGCTTACTAAAAATTGAGCAGGAAAGAAAAAGTTGAAATGGAAACAGAAGAAACAGAAACAACATAATCTGTCAATTAGTAACCCCCCACGCCTGTTCCCGCAGTTGGCACCAGGTGCTAGTGAATTAAACCCAACAGGTGTTCAAATGAGTCAACACAGATAATTAACTTAAATGGTCCCGTTTTCTTAAAAACTGTCAGGCAATAACCTCCCTCTTCTCTTTTAGGGGGTATACAATTATCTGGCACCCCATAAGGCCTAGGTCTTTTTAAAAGGCATAATCTCAGCCTCTGATTTTGTGGGTGCAATTCACTGCACTCTACACATTTAACTACATAATTGCTCATGCAAAAGAAGTAGTTAAAATGTGTTATCAGTTATGCCCACAGTTGTCTTAATTGCAGAAGTAAATCTGCTTCTGCAGCAGATGAGGTTGTTTTGCACAATCCAAATTTACCTTTCTCTGTGACGGCTGTGAGTGTTTATGTCTTGACTTTTTGGTACACGTGACTTTGCTGTCTGTTTCAAACAAGGGAAATATTTTCTAAATACCAGTCCTCAGGTAAAAGAACACAAATAGCAGTTTAGAAGGAAAATTGCTAGTCTAATAAGATGGGGGAAAGAGCTCTAAGAAAATCTCATCTGTGACCTCTTTCCTCTGTTGGGTACACTGCGTGACCTCAGAAAAGTAATTATATTTCCCATACTGCAGTTTACTAGTCTGTACAGTCCATATAAACTACCTACCTAGTAACTATATATCATTATTTAATAACTAGAAAACCTTATCCCTGCTGTTAGTGTAGGGCTCCAAGAATATCAATGATAGTTTTAATGCCAAATTTTATCTCTGAAAAACAACTAACAATACAACTCCAGCTTTCAGAGCTTGTGTGTAAACTTTGCATCTTGTATACGCTTGCCTTTGTCCAAACTTTCAGATATGTAAGTGCCAGTTTTACTGAATAGCTAAGATAGTAAAACCAAAGTTAATTCGGATCATTCAGTGCGAGCTGAGAGGACAGAAGCCAAATCAGTTTAAAAAGAGTTGTTCCTTTGGTATCCATGGGTTGTTTCACTATCCATTATGGATTAGGCTTGGTAAAGTGGGACTGTTGTCTAGGCACATTGATTTGCTCAGTAACTTAAAGAAATACAGATGGATACAGAAACAGGGAGAAACAGAGGCAGTGGAAAACTTCAGTCAGCCTCTGACTCTGGTTTTTCGTGTTGCTTTTGCAGAAAGAGCTAAAATTCTTTTGCTAGAAGTACTGAAAAGTAACATTTCTTAGAAATGGTCCCTGGGGGAGTAGAGGTGGTGAGGTAGCACTGTGTCTTGTTTCATGAACCGAGAAAGAACAGCACTCCTGTTATACCAAATCCAACACTTGGAGAGAATATAACTCTCAAGACTTAGTGTTGTGAGTAATTTATCAAGCACCCTTGCTAACATTTTGTTGGGAGTTTCTTTCAATTTAAAGGTACAGTAATGTGTAATTAAGGTTTTGCTCTTTCCTATTTTCCCATAGAAAATACTACTTTACAGTCAGGCAGGAAGCACAACCCAGAAGAACCAGTATATGATAAGGATTTAGAAACTTGTGTTTCTAACTGTGTATTTAGGAGTGGGATTTTAAGCTTTAAAAATATTAGACTGATTTCTCTGTTAGAATATTATTTGTATTAGCAGGAGCATTTAGAGAATGACATTTTTGAAAGTCAAGAAATTGTCATTATACTGAAAAAGAGGCTTAGATTTTCAGGAGGTATAAATCATTATTATGATTATTACTTAAATCACTGATTCTTGTAAATTAAAGATCTGTGCCAAGAAGTATTCAGCTGTTTTTCCAGCTTTGTCTTGTTCTCTGAAGAGATAAATCTAATAGTAAGACTTCAACTTGTGAAACCCACAGATCCTTTCTTGGCTGAATTTTAAACAGAAAACAGATCAGAAAAATAGGTACCAAAGTATATAATTTTTATGAGAGACTAAGACACAGATCTTCATCTCTCATTTTTGTAAGATGAGGATACCATTTTTTTTGTGTTTGAATATTGTGATGAGTTCAGATCTGTGATTTTGATGAACAAGCCTAGTTAGTGAACATTAAAACCAAGAAAACAGTCATATACAGTTGTTAAAGCAAAAAAAAAATCTCTCTGAAATGTTTGATTTTAAAGGTAAGAAGCTTGTCTCTGTGTACTGTAGGAGAGATTTAAAATTAGCTGTTATAATTCTTTTATTTTTGTATGATCTCATTTTTGCATATTTTATGTTACATAGTACAGTAGAGTTACAATAGAAGAGTATTGTAATTGTTCTCTGCTATGCTACTTTGTTCATCTCTCTGCTCTTCCTACCTTTTTCGTGTATTTGTTAAGGTGTAATCTTTATTTAATTTTTTTTAAACTGTAGTCCCCTGCAGGTAGATCAGTACCTCCTGTATCAAATCCAAATCAGAATCAGTATGGCCAAGAAAAAAAGGGAGAATTTGACAAGTTCTTGGTGCCTTCCACACAGATACCGGGAAATAAAAGCTCCTAGTCTCTTGTGTCACTCAGAACCATAAAGAAATTGTAGGTCATCCATCAACTTTCAACAACTTAAGAGTAAACAACTATTACTTGTTCCAAAATAAGCAAACTACATAAAGATGGACAAATACATCCTGAAGTGTTTGTCTCTTTACTTTCCTGAACCCTTTAATCAGAAAGCTTTAGCTTTCCTTTAGCATTGAAGAAAATCTAACAGCAGCGTGAACTCCTAACCTGTAAGAGAACATCCATTGATAGTATTTTTGTCAGAGTACAAATTATAGAATTGTCTAAAATGTATATAATTTATTTGTTCCATACTAATAGGCACCATGCCAGGTAGGCAGTTTCATTTCAGAAATCCATTTTGCTGTGTTTTACTTTCTTTACTTTTGCCACAAACATTGGTGGGGACAGGGGTGGGTGATGGTGATGAGGCCAGAATCTGTAATGGGGTTTCCTACATGCTTTACTCTGTGAGAATATTCTAGGAAATTGCTTATAGATTTCCTTAAGGCATTATAACATAAATACCTCAGTCTATGGAATTTGTTACTGCTATTTTAGGTTGCTTTCCACTGCTTATTTTTGAGCAGAACTTACTCTAAGCTGGACAAATAGGAAATGTATTTTAAAGTACAATGAAATTGCTATGGTTCTTACTTCTGAATTTCTGGTGTGTTGATTAAACTCTTTAAATAAAACAGGTGTTAGAGTAATGGCCTTTACAAGTTAATTAATCTTCATTTTCCAAAGGATGAGCTACCATTTGGCTTAGGTTTATCATACATATGTGTAAATTATAATGTGATTTACTGTTCCAAAGAAAAAGCCATTCTCTGAGGACAGGCTTTACCAGCAGACTGGCTTTGTGGCACGGGGTTTGAGCAAAATATACACAATCCTGCTTAATTGAAAACATTTCCTTAAATACATATACCTTCAACATTATGGTTTATTCAAGCCATTTTGCTGAGCATATCAGTCTGAGGGAACACCAGCTGTTTAAATGTCTTCTGATCTCCAAATAATATTGAAATTTCTCTTGATTTTATTTAGGTGTGAAGTATTTATATTACAGAGCCAAAATTCATATGTGGAAACTTGGAGAAATCTTTACAGTAAACTAAGAGAGAGCTTTTTGACATCATATAATATTGAAAGGGTAATATATCACTCTCATTCTCACTGAAGAACATAGCTATCTGTATGATCAGGCACCTTTTTGGGAATGTTGATCTAGTTTCTGTTTTTCAGATCAGATCAAAGTCAAACCTGTCGAGGAGCTGGGCACAAAAGGTGTGCTCTACAAAACGCGGTGAGTGTAAGAAAGTCACAGATTTCTATATTTTTCTGACAGAATTCAGTAAGATTTTCACTTTAAGCAGAAAGTTGTCCTTTCTTTCTCTTTTTGTTGTTCACTCACATGGTAGCGAAGTCTACTTCACACATCGGCTCTAATAGTCACTGTTTCTATTTGATGTGGTTCAAACCTTTTACAAAGTCCCAACTGCTTTCTGATTCTCATGACACCAAAATGGTAGGTCAGACTGTGGCCTGAATAACTATCTCCTTGCCTGGTAACTGACACTGCTCGCTCTTTTCATTTAGTGAGACAGTCGCTTGAAGGGTATGTCTGGGCTCACTATTAAAACCGTGGCTGCATCATTAGCCAACTTCTCGGCAGTCCTACCTGATCACCGCACTTGCATAGCAGTAAACTTGGGGCACGGTATAGAGGGTGCTGGTGTTCTGTTCTCAGACCCACTTTTTTGTGTAACAGAGATAAAATTGTCAGAAGCCCAGCAGACATGCTGACATTTTGTACCACCCCTGCTCTTCCGAACCAAGGAAGCTTGAAAATGCACTACTTCGCATCAAAGGGTTATGTCATTTTTACAGCACTAACAGAACGCAGTAAGTGTAATTTACCTTTAAAGAGTGAGCTATTTACTTGTCATGGGTGCATTCTCCTATTCCAAAGTATAAAATCATTTCCCATAGAGCACATCTTTTGTGGCTGGCTCCCCAACAGACATGACTTTGATCTCACCTGTTTAGACTTCTCCTTTCCTCTGCACTCCTGGATTTATATTGTGCGTGGTTATGTTTTGGCTCAGTACGTTTCTGTTCCCACAACTCCTTGTGCTTTTTGCCACAAGCCAGATGTATGCCCTATGTTGCCATGTGTAAGTGTCACATGTGTCCAGTGTTGTCTTGACACATCAGTGTGTTTTGACACGTGCAGTTGAGCGCTGTGGGGCTCACACAAGATAGGGCAGCAGCCTGTCAGATCCATGGCTGTAACCTGTCTCCTGCCCAAAGATGAGTTGTGTCAGGGAAAGAAGAGGGAGAGGAATTAGCATACAGGCTGGATGTATCTCAAGGGCGATGTGGATGGGAGCAGCTGGGAGGTGCCAAAAGGCTTGTGTCGGAACTGTAGAAGAGTAGAACATCATCTTCCCAAATGCTGGAGAAGAAACTTCTGTTGTGTCAGTGTCTCCTAGCATTAAATCTCTTGTTAAACAAAATAGAGCTCTTACAGTAAGCTCCATGTATTTTTCCTTTTTCTTCCTTATGCTCTTTTTTCTCTCTATGCCTTTTTTCACTCCTTTTCAATACCTTCATTTTCTCAGTTGATTTTTTTTTTCATTTGTCAAAAGATTTCTTTTTTTTCTTCCACAAATCTCTTTCTTGTTTCTCCTTTTTGATGTGGCTTTTCTCTGTGTTTTCCTTTCAACTCTCAGAGCTTATTTTAGTCTCTTCCCTGTATTTGCTACATGGAGGAGCACTATTGAAAAATTAAAAGTAGATTGCATGGGAATTTCTTATTTCTCTTTTTCTTCTACAGGTCTGTTTCTCTTCCCTGCTATTTCTGTGAAGTTTACCATCTTTAAATGCTTCCTTCCTCTACTTCCAAATTATTTTACTCATCTTTTCCTCTCTTACTCTGTCCTTCAACTTCCCTTTCGCTTATTGTTGCTTGATATTTAATTTCTCAGGTCGGGTCAGAATTTGTGGGACCATTCTGGATAAATACTCCAACCCGTATCTCAATTTTACTGACAAACACTAACTTTACAGCTGCATCTATACTGGCTTTTTGTTCCATTTCTTTTCTATTACACCCTCAGTAACAGTAGCTGTGTTGGCAGTATTAACTGTTACAGCCACATTATAACCACAGCCTTGTATAACCCATTAAAGATCAGGTCTGTATGACATTGTAATTTAAATAGCAGTTGCTGGAAGCCTATCTCTGCTTGTCCTCCTATTATTACAACCACCAGTAGAGCTGTTCTACTGGGAAATTTCAAGTGTAGACAGAGCTTTAATCAACAGTAATCTGATCCTTTAAAAATGCAACACCAATTCATTTATTTCTCATTTCACATATGAAATTTTAATAGGTACAATCACCCTTAAGGATGTTTCAAATATTAACATTATGCACAATTACAAAACAGAATCTTTTTTCTGTATGAAACTATCAGCATCTTTGAACCAAGTAAGTAGTTTTCTGTGCAGACATCAAGTTTACTATCAATCAGAAGCTTATTAACAGCTGTGTTAGCCCTAATTAAGTGCAGAGCAATGGCAGACTTTTTAATTAAGTCTTATTTTCCTAAGAGGAGTCTGATGGATTTTTTCCCCTTCTCTTCCCTACCTCCATCCTTATTTACTGTGTAAAATCTGCTCTAAAAATAACTGGGACACAAGATGGGGCCAGTGACATGGGACCAAAGCACCAGGAATATTTCCTCTACAGAGTGGCTGTGTGATTATTCTCACCATATATTATTCCTCTGGCTTTGTAAATAATTCCATTTTTTTAAACTTTTTCTGCAGTGCTTTCTCTTTTGATATCTTTTTTAGTCCTCTTCTTGCCTGAAGTGTATTTCTTGTATTCTCAGTTTCAACGGAAGTATAATTGAACTTCATTGTAGTGCATACATTCCTTTGAGAGAAAGTGAAATGTGTGACATCATATACACCAAAAAAGGTCCTTGTTGCATGAGTAGACCTCTGGGTGTGTAGTACAAAGTATAAAGTACTTAGTTGTTTTGAGAAAGAATTGGCCTCACAGGTAAGTTGAAATTTAAAAGTCTCTTCAAGTGTTTGATTTTCTCAGTCCTTAGCAGTGACAAGTGGTATATGTGTACTCATGAAGGAGAGAGAGAAGTACTCTGAAAACTCTTTATCTGCACTTTCTACCTGGCACTATTTAAACTGGAGATTTTCTGTAACCACAAACAATGGCTGGATTGTTACTTTGCTCAGAGGATAAGTGGTATGTACGTGTAAGAGGGCAGGCTAATCTCCTGCTGCTCTTGACAGAGTATTGTCAAGCATGAATACTTTTATTTACCATTACAGGTATAAAATGCCCTTAACTGAGTTGTGTTCAGTCTATATTTTAATCTGAGATACAAGATGAATTGAGGCAAATCCTGACCCTAATGTGCTGACAGTTTGGACAGGGTGAGGATCTGTCCCCTACAGTTTAAAGACAGGGTGGATCACCACACGAGATGAATTTCAGGGTTCACTTCTTGATTCAATGGCAGAGCTCCTGGGTTTGCTTTTGCACTTTTTAGGCAACAGACTGCTTTCATTTGGGCAATATATTCACCAGGAAGAACTTTACATGTTCCCTTAAAAAAGTACTCCAAAGGTGCAAGGAGTGGAAGATCAAGGCATTGGCCAGCAAGTTTAAAAGAAACAGTAGATCACTGGAACCCAAAAGCCATAAAACCTCATGGTGTTGCCCAGCTAGGCTTAGCACTGTGAGCTCTGGGAAGCAGGAATTGTAATTTTCTAAGGGTTTACAGAGAACTTGTTGCAACCTGAGCTGGTTTGAGCCTAAGGCACTGACACAATATAAGCACTGAGGTCAGTAAAATCATAGTAGTAGTTGTGGTGGCCAACAATGGCTTTAAAATGCTATGGCTCGATTAAGGCAGTAAATACAAGTCTAGGTATAGTGACTCTTCATTTATGGGCACACAGATATGTCATAATTTTCTGTACGATAGTATGATGGAATTTAAAAGGGCAATACTTTAACTCCTGTTTTGTGAAGCAAACTAGATAATTTTTTTGCATCTACACTTGTTGTATGGTTTCTGTGCTGTTTCCAGCACAGATTCTGCATTTGTATATTTAGAAGTTTCTGTTTAGTAATCAATACCTGGTATGCTCTGGTTCATTACAGGTGCAGGGCTTAATGAATGACTATTGTTTATATATTGTCGGATGTTAAAGCTTAATCCATATTGGAGACTAATGCCAACTTTGTTTCCAGGAAGAAAGCAACTGAGATAATACCCAGGCATATTTTAAAAGAGAATAGGGTTTTTATAATGGTTATGGATCATTTTTATACTTATGTTATCTTGAATACTTTGGAACTTCAGGATTGTCCAAGTCTGATTAGCTTTTTCCTCTTACTTTAATAAAAAGCAGAATAACCTCATGAATTTCTTCTGCTTCTGCTCTCTGTCTCTCATCTACTTATATTAAGTTCATATTCATATAAGAAACATTTATATCCTCTGTAGATTAAATTTAAAACAAAGCCATTTTACTTCTTTCTATGGAAACAGCAATGAGAGCTTAAGGTGGGTATCCTTGACACCCAAACAGGATGCTCTATGGTTCTCTGGATGGGGCAGCTGCTTGTGACCAAACCAGTGGTAGCAGCTGTTGTTAGGTAAGGAGTGCTGGAGCAGGCACTGTGACAGGAAGGACTTTCTTGGAAGGATGACTGGAGTTTGCATGAGAGTATGGCTTTGCTGGAAGTAACTTCAAGGTAGCACCTTCTTCCCTTGTTTGTACCTTATCTGGTTCGATTTAGGTGCTGGAGGGAATCCAGAGAAGGGCAATTGAGCTGGTGAGGGGACTGGAGTGCAGATCTGATGAGGGGTGGCTGAGGCAGCTGGAATTGTTTGACCTGGAGAAAAGGAGGCTCAGGGGAGGCTAAAGCATTCTCTACAGAGACCTGAAAGGATGTTGTAGTAAGGTGGGGGTCTACCGGGCAGTGAATGACAGGATGAGAGGACATAGCCTAAAGCTGTACCAGGGGAGGTTTATGTTGGACATCAGAAGCAATTTCTTCATAGAAAGGGTGGTTAAGCACTGGAACAGACTGCCCAGGGAAGTGGTGTAGTCACCATCCCTGGAGGTGTTCAAGGGCATGTCACTGGATGTGACATCTAGTGCCATGGTCTACTTGACAAGAAGGTGAGTAGTTGGACTCGATGATCTTAGAAGTCTTTTGCAACCTAAAAGATTTGGTGATTCTATAATGGAGTCCTTGGAAGGTACTTTTTAAAAACAGATACTAGTGTAAGATTCGTGAAGCTTCTGCCCATTTTTCCATCTAAAATATTTGCTTTCCAAAGGTGGAAGTTTGCTGTAGCAACTCATAAATTACTTGCTACTCTCCCATGTCCAGAGAAGACTTTTAGCTTTTGGAGTTACTTTGCTTTTCCCAGTTAAACATATTAAGGAGCACTATAAATGACACTGTGTTTGTTCTAGTAACTACAGTTTTCTGGCAAAATTTGAATTGAGGTTTAACTAAAATATGTGATAAAAGTGAATTTATTTTTCATGTTGGTACTGTGAAGTAGTGCAGCATAGTTTTTCACGTCTATGCTTACAATTTCCATGAAAAATAGAAACCTATTGTGCAAACATTACCGTATTCCAATTCAGAGCCATCAAGTAAAAGGTGATACTTAAAAAAAAATACTCCATTTCCATAAGTAAGTCCTCTGCTAATTTTCTATAAAGATACAAGGATAGGGCATCCATAACCTAGGTGTGACTGTTGAAGAATGCATTATAAAGGTGTTGGAGGCTTCTTAGCATTAAGTAGGCAACGTTTTGGAAAATATGGCACATTACTACATACTATCAAAGAAAAGGAGACTGTGGGGTGAAACAGCAGGAAGTGAAAACAGCAGCATAAGGGTGACTGCTGTTATAGGTATCCGATAAGAAAAGAAGACTACACCTGTGTGGAATGAGGAAAGTCAGGAAGAATATCTTTGAAAGAGATAAAAGGACTCTCGTTCCCTTTTCTCCCTTTATTTATTCAGTGAACTTCAGTCCTTGCAGAAAGCACCTGGTTGACAGCTCTGTACCTTGTAGTCCTTGGTTTATTCCCGGCAGGATGTACAGTACAGACATCTACAGCTCCAATTTCCCGTTTGCTCTCCTAACGGGTAATGTAGGGTATGCTTTTATTTCCAAGGTGTGTTCTGTCATGGGCCTGTCTGCCCACCTCTGCAGCAGTGTGGGTGCAGGCTGAGGTATCTGGCAGACTTGGAGGTTGGACTAAAAAAGAGGCAGCTAATGCTGTTAGTGCCCCAACCATCATCTCCACCCTTTGGTGGAGGTTGCCACCCCTGAGGCAGTGTTGTCTAATCCACTCATGAATCAATTATTGAACTGTCGCATTTTTCAGGCTGGCCTATTAAATTAAACTGACATCAGTCTCATCTCACAAAGACATTAGATAGTGATGAATTTCAGGTACTGTTAACCTGGTTTTGAATTGGCCAGCTAGAGACAGACAGATTCATTTTTCATTCCAGCTGCCAGAACCACTGTCACATCCTATCTCTCTGTTGTGGCTTGTTGATCAATGGGTGGCCTTCCTTGCTAACTCCTGAGAAGGAGCAATTTCATAAGAAGAAAGGGAGCGTAAGAAAGCCAAAAAGGTCAAAACCTGGATTTTTCTTTTTTCTGTCTCTGTTAGAATTGTGAGGAAGAGGGTACATATGTAAACCGTGAGATGGGCTGGTTGAGAAAGCTCCACTGAAAGAATATTAGAATGATTTGGGTTGGAAAGGACCTTAAAGATCATCTAGTTCCACCCCTCCTGCCATGGGCAGGGGCACTTCCCACTACACCAGGTTGCTCAAAAGCTCATCCAAACTGCTCTTGAACACTTCACTTCTCTGGTCAATCTGTTCCAGTGCCTCACCACTCTCATAGTGAAGAAAAAGCACAATACTGCCTGTATGAATTTAAAAAGGCTCAGCATGGGATTAATGCAATCCAAGTTAGAGGAAAAATCCATAGAAAAATGGAAAAGAAATATTCCATACTGCCAACAGCATTGCTTTATAGCTACAGGTGACTGCAATACACCATAGATAGGCCCTACTTGCTCGGTGCTGTATGTTATCCACTGGGTGCACCTGGTAAAGAACCTGTGGAAAACTTTTTACTGTGGCTTATTAAAATGTGGAAGGTCCTCAGACTGCTCTGAGCTGAACCTGCACAGGTTTCCCTTTGTTTGTACTCGTTCCCTTCTTGGATTCTGGTTTTATTGGTAACCAAAATAAAACAAAAAGGTGTTCAAGCAGAGGTTTGACTGCTTCTACAGTTTACCCTGTTTTCTCTGTTCAGGGCTTAGGGGGAGTTGGAAAGCGTCTGTGTGCTTTGTTTTGCCTCTTCAAGGCAAGATAGAGCCACGGGAGACCTGTTAGAATGAATGCCCAGAAGGGCAGGGTGCTGGCTTGCAGGGTGGGATGCTGACCCGTGCCACTGCCCTGTTAAGCCTGTGTTTGTGAGTGCACTTCTCTTCAAATGCATTCAGTCTCATAATCTGAAGGTCGTGAGTTTGATCCTCACACGGGGCACCATTTGCGGCAGCTGAGGGGAGCGCTCCCCCTCGCCCCCCCCCCATTCGCCCACGTGGCCCCGGACATGTCCCGCGGGACAGAGACACACCGGAGACCATAGGGGAGGGTGCAGAGAGAGAGAGTTTATTGAACATGGGTCGGGGTATTTAAAGGTTTAACAGCCAATAGGGAAGGGGTTAACTAAAGGGCCAATGGGGGGACCTCACCTGGCCTGGCCAAGGCTTGCATACTAATTAGGGAGACAACAAGTCCGGGGAAAAAGGGGGTAACTTGGGAAAAAGGGGTAAAGACTTCATGTTACAATACAGTGAAAACTTCTGCGGTTAAGCCAACTCCAACAGTCTTCTTCACGGTAAAAAAAACAACAAAAAAACCCACAAGGAAATCCTGGCAGATATTTCCTGCTTGCTGGAGCTGTGGATTCATTACTATTAATAGAACTCTTAATTGACTACTCTAGCACAGCTATAAAAATTGATTAGATGGATATGAGGAAATAAACATGGGTCAGCCTGTAGTGGCACAATGATATGAATTTGATGACCTATTAGGACATTTTTGTGTCTAACAAAGAATTTTTTTTAATAAACATTAAACACTTAGCCCAAATTCTGCCCTCCAGCACTTCTCCCAGTCTAATGAATGTATAATGAAAGTAAATATTTGGTATAGCCAAAGAATCCCATTTTTTGAATCTCATTCCTGTATATTTTCAAAAGGTTAAGTTACTTGACATGTGAAACATCTATGAATTTTAAGTGAGGCCAGATTAGTAAAGCTCTATAGTTGGTCTTTCATCTTAATGTGACCAAGAATGTCCTCTAGCTCACTCTATTTACTAAGAAATTAAAAAATAGCAAATTGCACATCATTGCGTGCCATATGTCCATTCCTCTCCTGGGCTCTGCTCTACAGCAGTGTTAATTGACTTGCCTAAACTCTCTTCTCCTGAGTTGTGACCACTCTTGGTGAAACAATCAACAATGCTGCTGAGCAGAATATGGAATGAAAAAAACAACAACAAAGCAAAACAGTAAGCCACATTAAGAATAAAATCATTTTCTGCAAAAGGAAGATAAAACTGAAGTACTGACATATAACCTGTGCTCTCAAAGGTAGAATTTTCAGTTCTAAAGTTCCCTTAAAAAGCTGGATTTTCAGCCTTGGTATTGGCCTGAAAGTCAGAGACTTTTTAAAAACACTTTACTCTGAGAAAATAAAATCAATAACGAGAATAATCCATTGTCTGTTACAGAGATTTGTTTCTGGTTTAGTTGCCTTTGAGTAAAGCACACAAAATTAAAAAAAAATCCAAACAAAACAGCCTCAAGGACTGTTAAATAAAGACCATATATTCTTCTATTGGGTAAATAAATTATTTCATAAATCTGTATTTAAAAGGTAAATTGGATTAGATTACATTGAACAAAAGTAATAAGGACCATAAGTCTGTAGTACATAAATGAGGCTACTTTTTTCACTCTGGTCTTCAGAGAACCTCCACTAAATCACAAACTTTGTCTTTTATGCTAATGCATAATCTTTAGATGAGGATGTATTACCCCAGCTGCATCTCAGTAGCACAGCAGTGTGAAATGCTATGGAACACACCTGAGGGCAGCAGCCAGCAGAAGCCAGTTTTCACCAGAGCCTGTTGGCAGGTGCTGGGAGCTGCCCTGACTGGCCTGGGCTTCTTGCTCAGCCCATAAAGAGGTGTTAGGAAACTCCCATCACCTCTGGGCAGCCAAGCCTTTGTCCTCAGGCTTTGCCGGCTGAGGGCTAAGCAGGGCTTTGGGAAGGAGAGAGAAAGAACCCAGTAGAAGGGCTAGAGCATAGCAGGAGCCTAGGCTGCAGTCCTAGAAGTGCCTGCACTTACTTGGGCAGCTTTAACTCTGTCTTCTGCCTGCCTGTTGTCTCCAGCATCTGTGGAGTTGGCCAGGGGAGTTCAATCCAGGTAATTTTTGAATGTTCCTTCTAATGCTCAGCTTTGAGGGTGTCGTTGTGGCTGTTTCTCAGTGGCCTTCACACAAACCTGATCCTGAACATGGGGTTTTCTAGTTCCATTGCAGGTTTATGCAACCAACTCTCCACTTATCACCCACACCAAACTTCTTTTCTTTTTCTTTCCTGTGATAGTGTCAGAATTATCCTCACATTCTTTTTTACACTTTTATTTAAAAAAAAGGGCAAATTAACATAAAAAAGTAGGTCTTGTGGAGAGAGAGAATATACTGCGAATACAGAAACTGAAAAGACTCAGAAATGAAAAATCAAATGTAAGGAAGATGATTTTATTACCATTAATAGCCTGACCACTTTCTCTAGCAGTTTCGTAACTTGTTTACTCCTTAAAGATTGCAGTGCATGAAAACGGAGTACAACTATGGCAGGCTTATTAAAGATTTCCTTTGTAAGGTTTATTTATTTAGCAATCCTACAAATAGCTATGAAGTTAGAATTTTAATTTTAATAGCACTCTTTTTTTCTAGGTACAGTTAATCTATCTTTCTTTTATGACAAGTTATTTTAAACTACTTAGTATTCAGGATATTTGCAGTTGCAATGAGCAAGTTAATTTAAACACCAAATCAATCAGTATTTTCACTAGAGAAAATTTTTAAAGTACCAATTAAGAATGAAAAAGTGATCTATATTCTCTAATACAATATTAATGTGCTGAGAAGGGTGATCCCAACTGCATGAGAAAAAATGCAGCTGTGCATATGCTTGCCTTAAGAAAGGGGGTTTTTTTCTGTCACTTAGGATAATTTAATGAATAAAAAGCATTTCTTTTATTACTACTAATGAATGGAAATCCCATCAAATTGCAAGGCATCAACACACGACATTACTCTTTAACTAAAATTGCCGTAGATTGTCGCAGTGATAATGGAGGCCATGAGCACTTTGTGGGATGGATGGACTGTTCCTGTCATGCTGTGGTGTACTGTTACCTTTCAGCAGTGCATACATCACAGCTAAGAGTTATGCCAAGTGCTTAGTTCTGTTACTCTCTGTTAAAATATCAACCTACCAGCTCATAATGAGACAGTTAAAAAAAAAATAAAATTATAGAGGCCGTAGGTAAATCACATCCTCTAGGTCGGTCAGGACATGTAATGATCTGCTGAGTGGGGTGGTGGAGTCTTGCTGATGAAGCAACTCAGACCCATGTTGATGGATCAGTTGGGCGTGTGATGGTGGGATGGATATTGGCCTGGTGCTGTGCTTCAGTGGCCGTATTCTCCCCTGGTATCTACACTTAGGGTTTTGTGTGCTTTGCAGTAAGGGGACCAGTGATGAAATGGCCCTGAGTTTTTTACTGGAATGAACTTTGGATAGGAGTATCTTGTTTAGGTGGGGATTAGGTGGCATGGAAAAAAGGATTTTACAGGCCTCCAATACCTTGAGGGACAGGTCAGGAGACATTTACTGAGAAAGAAGAAACCAGTCCTTTAACCAAAAGAGGTTTGATCACCTTGACTTAGCTTTCTTCAGCTTAACACCCATTTGGCTCTTTAGAGTTGATCTACCAGGGATGTTGCTGAACAATAAGGTGACAACCTCACCCTATCAAAATGACATAAAATACTTTTTATTTTTTTAAGTTGTGTTTGAACTTGTCTTATCATAAAGGCATTTTCAGAGCACAGGCACCTTGGGGAACATCTGAAAATGTGAACAGAAATAAAAGAACCTGAAGTTGAATTGTTAAACCAAAGATTGCCTGGCCTCTGCAAGGATTTCATTAGTGGCTTTCCTGCAAAACAGTTTCAGGAGCCTATTTACAACAATTTTGGTTTTCTTATTCTAGTGATTCTCTTGCATTAATTTGTATAAATGCCTTTTTTTTCCTGTGATATTTCTGTAAGTGTTATCTAAACGTGTAATTTAAAGGACTGTTGGTTTAACTCTTTTAAGATAGTATCTTTATGAAATAGATATATTTTCTTAGGACAGCAAAAGATATGTAATCTCTTTCTGATTATCTGGGGGAGGAAGTATTTATTATTCATAAACACAAGAATTTGTGCATATAAAACTAGAGCCATTGAAGTTGTCTTGATTTACACAAGTTGAAATCAATCAGTCTTGTTCTTTACTTGTTTTGCAGTTTTTGCATGAAGAGCCTGCAAGTAAAACAGTAAAACAGAGCTTCTGCTCCCTTGCTGGGTTATAAATAGTTTATAAATTAGGCATTTAGTATGCATTTTTTAATAAATCATTACTTGTCCTGAAATTCAGGATGTTTTGATCTGTGCATGTTTTTGCAAATGCATAGCAAGTTTATGATGACCCCACTGCTAACAGCAAACTGCATGGAGGGCTTTTCATAGGAATATTCACAGGGTTTGCTGCTGGCTGGTGTAGCAGCCTTGGCTATATGCCACATCACCCTCTGCCAGTACACCACTGCCTGAGTTTTGGAGACACCACAAAACCAGGCTCAAAGTTATGTGCATAGGACAAAGACACCTTTGTGGGATATTGCCATGATAATTCCAGTCTCACAAGGCAAAGCTTCATATAAAGATCCCTTCAAAACAGAATGGGAAATGTAGTAATTGGGGAAGTGAGTGGAGTCATGTGGGAAAATATTTGTACCAGATGACTCTTTTCCAGCACTGCAGCTGTTACATTAAAGAGCTAATGTGTAAGTTAATGCTGCCTGAGGCAGGATTAACTTCTAATGTGTAGGAATTGAAGGTTGCTAATGGCCTAGCTAGCATGAAAACCAGCTTGCCTGGGAAGGTGACTTACTGTACTTACATCTCTTATCTGGCTATTGCTTGGTTTGTTATGTTGAGCACCTGCCACTGAATTCCCACTGTCTGCCCAGCTCCTGAGGGTGCACCAGATCTCTCGATGGATCCAGGGAAGAGCAGAGCAGGTGATGTGATTTGTGTTTGAGGCCAAATCAACATCTGTGTCTGACTGCCTTCCTCATCTCTCTTTTCCAGCTGCTGGTGCTGGCACAAGAGCTTGTGCCACTCCTCTGTGCTAGACCTATGGCTGTTGTCAGATAGTGAAACCTGACGAAAATGGCAAAGATTTGCACCCACTGGAATGTGGTGCTTCTGTTTAGGTGGTCCACTTTGCTGTGCTGAGACTTTTCAGTGCAAGAGAGAGTGTGCTCTTGCATTGATAGAGGTCATCTGCCAGGGTGGTGAATGTCATGATGGATGGAGATAAGAGGGTGCCCTCTTCCAGGCCTGGCCCCAGCTCTTGCTTCTCTTCTCTGTTGTGGTGAGGCAGCTGGGGTCCCTCTGGTGTGCCCCAAATTTTGGATGAAGGTAGATTTCCATGGGAATCTGTTCCTCTGTGCCCCTGTCAAGTTTGGGAGTGAGGAAGGGGTAGACTCAGTGTGGGCAGGAATTCTCTGGGGACACTTGCCATGAAGCTTTGTGTTTCTCATTGGATACTGTCTTTACAGGGATTTAGTATTTTTAGTATTTCTTTCTCGAATGTGTTCCTCAAGTCTTACTCTATCCAGTCCCTTCTCTGGAAAACCACTCCACATGCTCAGCTGTGCATAGGACATTATTTCTTCAATTTCTGGCTGTTTTCTGATGTCAAGTGTTTTGCTTCTCCTGATGTGGAGACAGAGCACCTGTATGTATTCCAGTTGTGTGATGACAGCTCCCATCTTCCTTTTTAGTAGTGGATTCTGTTGATTTGTGTCTCTGTACTGTCAGTTGTGCAGCTAATTCTCTTTCTTGAGTGCACACGGTTTAAATATTGCTGTGTAAAAACCCTCTTAGGATAAAAGAGAAGATAAAAAAAGCCAGAGATGGGGTAAAACAAAAATCTTTTTGTCCTTTTTATAAAATGTGTTGATTGTGGGACAAAGAATGCAGTTGTTTGATTCCCCCTGAAGGACAAATTGCTTGTGTAGACTCTGAGTGTTAAACATGGAATGTTTCTTTAGTACATGAGTGTACAATGGCTGTGTGAGAAAGCAGAGGGGATAAGTGATATTGGGGAGAAACCAAGGAATTCCTTTAGCAACATCAGGCCGTGTTCTCCTCCCAGTGAACATGGGTAACTTGAATTAACACTAATGGGTGTTATGCACAAGGGAGAGGATGATCTACCCCATTGCATGTTCTGGGAAGTGCAATTTAAAGCTTTCCTGAGGCATCTTTAAATTAGATTTCTCGGAGTGTCTGTCTTTGAGTTGTCTCACATTCAGAACTTTCACTGACTCAATTGCACACAGATCGATGGTAGGAGATGTCTTCTTTGTGTCTTTTCAAGAAGCGTAAAAGACAGAGATAAATTGCTCCTATTGGCATGATGTGCAGATGCATGCCAGTGTTTGTGGAAGTGATTTGCTACAAGGCATATGCTTTTGGGTTATGTGAATACCAAAACACTGGGAAAATAAGCCTATTAAAAAATTGGTGAGGAATTTCCTTTCCTTCAGTACAGAAGAGCCTACTCTGACCTTAACTGCTGACATGAGTTGAAGAAGGATAGATTGGTCAGATCAGCTGTAAAGACTGGGTGTTTAAATGGCTTGCAAGGACATATAGATTTCCTGTGAGAAGAATTGTGCAAAGCAAAACAATCACCACAGCCACAAGACGTGGGTGGCAAAGGAGTATAGACATAAAGAGGTAGATTCTGTAATGGTTATGTCCACGTTTTTAGCATCTTCCTCAGAAGCATCTGGTATTAGCTGTGGTCAGTGATTACAACGTGGGATTCAGCTGACCTCTGCAGCTGGCCCGTTTCTATGTTCTGATCTTCTCCAGTAGGAATCAAAGAGCTGAATGCAGAAGATGGACCTGTGTTATCATAGTTGCAGTCTTTGGCCAAATCCCCTGCATTTTGCTTGTTAAATGAGGGAGGCAGTAGGTGGATTGTTCTAATGAAATGAGATCCTAAACTACCTAATCTGAGTAGAAATAATGTCAGAATAACATCATGTGGTGCTGGTGTCTGCAATGCCAAACTGCTGCTTTGCAGTCTTACCTTCTTTCTTTTTCTTTTTTTTTTTTTTTAACATAAGGGAAATTCTGAAATGATATCTTTCCTTAAAGAGCTTTTTGAAACCAGTGGGGGTTAATTAAAAACTAAATTTGGAATCTACAAACACCCAGAAATTATTTACACTGTTGTTAATTTCTTCTTTAATATTCATAACTGTTTTCTGTTAATTAAGAAGAGAGAGAGAACATGAAGAAAGGCTTGGAACAAAAGCAGTCTGCATACAGATAAGGGTCTGAGTTCTCAAAGAACTGGACTAAATACATAATGCCTGCACTGAGTGAAGAATTTATATGCAGTGATTGTGTATTGTGGCTGAAAAATTGGGTAGACTTAAGTACGAATCTTACTATATCAGCATTCGGCATGATCCTCTTAGCACCATGGTTACGACTTCCCTCTTTCTGGCACTGGATGCTCTGCAGTCCTGGAACAGTTTCATAGAATCACCAAATGACCTGGTTTGGAAGGGATCTTAAAGGTCATCTTGTTCCAACTCCCCTGCCATGTGAAGGGACATCTCCCACTGGACCAGGTTTCTTGAGGTGCATCCAACCTAGCCTTGGAACGCTTCCACGGATGGGGCTTCCACAACTTATCTGGGAAACCTATTTCAGTGTCTCACCACCCTCTCAGTAAAGAAAGGATTAGCAGGCTCAGGATTTCTTCAGTACAAAACCCCACAGCATCTTGTTACAAACTATCCAGCTGTATATCCTACAAATGTTTTATATAAAATATTATATATTTATATAAAGCTTATAAACCTTTCAGTGGTATTAACCAGTACCTTAGCAACATCTAGAGGCTGTGTCAAGATCAGGGTTTCACCATGCAAAATGAAACATAGCCAATTTCTTGATGTTGCACAGTGTTGGCCATCAGACATAGGTGCTGCTACTTCTGAGCGAACATCCTTTTCTCACATGTGGAAGTCTTTGCAGACTCTTCCACAGCCTGGACCTCCACCAGCTTTGTTCTTTCCAGTTTTCGGGAACACTTGTTTAGCTTCATCCCTACTGTATATTTACCTTCAGTCTTGAAACAACCTCCTAGTGTAAATCTTTTATTTGAGCTGTTTTGAATACTGGCCTATTGGGCTGCAATTTGTCTTCTCTGCAGGATCTGGGTGAGTTTTAAATAATGCATTTCAGAATATACTTATGAATAAAAGTACCATATTTTCCAGCAAGATTTGGGAGCCTTGTGTTGTGAATAGTAGAGCAAAGCTGTTCAAGAAATGTTTGGAAACAGAAGGGTTCCATGAATGTTAGTCTCAACTTAGTATGGCCCAGCTCATTTTTCTTTCTAAAGGGACAAGAAAAGTGATACTGCTTTTTGTTTGGGAGTCGGTTGATACCCGAGTCTTTATTTCCTTCAAAATGCTTTGAAAGCCCAGTCTTAAATGATTTTGTAATAGTCTGCTTAAAACATTCAACTCTGTCAAAAAAAGATGGAAAAACAATCTGATACAGCCTGGGTGACCAAATCATATGCTTGTGAACACCATGTGACTGAAATACTTTATTTTCAGAAACTGAAAATTTAAATAATTACAAAGAATAAATTTCTTCAAGAAAAGGATAAACTGGCTAGAAGGGAAAATACTGGATTCCTCTCATTTTCTGTGGCTATACTTCCAACCCCTTGTAGTAATAAATAACCCAATTCATAACATATTTAATGTGTTTTAATATCTATTAACCTAAAGGCAAATGTAATTTAGGCTTTGCATTTTGTGTCCATCAGTAGATGTAACAGTAAAAATAAGCAACGCCTTTAGGCCCCTCCATGGGCTACCTGCTGGATCATGATTATAGAGTCTTTCTCATATATATGAGGAAGAATATATATATCACAATATGCTACAATGTGCCTGTAACATAAAGAGATGTCAAGGTGAGATGAAGCATCTGGTGAAACACTCTTCATGAAAGTCAACCTTATTTCATTCCCTTCTCCTTTTCTTCACCTCTGTATCTCGGCAGGCACAGTTTGAAAGAATGTTTGTAATTGTGAGAATAGGTGGATAGTATCCAGATGAGGCAGTGAGACAAGAAGACTGGAGAAGAGGACTACAGATAATTAGCACAAACCAGGATCATTGAAGCTTAGGCACCAGAAGTACCCAAAGAAAAATGATCTCTTGAAATAATTAATTCAGTAGTCTAACTTTGTTACTGTTAAAAACATGCCTTTGTGCTGAGGACCTGCGCACTACTGAAGTTCATTGATGCAGAAGGTTTAAGTTGGACTTGATGCCTGTGTGGATTCTCAGTATAGAAATGAGATTGAAAGACTGACCTTACCTAATGGTAGATTTAATTTAGATTATTGAATATATGTGATCTGTTGGACAAGTAGAACACACAAAACCCTAGGCCCCTAAGAAGCCCCTATGTAAATAGTCTGTGTGACTCATTCCTGCACTCATGGCTGCTCTCTTGCCGTGTTACCCAGTTTAAGGTTTAAGACTCCACCATCCTTAACACTGTGGCAATGTGGGGATAATAGAAAACTGGAAGTAAGGAAAACAGCTCTTTAAATGAAAAAAAAATGGATTGTATTTCTTACCTCAAACCAATGGTAGGAATTTTTTTTGTTTTATTTTATTTTTTACCCCACCAAGGATGGAGAATCTGGAATGGAGCTGAGGGAAGAAACAGAATTAAGAGAATTTGAGTCCCCCTGTGCTCCCGTGAGGATGCTGCATGCTCTGAGCTCATTCCATACAAGATTTTAAGCTGCGACAGTAAAGTTAAAGTTGCAGAAAAATTTATTTTGGCAAAGATTTATGAAAAAGATGCAGGATACAAAGGAGTCTGGAGAGTAGAAGCAGACTTCAGAATCTGACAGCTTGAACACAAGTTAGAGACCTGGGTGAGAGATGAGTGAGCTGTATGTACAAATACGTCTGTGTTTTTTGATATGAAAAAGATCACAAATTATATCAGAAAACACAGGGTCAACAGTAGCAAGAATACCTTGAGGGAGATGGGAGTTGCAATAATATCAGAAGACAGCTGGTAATGGGGCAACAGCAGATATTTTTTTCCTCCTTAGGGACAATGATGGAACAGTAATTACCGAGAAAGCCAGAAACCTGCAGAGTGTAGGAGTGTCTTGCTTGTAGTTAGAAATGCTGAAATCTGGAATGTATAGGAATCAAAATTTATCTCTGAGTTACTGACTCTGTGGATGGTGGACAGGTAAGAAGGCAGATGGGAAGGGGGAGAAGGGAATAAACACTGGGACATAGTGACTTACTTGAAGATCTAACACATATTATTTATGGTCTTTAAAGGCTCATCAGCTAACAAAACTGCATCCCTTTAATCCAAATTTTATTTAAAATTGAATCCATGAAAAGGAATCATCCAGGTGTAAATGGATGCAGTTGGATCAGTCCACTATGGCCCTCAAATAAAGCAGTGGGCTATGTTTTGTATCTCTTCTGTTGTTCCACCATCTCCTTTACCAAATTATTATGCTGGTTTAGCAGGTGGTTTCTAATCCTTGATTTTGGAAATGCAGATATCATTCTCATGGATTGTTGGTGTGAAGATGAAATGGGTTAACTGTGCTATAAGTAATAAGCTGCAATGTAAAAAGGAATAGACATGCACTGTTTGAAGTGTTAGTGAGTTGAGATGCCACTTGAAGTTCAGTGTGAGAAACCTGACAAGAAACTAAGATCTTGGGACTGCTCAAACACTGTTAGAGATCAGCCTTCTCTATGCTATCCCAAGGAGGTCACTTAAAAACTAGAATAGGTGTCAGTAATCTCATCTGTAAGTGTGGGCTGGTTTGTTCTAAAGAAACCCTCACTCCCAGCAAGACAGTTAAAAGTGAATGCCTGGGAAAAAAAGTTTTCCAGTGTGCTGCATGTCTTCTTCAATACTGATTTCTGAGGCTAGAACTTACTGATGTTTGTTTCTGTCCTTGCCAATATGTGTCTCCCTTACAGAAGTAAATGTGGTTTCTTCAGGGATCTTGTTTTTTTGTTATCTGTGCCAATGAACTCCAGAACAATCTGCAGTGTCAGAGGAAAAACAAACCTCAGGCCTGAGATTTTGGTGGGAAATTGCCTGTTCCCTCTTCTCCCACAGGTGCCCATGATGTTGCTCATTCCAATATCAGTTGCTCTATTTCTCCTAAGACCTTCAAATTGCTTGTTTTGTGCTTTGTGCCAATGGAGCCCTACGTGACTTTGCTAAGTTGTTATACTGTATTTATACGTAAGCATGAAACATTCTTCTTTCAATAAGAGGTGAAATAAGTGGCAGTGAAAATGCAATTGAAAACAAAATCCCACACAGCTAAATAAGTACTGTCCTTTGCATATTAATGAAGATCTGATAGGATCGGCAGGAGGTACAGCAGCGGAAGAGAAATGGTTGAGTGTATCTGTGCAACCCCTGAGTGAAAATCAAAGGAGATAGGAGCTAACTGCATTTACTGCAGAAGAGAGTTTAAATACCACAGATTTAAAAAAAAACCAAAATCATAGATGTTGCTTTTTGGCTTTATTTTTAAAAGAAATAAAGCAACAGATACTACTTTTAATTTTTTAGCTCTGGACAGAAATCATTTAACGCATACATTTGTCTGTCAAGTGACCACTGATTGCTTGTTTGCACGGTTGAAATCTACCCATATAATAAAGCTTTTCTGTTTTCAAGTGTTAAAACATTAAGTATTGAGTAGCTTTGAAATGCATGTTTTTACACTGAAGTCTTTCCAGAAGTAAAATTAACTGCACATCACTATTTAATGCATGAAACCATGATTTACTGTTCTGAGAACTAATTTCAGCTTGCTGCAGATGTAAACTTGCCCTCAATTAATGTGCTACTGGGCCCAATTCAGAGATGGGTAAAGTCAGCAGGTCTTTCCAATTACTTTTATGAGTATCAGATGAAGTCTTTAATTAATGCATCACTGAGTGTTCAGACTCATTTAAAAAATTCTCATTTCTAGATATAATGCAAATTTTTCAAAATGTCATTGTACTTTAAAGCTGTTCTGCTCTCTTGGATGGGAAGTTATTTACACTTGTGTGAATACATCTGATATATTCCTTCTTTTCTCACACCATTATATGCCTACAGTATGTGTTTTGATATATTGTGTGTATCCTTGAATACATAATATATTACCAGATGGTATGTGATTAGCCTGGTACACGAAAGTGGAAAGATGTCTTCTGCCCTGGGTATGTGTACACAGTCTGGTAGTGTACGTATTTAAAGTGAATTTTTCAGGATGTATTTTTAGGAGAGAAAATAATCTGTTGGTACATGCAAAAGTTCTGTGTATGCAGTAAATGAGCTCCCCGGGAAAGTTTCATGTCTAACACACTACTTGAAGTATTGGAAAACTACCTCTGGTTCATGAGGTTAGCCTGGTGAAATTTGGACTGAGAGGGCTTAGTGCTCAGATGCTGTTGGCTTGTTTTCAGTTCCAGTAGCTTAATAGTTCGGATTTGGAATAGGGAATAGCTGTTCTTTTTAGAGGGCCAAAGCAAAAGAGTTTCTGATGAGTTACTGCCTGATTGGTTGAAAGCATGTGAAAGCCATTGTTTTCTCAAAACAAGTAAGCAAAATGCCAGCTTTGAGCTTGTAAACAAGGCTCCAGTGTCAAGGAAAACGTATGGATATGTTTCAGACTCCTGAAGACTCAACATTTAGAACAGAAACATTGATAGAGGCTTGCCTGAAATCATGCAATTTGCTGTTACAATTCAGGCTGGTGTTGTGAAGAGACCTGAAGTTATGGCCACCTGTTCCTAGCACAGATTTTAGTAATCAGAAATCGAATGCCATGGGCCGAACTTTCAGCTTGTAGGAAAATTGTGAAGAGAAATTATAGACATTTCAGAAGTGTACTCTTCATGAGTCAGGTCAGGTCTGGGGGTAGGTTTAGGTTGGTAATGGATAGAAAATTCATATAAGAGCCTTACTTCACACAAATCAATAAGGCTTCCCTGATTGTAATGAGCTAATGCCAATTTATACCACCTGAAGAGCTATTGCCCAGATTTACAGTGTAAATATAATTGCTATGACATAGATTTACTTTGGTTCATTGAGTTGGCGACCAGTAAGGTTTACAGTGTCATGTCTTTTTGTTCTTGCTTAAACTGCCTTTCTAGAGGGTGGCTGGAGTTAGAACCAAGACCACAGTTTCCCTCCCAATCCGCTGTTTTGACAGTATTAGCATATAAAGTAGACATCACTGCAGAGGACGGAGCTCATTCCTGCAGGCTCTGTGTTCTCCGGACACAGCAGGGAAGGTCTATTTGAGCGTGTTTGGCACAGCGGGAACCCGCTGACTCGGCATTACCTGCAGGAGACTCTGTGCTTTTCAGTGGTGGCTGCTGTAAGTGGCTGCAATTAGGTTTTGACACGAACATCGTACTCTGCATCAGGGCGACTGGGAGATAGGAGCAACTTGCTGGATGTGATTGTTTTTCTGGGCTCTGCCAGCACACTCGGCGAGACAGTAAGGGTATTATTGATTTAAAGATGTGAGGTTAGCTTTGCAGTCAGATAAGCTAAAACATTTCTGAAACTAAATATTAAAATGCTGTGAGCCTTCTGAATAGAAGTGAAGAATTATCTGAGCTTAAAATGTTGATTCAGACCTGTAAACCACAAAGAGTGGAGAATAGGTACAGCAATAGAAACAGAGGAGGCAAAACTATCAACTTGGGCCTTTTTTCCCATTTAGTTACGTATTGTGTATGCTGGAAGACATGTCTTTGTCTACAAGCTTTCATGGTCTCCAAAGTATGCCATCACAAGTCTCTCTTTGCCTGGTTACAGTTTACCATTCAATTTCTATTACTTTTCCCCTTTTCTGTTCATGCTATGTCTTTACCAACAGTTAATATCAGTAAAAGAATATAAAGAAGTATTAGTATAATGCTCCCTCTTCTTACTTTAATTATTATTAAGCAGGCTTATTCCCTCCAAGTACAGATTCTGCACTCAGTTTTGCGAGTGCACCTGAGGAGACTTGGCACAATTGCAGTCTCTGGATGTGACTGAGAGCAGGATGTGGTCCCTGGCTCTAGGAGTTATTATTTTAAAATATTGTTAAAAGCAGTACAACTTAACTTCTTATTTGAAGTGGTTGAAACGCCGTGTAACTTGTAACTCAGGGAAAATTATGAGGGAAGGAAAAGGGCTGAGGTGAGTCACCAAACAAGCTTTTTGTGCTTGGAAAAGAGAGAAAATTGTTTCCAAGTGCTTTTTATGTCACAAATAAGAGTGTTATACTTTCCCTGCTAGTACCTAGCAGTCATTTTCCACAGTATAAATGCACCATAACTTAGCATGATTTCTATGCTCCTGGGAGGCCATAGACTTAAATAATAAGGGTGCTCCAGGTCACAGCTGAGATGTAATTAACCCTGAGATTGAAGAAATACTTTCCCAACTGCAGGAAGGATTCTCATTTTGAATAGCTTTCCATTAGTTTTCCTGTGGGAATTATGCAATATTGGCAGTATTTCTGGAACTAATATGACAGTCTTAGCCAGGGAGCAGTTTAGATATAGGTCCTTAACACTTCTGTGGTCACAGGGGTTCTGTGGGCTTTCAGTCAGGCTCTATCTTCTAGCTATTGGGAAAATTTTTTGTTCTTCTGTGATTGAAGTCATGTTCTTTCACCGTGTTCCATATGGCAACAGAAATGCCATGACTGTATTTAGCAAGGGGTGCATTTTTGTGCATCTGAGATACGATATTTGTTGTTTGTTAATTCCTTGTTCTCCCTTGGGTGACATGTAGAGCTAAATATGGTGGTGTTTTCAGCTGACCCAAAATATTTAGATGTTTGAAAATCCATAAAATAAATTTATTTGTATTCCTGTTCCCAGCAGGAATAACTTGCTGGGTAAACCACTGAGTAGGCACTCTCAGAATTTCTGATTATTAAAAGTCATATAGCTAGTACCATTAGGAAAAGTTTAAGAATTTGAAAAGGATCATTTATGGTGGAAAGACAATTCAACTGGCTCCTTTTTCTTTTCTTCCTTTTTTTTTTTCTTTTTTTTCTTTTCTAAATTTACTGTGTAATTTTCACCCATCAGTAACTGGATGTGGATCAGAATTCCTTTGCCTCTTTCTCAGGGATTGGTTGCATATTGTCTCTGCTTCTCTGCTACTGAGTCTTTAGATAAATTGTCATATCCAGACTTCTGATGCTGGTTGCTATTCAATTCCTTGAATGTAATTTTTAGTTTTGCATAACTCTTATTTTATTGTAAACCCACTCTTGCAGAGGGACACACACAACATGAAAAGGACAGAATGTTCTTTAAGTCTTATGAAGAGTGGATGCTTGAGATGTCCAGCATGAGATGATCCCATAGAGGACTATGCTCATCTAAAGAATGTGTTTGGGATGACTAATTGTTTTATAGCTACTCCTGCGAGTTTTCCTTTTTGGGGTGTGGAACACCAAAAGCCAGCAGCTAAAGGAAGCGACTGACTTCAATTGGTGCTTCTGATATCTTCAGAAGACACAGTCACTGGACTGAGTCACTGATACCTGAGAAGAGAACCACTGGTGACTTTGAAGTGCATGTGATGCAGAGGTAAAACAGCCTTTGTGAAATCAAGTGTTATGTATCTTCTGGTTGCCTGCCTCCCTTGCCTGAGGAGTTCTGACCTGTTTGGCTATCTGGGATTGTGACTTGATAAGTGCTGCTGTCACCTACAAGGAGATTACAGGCAGTGTTGCCAGTGGCTCATGTTATCTTTGTAAAGCATAACCTGCAGGATCCTGTAGAACAAAGTGGGACAATATTGAAAGCAGTGAGATGTGACTGTAGTGATGAGGAGAAAAACGATAGCCATGAAAGCATCACAGAGGCATTCTGGCTCATCGGGCACTGCGTGCTGTCATGTGTGTGTTTCGGAAGGGATTATTCCTAGAGACCAATTCCTACTGTAAATATCAGATAAATCAAAAAGTGGAGTACATAGAGCCATGAAAAAACCATAAAGGACAAATTTTGATCACATGAAAGGGAAAGCAATTACTTAATTTTCTTAAGGAGTCATGAGAAGGGTATAGAAAATTAGGAGCACTTATTAACTTTTATAGTGATTATTGAATGAACATCAAATTTGGGAAGTGGGGGAATTTGGACCAGATGATTTTCTAAGGTCCCTTTTGGTCTAAATAATTCTTTGATTATAATTTTTGATGAAACCGAGAGGTAATAAACTTTTAAAGGATGTTTTGGCCTGAAAACCCCCTTGGCATATCACACTATCAAGTCCATGATGTTAAATAAAGAAAAGAGGAATAGACACCAGTATAGATGAAAAAAAAAATCCATGTTGCAGAGGATACTTTTTCCCAATGACTGAATGCTGTCAGGCCAGCACATCTTGTAAGGCTTTGTATGAAAATTTCCTAATAGGTGAAAAGGAATTTCCTCTCCTTTCCTAAGTGTAGTTGGTGTGAGCCATGGACAGGGGCAGCTCATCTGGTTTGTCAGAACATGCTCTGTATAGGGTGAGTTCAGTTTTCCGCTATGAGAGGATAGTTCTTGTAACTTCAGTGTGGAAACTTCTTTGTAAGGGAGCTTGACTGTCACATAAAATTATTTTAAAAAAAAAATCAATGTGTAAATTAGCCATGTATTTCAATCTTGCATTTTGCACTGGCACCAGATCTACTCTATGGCACAGGTGGAGAGAGGGTCCAATTAATCAGTATTCATTCAAGGTAGCTGTGGTAGGCTAAGAAATGTGTGAAAGAACTAACCAGGGAAATAGTGAATTCCCTGCCCCGCAGAGGGTACAGCCGACTGTGCTACACTGCTCTGTGACCCCTAGAGTAATGCTACCCCAATGAAGCCAATGGTTTCCTACTTTATGCAAACTAGCTGAACAGATTCTTGAAGCGTTAAAAAATTATTCACCTCTTCTTGAATTAAAGCAGATTAAGAGAAGCTGGTTGACTGTTTTCTACAATAAAACCCACCAACCGTCCTTGTTTAGAATTTATTTCAATAGCATGCCCACTTCAAGAGTGAGTAATAGGAAGATTATTTCTGAAAAGAGGTAAAGAACATAAGCCTGAAAACTGCTTTTGTTAGTGCTGCAGTGTGAATTTGTTGCAAGGTTAATAATAGAGTTATTTCTGTCAACAAAGGAGAGTCTGACAACAGAGAATTCCAAATGGGTTTGAGTTCCTTGCATAATTGTTATTTTAATTACCGTGTTCAGAAAAGGCTGCAGAGGTTCCTCAAACACTGCTCATATCCAGATGAGATTTACCAGTGCACCACTCACAAGCTTTCCTTTGAAAAGTCACTTTCTTGTTTTATCATGTTTACAAAAAACTGAAGTGAGAGTTAGCTATGAATCTTCTGTTATTTGAGTTGATGGCAGATGCTAGCAAGGCTTTGCTTTGTGATAGAGTTAAACTCTCTGGGACTGATTACAAAGAAATTCCATTAGCAATATTTAAATGCCATCTTTGAAAGGCACTCAATAATATGTGTGTTGGCGCTGATCAAGAATAGTACCTTTTAAAAATGAAAAAATAATGTGACTGTTAGTTTAACATAAAAACGTCAAACTGTGGGCAGTCTCTTGTCAGTTAAAGAATCTGGGCTATTCCTAATGGGAATAAGGATGAAAGGGTGGGTGGAGAAGCGGGTACTAAAAATTGCAGATGTGCAGAACTACTCGGAGATAATTTGTGCTGGCTAATAACACTGTCAGCCAGTTTGGGAGTAATACAGGCAGCCTGATACCTGTTCTTCTTGAGCCACCTTAGTGATTTCTTTTTCTTAGTATCTTCTTTAATAGCTAGCAAGGTTTTACAGCAAGCAGGGCTACGGTAATGGTGTGCTGAGTGGAGGTGGATTTGTCCGGATTTAAAGAATGTGCTTGCTAAAGTTCATAAAATGTATTAAAATGGCAAACCTGCTTGTTGCTGAATTGAGGGATGTACCTGTGAGAGGGGAAGGAGGATTCTTAAACTTTGCAGGAGGCTGACGCTCAGATAGGAGTCAAGGGATGAGGACGTGCATCTCTGTACCCGTCAGTTCATGTTAAGGTTATGTCTCTATAAATAAAACACCACAGTCAAGTTTCAAACTTTGCCTTATTTGAAAGTAGCTTCCAAGGAAACAAAAGTCTGGTAGAAGTTCACTGGGAGGGAATTGCCAGATAGCAACTCTCTTTATTAGCTTACATGAGTCTGTTGCTTGCTTTTGGAAGGTCAGGGTCTGATTTTTTTTTTCTTTCTGTTAAATGAATGTTATTTCCATTGTAATTCACACAGATGTTTTTTCCAGCCATCTATTTATCTAGTGTTCCTTCTACCTGGACATGTTTCAAATCTCTTCTCATTCCTTAGATAGCTGGTTTTTGCTCCAGAAATATCCCACCTAAAATGAGGCTTGTGCAACAGCTGCTACTGTGATAGTATGTGGATGTACATCAAGAGTTGTCTTATGATTGAAACATACATTACAAAGGAAGCATTAGAATCTCTATTTTGTAGGACAGGAGCTAAATGTGTTAGACTCTGATTTGACCGTAGTCATGCAGGACTCTGGCGGCCTTGAAATTGAACATCCTAGTGCGTTGTGTGAGCCCTCAGACATTCTTTCATTTTAATCTTTATACCTTGATGACAAATTCTGACTTATCCAACCAACTTTCAATGTTGAAGCAGATTCTTATTCTCCACCCCGCTGTCCTTTTTATTTTAATAATTATTATTCTTTCATATTTTCAAGTTCCTCCGTTACTTATAAATTGCTTACCATACTTTTTCTTTTCAACCCAATAGTTTGGATCTTTCTCTTTCATTAATCTGTTGCTCTTTGCATCTTAATGTTTTGTTTTAATGACTCTTTTATCCCAACTTCTTAAAGCATTTCATCCATAGATTTCATGGCTTTTCTTGTCAGCATAATATTTTGTCCTCCCTCAGGGCCCCCAGTTGTTGGCTCACTGCTTTTGTCATTGCTAATTGTTATACTTTGTTTTATTGCTCTGTCCTTCTGTTATCCTTTCCCAATACTTTGCTCAAAGTGCTATATAAATAACTAAAATATAGTGTAATGGGCCAGCTATAAAGGAAATTAATGGACAATCTTGCTGGGAGGCCAAAACCTGGGCTCCTCAAGAACTACACTGCACATGACCAGCTGAAATTTGAACCCTGTTTTCTCTAAGCATTGCTACTATCAGAATTTCTCAGTGTTCTTAATCCCTAATATTAATTTTTGTTTGTTCGTTCCATAACACAGAGAATAATTAGGAGACCTGATAGAAAGCAGGTGCAGTAGTTAGTTTGCAGCACAAAAGCCTTGTCTTGACATAGTCCTGAAAAGGCAACTGAGTCCTAGGAATGCTGAGGACCAAATTCAAGAGGGTTTTGAGTTATTAGCCATCTCCTCAGGTATTTGAGGGAATAACTGTCTGAGGAAGTTACTTTTGAACTGAATATGAAATGAAGTCCTGTTTCAAGCTCTTACATTAATTTTCATAAGCACGTGTCTTGCTGTTGGCGGGCAATGGCTGTGGAGTGCTTGGCTTAGCTCTTGCCAAGGGCTGAACAGATCTGTCTCCAAGCACACCATGGAGGCAGCTTTAGATGGGAGTCCTACAGATGTTGGTATGTTCCTGTAGGCCAGCAGGTCAAGGAAGGATTTCAGTTAATGAGAGGTTTTTGCGTTTCTGTTGCACTTCAGAAGGCAATGCAGTGTAGTTAGAGCTACTTTTTTCAAAGCAAAATAACCAGAATGAAGGAACTGGGTAAAAGTATATGAGGTGGGTTCTAAAAGATCTTTGGTGCATCAAGAAATATAACATGCAATCATAACACAGGTTTGAGCTCACGTGATTAAGGATTGGGGGGAGAGGGCTTAGCTTTTTGAATTCAATATATTTCCTTACAAATGAATTAACCAAACCAGCAGTTTTCCTTTAGTTTCGGGTTTTATGTTTAAAGAAACCCAACACTACCTACCGGAGCACACCATCTGTTTTTTTTTTTTTCAGTCTGGCTTAAAATTGAAAATGCATGAATAGGACAAATTACAGGATAAAAATAATTATTATGCTATAGCTCCTGGCATACTATGGGAGCTTGCCAGGGGAGATCAAAAAGCTTGTGTTGCTGTGCAAGGCAAGTGCTGGTCCAAGGAACATTCATGCAGGAACAGTGTGAGGTAGAACTGGTTGTGCTTCTGATTTTAACGTCAGGGAGATGTTTAGTTCATGTGCCATTGGAAAGGGAATTGTGCACAAATAGTGCTTCTGTGGAACTCACTATTTATTATATATCATAATATTGATATATTTATAATGGCTGAGACGTTATTCTTCCTGAGGGGTGCCAACAATGCTAGAGCTGTTAATGAGATGTGAGAGGAAGGTGTGATAGGATAGCACAGAGAGACTTGGAAGGGTGCAGAATTGTTAGAGCTGACTTCCCACTGATGAACAATTGGAGAGAGAGGTGTCCTGAAAGGGGAGCAGTGCAAAGAAATGTCCAGAAACTTTGAGAGACACCCAAAGCCTTTCCTCAAGCTTACCGTTATCAAGTGGTACTGGGACCTCAAGATGTTTTAGGGGAATTCTAACGATAGGTACAATTAATTTGGCTCATAAGAGGAACAGGAACATGCCCATTTCCCTGAAAAAGCTGAATGTGGCATTAATTTTGCTTCTTTACAGGAGCTGTGGATATTTAAACGTAAATGATGTTCTCCCAGTGTTTGAAGCTCATTATGGCAGAGGTTGCAAAGCTGTGAGAGGCTGCAGTGTGAGCAGACACAGGGCAGGCAGTGGGTGGTGTACCTCTCTGGCAGATTGGACTCCTATCCAAGACAATTTTACAACTTTTGCAAACCCTATGTAATCAGTAAAACAAAATTCTTTCACAGAGCCTAAAACTTTGGGTGGCTTTTAGAAGAACCAAAATACACCTTACAAATTTGACATAGGATTGTGTGAGCTTTCAATTAGGCACTGTCTAATAAGAGCAGCAGCAGAATCCCCTTGTGTAACTGCTGGGGAGGAAACTTGTTCTCCCGAGTTTGATGTGTGTGCTTTTTTTATTATTGCATTTTATCTTTAAAGAGGGAGTAAGTGTGTTTATTAAAGGGCTTTTATTTACCCTTAATGCAATGCATTAAGCATCTATTTATTACTAAGAAGTCTGCTTTAGCAGAGCGTGTGCTTGTAGAAAAGCAGAGCTATTGATTAGATGGCTTCTGAGGCACTTTCCTCTTGGAGCAGATTTGGTGTGGTGAGCTCTGTTTCTGTGCATGGTGTATTGTCCACTGAATGGTTGCTGTTGGAAGAGATTTTTGTCTTACATGGCAATCGTATTGTTTGAATGTTTATTGTTTTCCTTTACATTTTCTATGTCAATAGTAATAATTACCCAGCTCTGATTTCATTTTTATTTATATATTAATCTCACAAGTATTGTAAAAGGAGTCTCAGTAGGTGCAGTTTTTTATGAAATGATGCTCCTGGCAGCTCTAAAATTTATTCCAAGTAGCTTTAGAAAACCCCGCAAAATCCAAAAAAATTGCGCAGCACAGATGTTCTAAAAGTATTTAGAAAAAAGGGATTTAGAAATCTGGATGCCAATACAAGACTACAGGGATTTTTGTAATTCTTTTATATGTTCTGTTGCAAATATATAGAGGACTGTCTATGATTTGTATACATTACAGCTTTCACCAATTGCAGTGAGAATAGGGTTGAGCAAGCTTGTTTTGTTAATTTTGTTTGTATTTTTGAGATAAGGAAAAATATAGCTTATTGCCTTTTTAACTGATTTTGTTTCAGTTTGAGTCTTTATGTTGTAAATTAACTTTGATTTTAATTTTAGGAAGACTTTTGAAAATCTGCATCCAGATGCTTTTCTTCTTTTGAGCTCCACAAAACTTACTTTTCTTGAGAGAATTGAAACAGTCTGCAAAATCATCTGCAGGTTTCTAATTGGGGCTTTCGTTGCTCAGATCTCTTGGTTCCAGTTTTTTAATCCAACGTTCACCATGTTGAAGAATGTAAAAAACCTTTTTCATGAAACTGAAGTATTTCCTGTATGGGACACGTTGACTTGGTGCTTCATAACAAATTTAACATTTCTGCTGCATGGTTTGGAGGTTTTCTATGTTTATTCTTTGAATTTTTTTTTATTTTTTTTTAAGAACAAAAGCTCTCTTCAGGAACCTTCACCTCATTTTTTGACATGTTAGGAAGGTTTTGAGTAGTATTTTCTCCTATCACAGTGCTTTTAAATTCTTGTCAGCAGCTGTAGACCCGTGGGCAAGTTTTTAAACAAGAAGAACAAAATCTTAGGCTCTACAAAGCCTGTAAATAAGAGCTTTGCTCACCTTCCTCTGAAATAGAAAATGGAGAGGCTGAAAATTTAAGACAAGTTTCCTTTTCAGTTCTCTGTTTGTAGGATATGTGTGGATTTCTCTCCCAGGAAGCTACCTGGGCAATTTTCTTCCCTTGGCATGCCTGAAAAATCATGCAACTTGAGCAGCTGCAACTTTGCAACTGCTATAGCAGAACTGATGTTTTCTGAAAAATCAAGGCTGATCACAAAATCAGGGTTGTTCTTCTGAGAAAGTTTCTGTTGTTTAAAGCTAAATGTTTTTTTGTTCTCAAGGGAGTGGGAAAGATTTTTTTTTTGAAGGACAGGGATATTTTAATTAGCAGAAATAGATTTCTAGACGTATTAATATGGGTGGATGTTCTTTCTCTATTTTAAGTATTTCCTGCCAACTTTTAGGTGAGGGACCTAGAAATTCTTAGGTAGGAATTTCAGAATATAATAAGTATAGCTTCATCACAGCAGTTACTGTCTAGGTTTCAAACAATGTAATGAAAGAAGTGTGCAAGAGGTGTTGGAAAATGAAGCAATGGAAAAACCAGAACTCCAGGAAAAGTAAACCCTCCTTTGTCATTTTCATAACCAGTGCCATATATTGAAGCAGTGGATATGGATGCTACTGCTCAGTAAGCCCAAGTACAGACTCAATAGTTTTCTAGCCCCCTTCTGAAATTCATTCTTTAACCATGTTAAATTATCTGCCTTGGACTGAATGTTATGTTAAACCAAAACCCTGACTATTTCAGTATGTCTGGGGAACGCAGTAATTGGAAGCAGATTGTAACAATTGCAAATAGCTATTCCCAACATTTGTATCCCTGTCGTATTCGGAATCTCCATAGTACTAAAAAAAGCTAGTTAACCAAGAAATGGTGTGCATGAGACTGGAGGACAAAAAGTGGTCTTAGCCCTTGGATATCTTTTTGATGACTACCATTGCTTATGCTTTTCTCCTGCTCCAGAAATGGTATTTATTAGATGTGTTTGTTATTGCTCCTTCTGTCCCATTGATCTTGAGCACTAGTGTAAGGCCAGGCAAGTGTCAGTGCCATGGTGAAGCTAACAAGTACAGTGGTTTCCTTCAAAAAAGTGTGGCTATTTCCTTGGAAAATGCACAAAATTGGGGAATCTCACACAAGTACCTTGTAAAGCTTGCCAGTTTTCTCACCAGAATCTTTCATCGTTCCTGAAATGATTTTATAGCCACATTCCTCAATTTAGCCAACCTGCCACCAGTGGAGGATCAAGAACAAGCAGATAAGTCTGTTCTATATAATATAATCTTTCCTAAATTGAAAGATCCGTAAGGACTTTGACCTTGTTTCTCGAGCAGGTCTGTGCCCGTGAGAGTGGGTTTTTTTTATAGCCAAGTCACAGGTTGTGGATGTGTCTGAGCCGAAGGGTGGTGTGGAAACCCAGTCCTGGGAGGGGACCTCGGCTCAGGCTGTTGCTGTGCTTGTACATGTGGTTAACCTGGTAACGCTGAGAGCACTTATGTGCATATTTACTCCGATAAATCCATTCAAATCCTGTTTGCTTGCTCTGTACTTCCATGCCTGTCTGGACTTGAAGCCCTTCTGCAGCTGCTGTTTCTCTTCCTTCTCTTTTCTCCAGAGACTGGTGGACTTTATCCCAGAGTGGAGTTGCTGTTGAAACCTCCCAGTGGTCTTCTTTTTGCTAGTTTCTCCCAGTTTCACTCACCACATGGGCCCCCAAGGCCAATGTTTGCCTTTTGGGCTGAAAGCCCTGGTTTTGGGGCTGAGCAGCTGTTTCCTTGGCTGCCTGTCAGGAGTCTGCCTTGACTTGGAAGGCTCTGTGGAGAGGCACAGCACCTTGGGTACAGCATGTGGCTGACAGAGCTTCTGCAGCCCCTTCAAAGGATTAGAAGTGTTGGAAACAGCCCAATTTTTGAGGGCAAAGTGTGCTCTTTGATGAAGTGGGCTTTGGTCTTGGGGCCCTCGGTCTGCTGTAGGGTGGCAGCAAAGGGGCTGCCTGCTAATATGGCAGGAATGGAGAGAGGTGACAGGGCAGGCAGTGAGCAAGGCCAGGTAAGGGGAAGAGATGTGTTTGGGAACAAAAATCCCTGCTCCTTGAATATGGTTTGGTGGTGATGGGGAACACTTGGTCCTGGGAAAGGGGAGAAATAATCCTGGGTGCAGTCGCATACCAGTGCTGCTTGCACAGTGAGATAGAAACATCCTTCAGATCTCTAAACCAGGCAAATACTGTGTCACTAATTGGCCATCCCTGCTGCCTCTTAAATTAAATTTTTCCTTACAGCTTTTTTCCAAGATTTTAAGATACTTGCTGTTTCCCCCTCCCCAACCTTTTGTAATTGTGTTTCTGAACTGCAGCATGGAGCTGTGCTCCTCTCCTCCAGGCTGAGGGGCTTAGGTAAATGGCAGCAAGTGCCCCACCATAGGTCAGGGAGTAGGCAGGGGAAAGGCTTTCCCCTGGCAAAATTGTATTTTATTCCATGGGGAGACAACATTTCTTTGCGAAACGCTCCTCTGACTTTAAAATAATACATAATAACTATAAAATTACCAAATGTCAGGTAAACAAAAAGTTATTAAGAATGACCTTATTAGTTCTATCTGCAATTCACAGAGCGAGGTAATTGTCAAGCCTCACTGTTATTAGGTTGAAATAATAGTTTTGGGACCATCAACATTAAAATTTCATTATGATGGGACAAAAAGGCTCATGTATAATCAATAGTAAGAATCCATTATTATTGACTTGGAATGAATGAAGCATGAACACATTTGTGCAGATATGAACAGTTAGCAATCTTTTGAATAATAAAGAATTAACACTACACAGATAATATCATTCTGGGAATTGGACTCAAACTCAAATTGGTACATGCCTCTTTGTTATAAAGTCAGGTTCACATCCCTTGGTAACTTCCATTAAGCTGCTTCTCAAAATACTCTGTCTACAATTTTGTAATCCTCAGCTCTGGCTTGTGAGAGAGGTGGGTGTGTGGGCCAGGGCTGTGGTAGGAGTGTGCTCTGGTTGCCACCTTTGGTGGTTGTGCTGGGAATACTGCAGTGGGACACAAAACAGTATGGGTGGGTGGGAGCAGGTTGGGAGGCTACTGTTGCTTTCTGTCTTCATGATCCTGGAGAGGAATTTCAACGAGACAACATTGCTGCTTGCATTACAGACATCAGGTTGAAATACGTGAGGGATGGTGAATAGAGAAGTGCGGAGCCTGTGGAATGTGCTGGTTCCTGGGGACACGGCCAAAGCTGTGGTTAGGATGTACGACATAACCTTGTCTAATGTACGTGATATGCTGAGACAAGCTGTTCGCAGCATGTTCTGTTCTGTCTCTGTGGGATATGTCACACTGGCAGTATTGCTGGTCTCGTATTTGCCACTGATGAGGTGGACTGAAAGTGCACTTCATTATGTGCTAAATCTGATGCATGTAAATTCTTTTCCAACCTCATTTTGAGTTTCTATGTACTAAGTGCCTTTGAAAGCTGCTGTTTTAGGTTACTTTAACCTTCTTCCATACTAAGAGGTACTTCTTAGCATTATCTTCTGGCTGTGGCTTACCTGCTCCCTCATGCTGGCTCCCAGCTGCTATGATACTCAAGGTACTCTGAATCTGAGTTAGCTGTTGACTCAGATTGCATTTTTACAGGGAAGAAGGTTTGGGTTGCTTCAAACCTGTTTCTGCTATTACAGTGAAGAACCTCAGACATGCAATGTTACTTGTGTGTTATGGAGTGTTCTTCAGTACTCCTAACTCCAACACCTCAAATTCCCAATCCTAGAGCAGATTCTGACCATCCGCTATGAGGTATCACTGCTCCAAGTATCAGATGTGCAAACTTGCAAGTGCTCCCCAGGATTGCTAGTCCAACCAGAGAGCACCTAGGAAAAGACTCTTCTAGAAACTTGCCTGGTTTTTTTCCTGTGGCTTCATTCTGTAATATGCCCTATTTCTGATGGAATTGGGGAAGTCACCTGATGCCTTAAAAAGAAGTAAAGGGATCTTGTGGCTGTGGCACTTGACAGGCTCAAGGAGACTTTCCAGGCAATCTGGGAAGTAATATTTTTTTAAGTTTTTTTTTCAACTGTGGAATAGGAACAATTATTTTCTTAGTCACTGGAGAGGGAATGATTATTTATTACTTGCATTACAATAGCGCTAAGGACTGATTGGGCTAAATGCCCAGAAAAAGAAAGTTATTTAACGAATTAAGTGTATTTCCTTTTTTTTTAAGCACTGATAATACTTTAGATGGAAACCTTAGAGGGCAATGAATGGTGTATTGCAGCAGCACCTGCTTTAAGCCATTAGACTGGGTACAATTATGAGAGAACATGTGACTGTTATTTCCTTTCAAATTTACCAACCGTGCATTTCTTCTTCCCTATACTTAACTTTCAGCTGTTTTTCAGGGGCGAGAAAGGAAAATAACTGAAAGACAAAGGGCAGTAAAACAGCTGAGGAGCAAATCTGTTGCTGAGATGGGCATGGAAGCAAGGAAGGTACCATTCATAGGGTCCTTAGGATCTGTTCCCTCTGCCTCGCTGTTGGGGAAAAGGGAAAGCTCTGACATAACCCTGGGAGAGAGGGAGTGTTGCCTTTTCTGGGAAGGGGGCTAGAACAGGGGGAACATTTAACATTTCACATTTCCAGAAATAAAAGGTAGAAATCCGAGCAGTTTTAGAACATATGAATATGAATTTAATTTAACTTAACACCCTAGGCCTATTTAAAATGAGGGGTGTGCCTCCTTTTTCATAATTTCTCTCTCTGAGATCAGATGTTATGGACCACCTGAGATGTCTGCAGTGAGAGAGATTGAAGGGAAACCTTCAGAACGCTGAAAATTTTTGTTCTGCTGAAGAAATGAGTTGCTTCTTGCTCTTTTTAAACTTTTTTTTGCTTGGGTTTATGTTGACACACAATGTAAGCCATTGCTGTTTCTTTTACTTCCCTGAGGATGAAGAACAACAAGTAAATAGATGTGTATAAATTTGTCAAAAAAAGAGGCAATTTATATTACTTTTTTTTTGTGTGTGCTGAACCTAATTTCTGAAACTGCTCTTGAAATTGTACTTTTTTTTTTTTTGAGACACATGCAGGGCACATAAAAACATTAAAAAGGTTTTACAGAGCACATACCATAAATCAATGAGTAAGTTGTTCAGAACAGCATAACAATGAATATAACTGAACATATATAAATCTAGGGAGGAGGGAACTTTTTTTTTTTGCTCATCTAGTCAAGTCTCCTGCTGATTTATAAAACAGGTGAGTAGCCAGAAAAATCATCAAAGTGTGCCCAGAAATTATACAGTGGTCTAAAAATACAATACTATTGTATTCACAACCCAGAGTATTCATCACTGATACTGTTCCATAATTATAATTGTTAAGCATAAGTCCTCCAAACCAGATCTGCTACTTTATTAGATTGATTGAGCACTGCAGAGTTTGTCTACATAGAAAATCCCATTTCTCTCCACTGAATTGAATCAATCTGTTTTCCTTTTAGTGCTAAAACTAGTTTCAAGTAATCTGTTTCAAAGATGACTTTTCAGCATAACTAAGTTTTCATTTAAGTTGAAAATTTAAGCCCAAGTCTTTAAAACCTTTTTCATGGCTAAAACTAGGAAATGAGCATGCTACGAAACTTTTGAATCTTGTCTGCTTTTCTGCCACTCTACTTGATCCCTTTTGACTTCCATACGAGTGTTTGTTTTCCTTTGAACGTTAAAGTTGTTCTGATGCCATACGTGTAATATCCATGAAGAGATTTAATACACTTGAATTATTTTCATATGCAAAATATTTCAGTTCTGCCTCTTGTAATCTATTTCTGAAACTTTAAGGGGAATGATAAAGGAGTAGTGCCTTCCATAATAAAGTAACTTTTCAAGTAAAAGCATTTACTTATGGGTCATAATTGTTTTTAAGTAGTATTTATAAGGGGTAAATGTGGTGCAATTTACAATAGTTTAAACCAATCATGAGAATACTTCATGCTCATAAACTGCATTTCACTTTAAACTCTTATGAATACCCAAGAGACCATAAATTTGCATACATGCATTTTAAAACTTACATTTTCTTTCCTCCTTTTTTGCATGCCTGGTAACTTTTTCCTTGCTGAATTGCTGCCTCATGTCTCTGGTCTTGTGTTTACTGCTGCAGTGTACCTGTCCCAAAATAATTGCAAGTATGGACAAGGTCTAATTTTATTCCTCCTTATTCTTACCAGTTGGAGAGCACATAATACTGCTGAAGAGACATAAACAGAGCTTTCAATTTTATTAGGGTACGAGCATGCCTGAACTCGATAGAAGTCCTTTTTGTATGACCTCTCCACTAAAAGTCTTTTGGATTATAGAGAAGGATTTCTCTTTCCTTAGCAATAAAATAACCTACTCGCAGAACTGTCAGTACTGCTCTTCCTACTTCTGGATAGAAAACAGTATAATGACAGAAAGTGTAAGTTGTTGCTTTTTTGGTGGTTTGCTTTTATCAGGTGAGAGAAATAACTTTACCAGTTCTCTGTGGTCTAACAGCCTTAATATTTAAAACAAATAATGACTTTTCTTATGTTCTCCTGGTCAAAGAGTCCAAGCTCAGACAAAACCAATTGGCTTGTCCAACTGACTCTTTTTAAGGTAATTCACAGAAATTGGCTCTTGTCATTAAAAGGAGATGGGGCAATTGATTGTCTGAGTCTGTGCAAACGGTTCTAAAGGTTTTGTAGTCATTCCAATCAAGTTGACACGTTTGATGTCTATCAAGAGAAGAGGTGTGAGCCACTGGGAAATGAAAGTCTCATCTTTGAAACAAATCTGTTCAGTTTTTTTTTAAGTGCAAAAAGCATCTTAAAAAATTTAACTTCTGGTTTTTTGTTGCTTTTATAACTCCAAAATGCTAGACAATTGTTCTTGAATGTCAGTAAAGCTCTGAATTTTATTGAATTTTGAGTGGTGGAAGGAAGATTCTGAAGAGAAATACTTCTGTTCACATCAGCTTCTGAAAGTTTTGGTTGTCACTTAAACTTGCTCCAGTCTCTGATTTGGCAGATGGACTGCAAGTCTCCTGACATCTGATACAAATTTTTTTTTTAAATTTCTGCCACTGTAAAAATTTTGTGAGAAAACTCTATCTCACTTGGCTGCTTTCTCTTCTGCTGCCACAGAAAGCAGGTTACAGTGAGACATTTTCTTTAATGGGACCTAGATCTGGCCTTCAAAAACATGTGCGATGGAGGGAGGACTATTTCAAAGCTGAGCTTTCCAGAGCATTTGATTGCTGAGAATATTGTTAACCAAACTCTTTTTTAAATTATTTTTAATACAGGTTTGCCTTACCTAAGATGTATATAATTCTATAGTAAGTTTTTAGAACAGTGGAGTCTCGCAAACATTTCAGTTTTTACATCTTTTAGTTATAATTCAATGAAAAATGGTTCTGCCTGTCATAGGTAACTATTTTCCTGTGATGTTTGAACTTCCATTATGACATTCATTATATCATGTAATATGAAGAGTTCTTTGTAATCACATTTTGACAAATGCACATTTTGACAAACAGACATTTCATGTTCATAACATTATACAAAATAACTTGCCTTTGTTTAACTCTTTAATTTCTGCTTTGGTTTTCTTTCACAGCAGTATGATTTATTATTCTCGGGCAGCTTTCTTTTAGAGAATGTATGTGTATATGCCATATGTAAAAAGAGAGCAGTTTTTTACCTTAGGTGTTTATATTTGTGGCATTCACAGATTAGTCTTTCTGGTTCTGGTAAAATATATAGGAAAAGCATGAATAGGTACAATTGCACTATTTAATAATTTTAGTTAAGGTCCAGTTATAAGATTGTATAGGACTATAATGTGGAGATTAATGATTAGACTTGATAATCTTAAAGGTCTTTTCCAAGTGAAATGTTTCTATGATCACAACTGTCATTGCTAGTCCACTTGACTGAAAGTTAATCAGAATAAAATCTAAATGGCTGGGTTATCACAAGTCTATTTACTTAGCAAAGTCTTTTGCCTTTAATTCTATTTAAAAAGTTTTCCAATATATTCAAAATACCCTGGGAATTAATCTCATTTAATATACCCATCAAGCAGTTAAGTGCCTAAGCTAAGCTACTCTCCTGGCTCTCACTGTGAATGTGAAAATAAGCTTCAGGATTTGTCCCACTTACTTTAGAAACCTTACCCTATTGATTGTTCCTCAGGGCTCACTGAGTGATGATGACTATCAGAACAGAATAGAATTGTGGGTGCTTCTGGGCTCCACAGTTTAAGACAGATGTGAAGGTCCTTGAATGTCCAGAGGAGGGCAACAAAACTGGTGGAAGGGCTGGAAGGATTGTCCTGTGAAGAGCAGCTGAGGGTGACTGGGTGACTTCATTGCTCTCTAAACCTTCCTGAGGATGTGAAGTGAAGAGGGAGGTGCTGATCTCCTACCTGTACCCACTGCTGGGACACGTTGGAATGGTTTAAAGCTGTACGAGGGGAGGCTTAGACTGTATATTAGACAGCATTTCTTTACTAAGAGGATGGTCAAACACTGGAAGAGGCTTCCTAGAGAGGTAGTCTGTGCCACAGGCCTGTCAGTGATTAAGAGGCACTAATACCAAGTGTTAACTTTTGGTCAGCCCTGAAGTGGTCAGGCAGTAGGACTAAATAATATTTGTAGGCCCCTTCTAACTGAACTAGTATTTTCTAAAATAACCTGAAAGGGACATCTAAAAGAATTAAATCCTTGCATGTAGTTTGGACGACACTTGATAACAATGCGTTATTGGAAGTACAGGCCTGATGCACAGTGTCTGTATGGAAAGACTTGAGAAAGGAGTAGTATGGACAAGACCTAACTATAAGTAATTGCAGGAAGACCTTATAAGACTGAGTGACAGGACAATGAAATGGCATATGATGTAGAGTAGATGGGGTACATAGGGGAAAATTATCCATTTCACACTTAAAACAGTAGTCTCTGAAATGATTCTTCTTCCTTTAGGAGAAGGATTGGCTTATCTTGTGTGGAGGAAGGTTCACCATGCTTTTAGCAGTCTTTTCTGGAGTGACTGAGCATCCAAGGGTCGTTACCCCACCCTGGTGAAAGAAAGGAGAATATCAGTTTTGAGAACTTCCTGTGGGTAGTTTGTTGGGGGTTTTTTTGTTGTCTTTTTGCATGTAACTTATTCCACAGGAAGTAGAGTTCTCCTCTTTGCATATAAATTCTATTTAAGTAAACCACTGTGAATGGAGTTTGTGTGTTCTGAGTGTGAAAGATTCCTGACTGAGATAAGTGTCACGTGGAAGCAGCTGTAGCTTACCTGGTGTTTGGCCATCTCTGGAGATTTATGGATAGCAAAGAGTGTATTCTGTATTCAATCTTCGAGAATAAAAACTTTATTCCTCAGTTAAGCACAAGGATAGATAAAACCATGTATCAGCAGAATCCTTTGCATGCTTATGAAAGAGGAGATGAATTACTGTAAGTTGCCTCTAGTATTCAGTATTGTTTCTTAGTATTTTCCGTGCATCCAGACCTGTTGAACTGTTTGATGACTGGTGAGGATTTACAGTATATTTCTCCCCCATTTATTTTGCAGGGAAACATTGGTATGGGTTCACTTTTAGGTTTTAAGCTTTTCACTTTGCTTTTGCTGATTGCCTTCCACTCTGCAGATCATTCACAAATGAGGCCTGATAGGGCTTTTAGGACTGATACCTCTGTGCTGGCAATGATTGAGCAGTTCTTATGTTCAATACCTTGTGTTTGGTTTTGTGTCTGCCTTTGTTCCCACAGAACCAACGGTTTCACTCAGCTCTGTCCATTAACAGTAGTCCACATTGTACCTATTTATTTAAAAACCATGGGAATATTGTTAACCAAAATAGCAAAATTGGAATACATTCAATCCAAAGAGATTTTTCACTCCACATTCAAGGCATCAAAATTTTTCTTCCATCAAAACATAACAATTGTTATGAATGATATCATAATACTGTGAACTGCTTAAGAGCTTCCACTTTAAAACTGTAATGGGCTGTGCAGACAGAAGGGAAAAAAAGGCTAAAAGCATAAATTGAAGATAATCAATGTGAATAGACCTTACCCATTGTGCAGTTTGAATAGGATAAGCACATATTATCTAGCATAATTGGTTCATGTGATTTTTCTAATTGAAGAGAAGAAGTAATTAGAGCCTAATTGAAGCAAAGTAACACAATGTCTGTCAGCATTTCTCCTTCTACCACACATTATATTATTACCTGTCATCTTTTACTTTAGTGGGAGTGCAAAAATGAGGAAAAAAGCCATGTATAAAGCCTTTGGAGTTTACCTAGCCAAAACAAAGGTACAGATAAAAGACATTAAATAAAAGCAAAGAGTGCTGATATCCATGGGGTACACTTCTGGATGCTTCCAAATTAAGAGCGTTCAGTTTGCCTAATTAAGGAATGAATTGCATTTTGTAAAATGAAGTTATAAATTGTCTTATTAAATATTAGGAAGAAAAATATTTGAAACTTGTTTGATTTGATTCAGGGATCTGTATTTTCTGGAAATGGCCTTAAGCTGTAGCAAAAAGGAGATTCAGATTGGACATTAGCAAAAATGTTTCACTGTTCAGATGGTCAGGCATTGGAATAGGTTACCTGGGGAGGTGCGGGAGTCACCATCCCTAGAGGTGTTTAAGAGGTGTCTGGATCTGGTGGTGGATGACGTGATTTATTGACTCTGGGGTTACAGTGGTGGTTTGATTTTTGGATTGGGGATTTGACTGGATATTCTTAAATGTCCCTTCCAGCCTTGATGATTCAATGATTCTGGTCTATGATTCTGCTTTACGTTTCTAAGTGAAGAATTTCACAAGGAAATATAAAATGGTTGTTAATTTTAGCAAAAGGGTAGAAAACACCTTTGCATCCCTTTCTGCTGTATTTTTATTTTTATGAACTACGTTATTCCAAAACTGTCTAATGTGAGAAGACCAATGGCTGCCAGTGCAGAAAAAAGAATGTACTTGGAAGTTGTTTGGGAGATGCTTTGTAAAAGGAGAGAGAGAAAGTTACAGGATATTCTCTATGTCTTGGGAACAGAAATAAGTTTTAGAGATTTTTAATTCCTGGAGGAGAGAAAAGAGTCTGCATGATGTAGTTGTTATCACTCTATACACATACATTTGGATGTAACTTGAAAACAAGTTCCTGGGACAATAAGCTGTTATTCTTAGGGGTAGATGATATCTTAATGTAATAAGAAGCTACATTAGGTAAAGATGGACTAATATTTTTGGTAAAAAAGTTGTAATTAATATCTACTTTCATTGTTACTATCATGTAGTTAGTCTCCTGTTGCTGCCAGTGGAACAGTATAGAAAATTAGAGATCAATGCCCTTCACATTGCAAGGCCCCTCAGATTTCTTGGTGATCATCCTGATGTTAGTTATTATCCTATAATTTTAATAACAGAAATTGCATCTTAGTATCCATTCAGTGCACTTCTCTCTGGTGCTGAATTCTAAAATACTGGGTATGATGTCATTGGTAAGTCTTCTGGCCCACAAGGCACGCTGTACTCTTTCTCTCCTTGCCATATGTAGTAATACCTGTGGCTAGTGCAAAAAGAACGTTATTGTATTTGCTTTCTCTTATCCCTAAAAAGAAAAAGAAACAAACCACCTCTTTTGGAAACAATTACTCAATCTCTACCACCTACACTGTGCTTGACTTGTTAGTATATTACAAATATGCCATCAGTCCTTAACCTAAGTATCTGAATTGATACCAAATAGTGACTAGCTCAAGTATTTCAAATGGCCACAGCAGTGTGACTGATTCCTGTATAGTTGTCTTCAAAGTGTGATAAACTCTTATTAATATTCTGCTGCAATGAATTGCACGGGTGAGGTCCTTTGACAGTATATGATCTTCTAGTATATGATATCCCCTTTTCTAACAAAAGCTGCTCTCTGTTCTGATGTTGAGCTTCCCTGAAGGTCATTAGTAAACTGTGCTGGTGAAAGTGGCGTCTGTTTATGCTTTCTCTGTGTGTTTTCTGATGCTGAACTTTGAGGGATGTTTTCCAAGTTTGCAGTCATAGGGTATCCTTTTTCTGAAATGTGCTCTTCCTTTGCAGAGGAAAAAGGAAACAGGGTGGGAGACTGGGAAGGTCTGGTAAACTTTCCAGATCTGAAAACTTTTTGGTGGAAACAGTGAGAGCAGCACTGAGACAAACCAGCTAACCATGATTAGAGCAAAGCAGCCAGTTCATAGCCAGCAAGTTAAAGAAGGTTCACTTGGGCATCTTTCTAAATTAGGGTAAATACAGAACAGCTTAAGATCAAAAAGGCAGAGGTATTGCTAAAAGGACTTTTTAAACTTTTGTACTTGAAGGGCCTAAATTGATTAAGATGAGTTGTTGAAAGGAGTTTTACTTTTGTCCTGGTGTTGTTTGAGTTTCAAATAAGATATTTTCCATTATAAAGATGTCACTGCTGAAAATGATGCTAATCCTGCGTTGATGCCAGATAAGGTTGTACCACCTATCAGAAAACAAAATGTTATTTTGAACAGTGGGAAATAGTGAAGGAAAGAGTCTGAGTAGCAAAAATGGGTTATACACAACTCAAGAATATATAGAATGGGGATGGTTTTGCTTGGAGCTCGGCAAAGGCTAGAAAGACATTTCCCAACAACATTGTCCTCAGTTTGGTGCTTTCTGTAAGTTATTCTGACATTAAAAGAAAGATATCATGGTCAATGAAGGACAATAATAGTCTGCTAATGAGTAAAAAGCCTGAGTGGCATAAGTTGACTATACCTGAAGCTTTGCCTGCCAAATTCCTTAGGCCAAGCAAGAGGCACTCATGTAGGAAAGTTGACTGTTTTCCTTGTTTCCTTGTTCTGCAATTTGGTTCACTTCCCATGAGAGGAAAGATTTACATTAGGCTCTCCAAACTCTTGGACAAACTTTAAATTTGGAGTAATTTAAATTTAAGTTAAAATTTTAAGAGATTTGTAGCCTGTATATTTCTTTCACAGTGAAGCATCCAGAGCCTTCCATCATTGCCATCAGGGCTACCTCCTAGTTTTTCACATGTATTCACTTTCCCATTTTCTGATGTGACAATGTGGGTAGAATCTGTTACCCTCCCATCTGTTGTTGACCACCACTGGGGCCAGGCTCATTTCTGAATGTCATTTAGTATTCTGAAGTACATGATTAACAGTGAAGCTGTAAAAATGCTTTGCTACATTATGTTGCCTTTTTTTTTTTTTAGAGAGGTGCGAAAGAATTAAATTTTTTAAATGAAACACTTCAGACAAAGTAAATATTAAAATAGTAATGCCTCCAGATGCTGTCTCTGTCAGAGATGCATCCATTCCATTTATCAGTCCTTTAACATGAGGGCTTTTTTCTCCTGTGTCTCTTGAGTAAATGTGGTGCACTTTGTGTGCATGGAATGAAAACTGAATGTAATGACTTGCTTTGCTCAATCTCATGAACGCAAAGGAATTAAATCTGTTACCCACCTAGGTGGAAATTTGCAGCGTGAGAAGCTCTAGCACTGAGCCAAACACCTGACTCTTGCATCACCTCCTGCTTGCTCTGATGTGAGGCATATGTTGGCAGGTGAGCATGGGACACTGTCTTTCCAACCTGACCAGCAAGTGCATCTTGCCAGCAGATATCAATTAACCCCCTGCCTACCTGCCCCCTCCCCACTGTCTTTGTGGATGCAGAACCTCCCCAAGGACTGAGGAGTTGCAGCCATCTCTCTGACAACCAGTCCACATGGGAGGCATGGATGAGAGCAGCATAGGCTCTATAGGCATCCTGTTTCCCCTAAGCTTGCATTAAACCTGTTCTACTGTGTCTTCCCTTCTGTTGATTAAATTAGCTTGATTAAGCCCAGCACATATGACTGTACACTGCAGCCATATATCCTGGCTGATTGCAATGTCAATATGTGTGTAGTTAAATTCCCTTTTGCTTTACTTAAGCAGTGTGAAACTTTGACTGAGTTCTATCTTTAATAGCTCTACAATTTATGTTCATTGACAATGGATGCAAAACAAAATGAAATTCAAATCATAGTGAACAGCCTCTCTCAATCTCTGTGCTTAATTAAATCATTCTCTTCAGGAAGACTAAATACGGAAAACTTGTTAGCAGAAGAGATGAGGCTACCAACGTATTATGTAGGCTGTGCACACTGGAAGCAAGGTTCTGATGTTTGAGTATATTCTCCTTTTTGTTTGACAGTACATGTCATAAGTTTTTACCACCAATGCCTTCAGTTCAGAGCTGATGTCTGAATGTATACTTACTTTAAATGCATCTCTGCATTGTTGGCCTTAAGTGTGGGTGGAAAAGTGTAAAGATCAAATGGGTATTGTCTGAACATTTTTCATCTAATTCTTCCAAAGTCTGCAACTCCACTGTTGAGGACATTAATGTGGAAAAGTAATCTCAAATGAAGTCAAAGGCCAAGATGTTTTTATTTTTCAATACAATGAGCCTCATTCATTTGGAAATTGATGGAAAAATTAAATTAAGCATTTGCATGTACTGTAGATTGATGGAGGTCATGTTTCCAGCTTGCTTTATGATTACTTACATTGCAAACATCTTTACAAAACAGATAAATACTGTAGATAATACTGCTTAGGGCAGATGTGACAAGGATAGTTATTTGCATGTGTCCATAATGTTTAAGCTGTACTTTTTGCATGTAGAAATGCCAAGAACCAAACCTGGGCCATATGAGCAACCTTTTACTCTTAAAGACAGTCTTTACAAAATGTTACAGTTTGCCTTTGTTCTTTTTGTTAATAATTAAAAGGGGAGAGGGTGAAAAAACCTAAGAATGATGATTGGATTATAAAGATCTTCTTTATAAGTTTTCTCTATCTGTCTCTCCCAGTGCAAAAATTATGAGGAATCAAATAAAATTCCCAGGAAGCAAACTGGAAGAAAAGACAAATAGTGTATCTTTGCGTCGCTGAAGCTGGGTGGCAGGGCGGTGTGTGTGGAGTAAACTTGTGAACATATGCCCTGATTAACTCTGAGTACCCTCAGCTTATAGGACTTTTTTAATTGTTACAAGCATCAAAAAGGAAAAATGAGGAAATCTGGACAAACAAGTCTCTACTGTGGAGATTGATGTATCGGTAATTCATCCTTTTGTGGGCTTGAGGATGATGAATTCTCATAATATTGCATATTGTTTGTCATACTACTTAGTTGTAATATGCCAAAATAAGTGTACTAATACTAAATATCCTGGGGTTTTTGAGGCTCAGGTTAGATCTTTAGGACTACAATTTTAGCCTAGCCTTTAATATGCCACTGTAAATTATAGTGAGGTACAGTAATCTATTTAGACATCTGTGTGTGATAGATTGCACCAGCAAATAATTGCATGTGCAAAAAAATGAAAACCAATATTTGAAACCCTAGCTCTATCTTGTTCTGAAGCAATTTTCCATTTGTGATATCTAATAGTATAGTAGCAAGTTAAAGTGCATGCTAACAATTACTTGGACAAAGCATCTCAATTTTGCTGAAATTACCAATGTTGAAGAGCTATAAAATAGTGATGTGAGGGAGAAAGAGAAAATGTTGGGCTTGGTCACTACTCAAGGCAAAGTAAATGTGTTTACCTATGTAGTCATGTTAAATATGTTAAAAAAAACAAGGGCAAAATGTTTAGGAGTGATATTTCAAAGCTGAGAATATGTACTACAGCAGTTTTCCAGCAGTTCTGTCTAGAGAAGCATGTAAGATCTCTTTTAGAAAACATTTTTTTAGGAGAAAAAAAAGAAACAAAAACCCTTCCTTGCATCAGACCACTGTATGGCTGCAGTAAAACTAAGGCAAATGGATGTCAGGAGGCATTCCATGCATAGGACAAGAGAAAGATTCAAAGACATATGTATGTAAGGTATGGCTTGGAACTAATCAAGAATCCTACTGTACAGGAAAACTATTAGAAGAGATCTTTAAAAATGGCTAGCTAGAAAGAAACCCACAAGGTTACTGGCCAAATCCAGTGTTTGATTATTAGCAATATTATTAAAAAAAAGTAGTTGTCAAATAGGATTAATTTCTAGTATTTGTTTACCTTTCTTTAATTGTGGTTTCCCAACACCAGGACTTTCTGTCTTCACCTTTGAGGACTTTTCTTATCAAAGTCTGTTCCTTGTTTATGCACTTAGAGATTGCAATCACAGTTTACATCTTAACCTTCTCGTGTTCAGGTGCAGATTGAGTTGTACATTAGCGATCATGTAGTATCTTCCAAATTTTCATCATCTCTAATTTATTAATAGAATTTCTGGACTGCAGATATTAAAACTAAAGTCTGTGTTCCAATACGAATTACCTTAATGCCAAAATAAGGGAAATACAACTTGATTCCATTTTGTCATTTGCTCTTTACAAGCATTTTAGGACTAGATTGGCCCTTTGGTGGCAGCATTATTTTGGATCCATACTTGGCTGAATATGACAATGACGCTGAAGCTCCAGTCACAACTTGTGCTCCACAGCCCACGCATGTCCACATTGTTCCCAGATTAATAGCTTTAATAGTGACGTGAAAGTACGCCCACTGGACAGCAGGATGTTCAGATTCCCTGCAGCTCTGGTATTAAATAGGGATAAAGATTTCAGCACTAGATAATATGAAGTGAGATGATGGAGACCTTAAACTGTAAAAGCTGGAACTTTCTGTGCACTGTCAAGGTGATGATACATTGCCTCCATGCCAGTGACTACCTCATTAATATGTGCAGATACTGCTAATGACTCCCCTTCCCCTCCGTTTCACCTGGTGCCTCACAACACCACAAGGGAACCTTCAAACAACATCCCATCAGCAAACACCTCTGAACTGCCATTTCTTTTACAAATGAAGGAACTAAAGGTTGCTTAGAGAAATAACACAATATTATAGGTAATGTTATGCAAATTGACATAAGCTGCATGCACTCCTAATGGTTTGGTCTTACAAGCCCAATGCAGCTGCTTCTGGTGAATGTGTTTCTCTTCCTTGTTTTATTGTGAGGTGGAGCCTCAGCTTTAAAAAGCAAAATTAGGATGATAAAGAACTGTATTCTAAACTTCACAGTGAATGGGAGACTTTAATAGGATACTTGTTGGTTCTTAGGAAATGTCTCCCACTCTGCTGCTGTTACTGTAACTTGCCTCCTGTACCTCACACCTTAAGTCTTTAAAGGTGCAGGCTAAAAATTTTCATAAAAGGTCATGTGTTTTCTATGGTGATGAACTGCAAAAATAGACTGTAGAAGACTGCAGATTGAGGAACAGGTGTGATCAAATGCATTTGGGCTGCCTTGTGGCAATTTCTTCTCGTGTTCTCTCTGTCTGTCTGTGATGGGCTTCCAGCCCCACAGAGGGCCATGTGTTCTGTATAAACCATTGAGCAGCATGGTCTGAAAGCAGCTGGAGATCTGAACTCCTTGAGCTCATGCCTTTTGTGAGATTTGACTTTAACAGTAACTCAAATAAGAATGCAAATCTGTTGCCTTTGTAGTCTCTGGATATGAAGTCCTGTTTCAGAACTCTCCTTCAAGCAGAAAGGCCTTACACCCTTCTTGTCCTGAATTATGTTAAAAGGTATAAAATAGAACAGAAATTGGCCAAAATATTTTTCCAAGCTCTTTGTTCCTGATATGAGCCTGTATTAGCAGAACCACTTTGGTACTGCTTTTAAAAGTGTGACAATTTTCATGAATAAATAGAAAGATGGGCAGAATTGTTTGTGTTATTATGTAATCATCACACAAGCTAGATGATTAAAGGCAGTATATGTTATTTGCTATTTCATTTTTGGCAGTGGCTCAGAAAAAATACAGCATAGCTTGAAAATAGTTTTATGGGTTTGTTATTTCCAGAAAGTGACAAAACTTGCATCTGAGAAGTTCAATCTTTGTAATAATGGATAGCTTTTTAAAAATAGAGAGAACTTCGTATGATGTCTCAGAAACCCTAAAAAGGCCATGGGAACTGTTAAGGCATAAAGGGTACACTCATAAGGGATATAACTAACTAGACAGTTAGAAAACTGACAAAGTCAAATGAGAACACAATGGTAAGCATAAATTCAAAAAAGCCAAGGAAAAATTTGGTTTAGATATGCTAATGTAGAATCAAAGTCACTGCATTTGGATTTAATGCACTTTGTTTAATTGCTCCCAACATACTGGAAAACTAGAATAAAATATGTAGCTATTGCTAGTATTCTTGGGCCTTTTCCAGAAACAAGTCTAGGCAGCACTGACCTTTAGTCTCCTTTAGAGGAATATAACCCTGGAGTCAATTACTCAAAATTTAGATTTAAACCAATGTAGAAGAGAATAAAATGTGTGTCCGATGTATGCCAAATGATACTTAAAAGTAGTCTAAATTTGGTAAAGTCACACTGTCTTTCATCTTCTGCATTATTAGCATTATGATCATAGGGCTTTCTCATGTTACGTGCTATAGGAAACTTACAGCTGGACCTGACATTAACTTACTACTATTGAACTTACCCACATCAGCTGCTGGCTCTGAATTTGGCCATTCTGTATTGTTGTTTCAATGTCTGTTTTTAAAAAAAAAAAATGAACTAAAAGAAAAAAAAACCAAACTGTTTTTCACTTAGAACTTTTAAGTCTTAAATTCCCTTTTTCTCTTTCCATGTTACTGACTGGAGTTTTTCAAGTTACTGGAGCTTCTCCTCCATCTTGATCACTTGGTTGCCTTGAAATACGGAAGAGCCAGTGATCTTTTTTCCCTTTGACTCACAGGTGAAGGCTCTGGGGACAACAGAGGAAATTATTCTGGCAGCTTAATACAGATCCATCAGTAAGACTTGGTATTGATAGTATGCATGGAATGAATCTATTAAAAAGTCAAAGAATAGCATTTATGAAAATACAGCATTTATAGCAATATTTTGCCTTAGCATCAACCAAGAAATATATTCATGTAGAGCGACATAACATTCAGTGGAGTGGAAAATAGTTTATGTAAAACTGTCCTCACTATGAAATTGTATCAATATACAGGAAAAAAAGGAGAGATTTTTGAAGGTAAGAAGCAGAGCTGTTCTGTTGCTTCATGAAAAGGCTTTTACATGTGATAAAAACTAGTTTAGACACCTAAGCAAAAAAGCTAATTCACAGGAATTACCAAAGAAAACCAGTCTTAGGCACTGTGAAGAGAGGTTACATTAAGGTCAGGACCTCATAAATGATCATGACAGAAAATCGTATGCTCTTTTTGTCTGACCTGCATGAAATATCCATGTCTGCCCTAACTCATAAATGATGTTAGGTCTGTAGTCTGACTCATTCATAAACCAGTCTTTGATAATCCTCTGATGGATGGTCATGATTTAAAGTGATGGGAAGATATTTATAGTCTGGTGTTTTGGGTACTTCTCATACAGATAATTTCTTCCCACAGAAACAAGGGAGTGCAACATGACACAACTTTTCAGTGAATGGGTTTGATTCCTGCCCAAATCTTTCAGCCCCTGGATATGTGTGGAAGCCTGGAGATGTGTCTTTCAAGCCTGAGTTCTTATTGTTCTTCTCCAGTGCCATTGGAGTTGTGGCTCTGAGGTTCCCATCAGCTGATGCCATTGGGCTTCAAGAACATATAAAAGAAGATACAGAGTAGTTAATGCAGCCTTGGACTTAGGCTGTGTGGTTGTCAGCTCTATTAATTTGTTTTTCCCTTTTGACTGGGCCTAGAGCCAGATCCTCAGACTTTCATCTTTAAAGAAATGGTGCTGGAAGGGCATGGATGAAAGTGTAAAGGATTATGCACTCAATTGCTTTTAGCCAGATGGTTTCTGTGAGCCACAAAATCCCTTCCCAAGGAAGGGAGAGAAAGGTGGGTGTGGTGGGTTTTAAAAATGTCTTTTAATACCAAAGGTTATTGTTTTATATCTGTAATTTTAATACAGTGGCCTCCAAAGAGGTTTTTACTTTTCAAAGAAAAAAGGCAAAGCCCTAAAATTATACCTTTACCTTTCTAGCTGTTAAAATGCAGTAGTCTACTAAAAAACCTAAAACTGTCAGGAAGTTCTGAGTTTGGTATTATGCAGTTTGTGTGCCCTGTTTTTTTACTGGCCTTTGCCATGCATAGTTTACAGTAGATAGTTTACTCGGAAATCTGGTTAGCTTAATGGAGCCAGCTTTCCAAAACCTAGGACAGGACCCTGTGATTTCATACAAAAGACATCGCTAATCTGTTTCTGGGTTTAAAAATAAACCCCCAAAGCTCTTTGAACTTGAAACATAGAACTTTGAACATAGAAACTGATTTTTCCTCTTGTTTCAGCCGTATTGACAGGAGAGTGTTCTGCTGAGGTATTACCCACTGCATTCTAAATCTTTGTTGAGTGAACTTTACACGTCTTCTGTTATTACACAACTTTGTCAGGTATTTTATTTGTGACTTCTTGGGTTATGCAAGCACAGTGTCCAAACTATTCCTCACAGGAGTTAATATTACAGTGCTCTGATAATCTCAGAAGGGTATATTAAGCTCCACAACTGTCCTCAAATTGGCATTTCTTTTATTTGGCCAGTATATGGGAAATCAGAGGCAGTCAGTCTGAGTTTAGGTAAGTTACCAGTTTAGCTTGAAAATCTTCAGTAGCTGCCTTTCATTTCAGTGGTTTTCTCTGAACTTTGCAGTTTCTTATGTTGGCCAAAAGAGGAGACTTACCTGTACAGACAACTAATGCCTGGGCTAAATATGAAAAAGGCTTGAGGGATCAGTAACCAAGTCTTGCCAAAATGGTAGTATTTGTCAGCTCCATGCAGCATATCCATCTCAGTTTTTGGTGAAGAAATAGCGTGCTCAGTGAAATTGTAAAGTTTTGTATTCTGAATTTTGCAATCTTGATACAGGAAAGTTACCCTTCATAAGGTGATCTTTAGGTGCATTTCACAACAGGACTTATAGTGGCTGTCATGTTCCATTGAAGTGATTTTTCCATTCAGATAGTAGCAAAGTCCTTTAAAGACCTGGACATAATGCTGTTTCAAACCATGCACTGTAGCAATCAGGACAGAATGATTCAGCAGCCAGTCTACTGTTTTAGTTTGAGGTAATAACAAAACTTTAAACAGAGCCTTATCATACTTCTTTAAATATTGCACACCACCTATTTTGAGCTGAGAAATATTTTTTAAAAACATAATAATTCTTTACTGGCAGTTTAAGAGAAGGGATGGGAAAGTGGACTCATTGGCACCAACTTTCATGTCATAGGAAGTACTATTGTAACTTAAAATCTGCCTCTGGCAAATGCACATTCCTTGTATGTTGCTGCTGGATATGTCTGTATAGTGCAAAATAATTTTTTTTCCTAGGAGTTGAGTAGGTTTTTATATATAATTTCCTTCATTGCATGTACTTTGTAGATCTGACATTATGAATTTAATGCTAACTTCTTTGTACCTAACAGTGCAAAGCAAATGCAAAATTTCCCCTTCCCACTTATCCTTGTCAGTACAGGCAACTGTGAGCAATGGCTAGGTTATACACAGACAACCTAGACTGTCTTTTTTGTAAGACATCTCAAGCCAAAGACAGTTTTAATGAAGAATATGTGCTACTGAATAGAGAACTTTTCCTGTTGGTTGTTTTGTTTGTTTTTGGATATTTTTAAAATGGTTAAGAGGGAAACCAAATTGCTTGGATAGTGAGGTACAGGTGAAAATCTGGATGTGACAGTCATTTTGCTTTTCTTGGAAAACAAGAGGAAGAGGACTGCTAACACGCTCAAAAATGACAAGATGGGATAGGTTTTAAGTATTTAGAGTGAACATGATACAGCCACCCTTGGGAACAGAAGCAGGAATCAAGGTATTTCCACAAACTGGTTACATAAAATGTTCTGTAGAATGCAAAGTGAGGAATGGAGTCAGATCAGTGACACTGCAGGATCTGACTTTTCAGAGCTCCCCAGAGCTCTGAGTTTGTACCAGTTCCACAGAAATCATACCCTCCATCTGGTAGCTGGGGCATATTAGAATGCTTTGCTGTTCTCTATTTTTTACAAACCCACAGACTAATTAAGATGATTGTAAGGAGCCTGTTTGGTGGTGAGTAAACCAAGGGTTTGAAACAGTATGGAGAATTGTGAAACAACACTGGGGAAAAGCCTGTTCCTATAAAAAATTTGGTATTTACAGGATAGGAGTCCTCCATGTGTATGAAGTTACCCTCAGAGAGAAAGCCAAGAGTGATTCTCTCTTGCTTTAACCTTCCTTCTGTCCTGAACACAAACAAGCTTAAGGTACAAACAGTTTGGGAATTAATTGGTGTAATTAACTTTTTGTGATTATAATGACTTCTGATCGATACTTTATGCAAATAGCTGTATTGATGTGTTGAAAAATGGGTGTTAGTTGTATTTGAATAGGGAATAAACCTGCCAACCCACTTTAAAGTCCTAACGAAATTCAAACCTTTCAGCTCAGGTGAAGTCCTGACCACATTTTTTTCAAGGTAAAAAGAAGATTCTTTAGTGACCTATTTAATTAAAATGGCTCTGATATACCTGCTGACTAAACTTCATGAAATGAGGTGACTGGAGGATGAAGCACACTCCCCTGCTGACAGTTCCCTCTGTCAAACCACTGTGTTTCATCATGTTAACAAAGCAAAACAGAGAAAATCATCCTGATTTGAGCTTGCAGAAGTGAAACCCCTTCCCGTGGTGGGAGTAGCCTGGGGGACTTGGTTCAGATGTCAAAGAAGTGAACGGGATATCAAGAAGCTTTCAAGGCCAGGAGGAAAGGGTTAGAAGCCTCTTTTTAGATGAGTGAATGGGATCTGACTTCTTCCTCTGTTTCTAGAAACCACCTTCAAATTGTTCCTCAGTTCTTTTTCTTTCTGAAGTTGTATTTAGAATGGGTAAGTTAGTGATCAGAAAAGGTTAGATAGGAGCTGCTGGTGTTCCCACGCTCCAACCTTCAGCTTTCTGTGGTAAATGGTACCTTTAACATACCTTATTTGCCAGTAGTTCCATTTTTTTTTCCTCTTCTGAATATGGATTGGAGATTGGGAAACATGAAAATGCGACCACTGCTCAACTTAAATCAAATACTTCCTTAATCATCTGTTTAGGTATATGATGGAATGAAAAAAAAAAAAAACCAGAACTTTTTTTTTGATCCTTGATGTTCAGAAGTAGCAAGTTGGGTTTGAAATATCGGTTTGTAAATCTTCAGAGGTAAGGAGGCCTTAAACAACATGGAATTAGTTCTTCGCAGTAAGATCAGTGTGCTTTTATGGTTGGACTTGGTCATCTTAAGGGTCTTGTCCAGTCTAAATGATTCTATGAAATGTGCTTCAGGTCTTCAGTTTGGGTGTTGATGGATATCTTCTCATAGGGTACTGGAGGCTGTAAGTGACAGGCCTTCCTTGGGGCAGTCTGAGGGCTGTCATGTCACGATTGACACATCTCGGAAATGCTTCGTTGTGAAGACTTGTTGTATAATTGTCCTTTGTGATAACCCTGCACTTGACCAACACTTTTCAAAGAAGAAAATAGTGGCAAAGTAAATGAACAAGCATTTAACATATACAGTGTTGATCTTGGTTTTAGTGATGGAATAAAAATACTTTTGTTATGTTTTTTTGTATTCTCAAAGGACAAGTCACCTTACTGCTAGGAATGCTTCAAGGATTGCTGGAGTTTGTTACTAATTTGATGTCAGTTTTGTAAAACTTGCAAGCCTTTTGCAAGTCGTAATGAAGCACTAAACTCTTTAAGAGAGCCTGATAAGCAAACTCCCTTAGTCCTCAAAGAGGAGGCAGTTCATGCCAGGTATTGGCCAAAAATAGCTGTTGGGATTTCACACAGTAAGCATGTGTCTCATCAGCATTCTGCAGTACTGCCAAAGTTTGCTATAGCATGAAGGAGAAAGAAACAAAGAAAAGTAAGGGGGGGGGGGGAAGGAAGCTAATGAGAAGAAAAATTGCTTTTTAGTTGTTCATTGAAACTATTTTGGTTTCCCAGTGAACCTGAACAACATCTTAGGTGATAATGGGGGGAAGCTAGCATTTTTGGCACCTGAGTAGGACACACCTGCAGTTTGGGCACTCTGGAAAGAGCTAGTTCAAGTATTTTGTTGAACAGTGATAGAATGGAATTTCTGTACTTTTCCAGCATCTTGCTGAAATGGAACCTTAGTCTGGTTCCAGTGGTGAAAGTTTCCCCAAACCACTGTGGGTCTTAAACTTGAAATGCCATGACCCACACTCCCTTATTAATGAAGGGCTCATATTTCACATGTGCATACACGTCTGTTTAACTATCCTGGGAACACAAAGGGACCACATGGTACAGGGTACAAGACTTTCTTATATGACAGTCAAACAATAGATAACTCTGTTTGTGTAGTTTGGTGGAGTGTTTTTAGGATAGGACAGCATACAGTGCAGTTACTTGAGAGAGACATTCAAAGCAAATTTCAGAAGACTCCTGCTTGGGTCCACCTTCATCTGATAATTGCTTTCACTATGTTACTTAGAACAGCAGATAGCAACTCTTCCTCTGAAGATCTCCCCTCTCATTTGCAGCTCATAATTCTCTCAGTGTTTTGGTGGGGCTGACAGAAAGATTCTGTTGAAGTCAATGTGTTGAACTCCAAACATCAGAAAGATGCCAAGGTGTGTGTCACATCTTTTGAAGATGTAAAGCCAAGAAGTTCAGAAAGTCACTTAGCAGGACATGGGCGGCAGCCACACTGCCATTCTCTTTTTCCTAGAAAAGCAATCCCTGTGAATTTTATTCTGTGTAGTTATGGGGGTTTTTTCTATGCATTTTTTTCTCTCACACCTCATCTTCCACCCATAAATTTTGAATTGAATGGTTAGAAGCATAGTGGTCTCAAAATATTAGGTTGTTAGATATTTCATGAAAACAAGCATTGTTAGTGCCCTACCACACACCCAGACTAGTCTGCTATGCAGTCCTTATCACATAGTGAAGAGTCCTTATGAGCCATAGAAGAAATTTGTTTGGCACATGATCTACTAGGTATGCAGGATAAAAATGTTTGACCTCCTGTTTCCAGAACTGTTGTCTGCAGATAGTGAAAGTGTTGTGCTGCTTATTGCAGGTAGAATAAATTAATTTTCTGTCTTCCATGTGTTATAAAGGCTCTTCACAGCTATAGTTATGATGTTTGCTGTCACTCTGTGGCCTTGAGTGATGGTAATGCATGTTCTAAACTTCTATTTCATTTATTGTATACAAAGGATCTGACTAATACCAAGATTTACAGGCTTTAAAGCATGTATGCAAAATTTCAGTTGCTCAAGGGGCTCTTCTGCTTTGTCCTCAGCACCGCATAAATTGTCAGAAAAGATGGGATCCAACTGAAGGCTCTAATGATTCAGATTTATTGAAAAGGAAAGTACAAAAAGCTAAAAAAACCTTTTCTGGGGATGCCTTTGATATGGCTGAGGAAGTGGAGACTGCTCTGTATCTACCTGAATTCTACTTCTGAAAAAGATGAGAGAAAATATTTCTACCCTTTGTACCTGTAAAAGACACAAACGTGAAATCTAGGGAGTCCCTGTAGGCTTCAGTAGTATTCTTCAGTCCATTTACCGGTTTAGCTTCTTATTTGCTTTCAGACTTGCTTTGTATTTGGCTGGGGGAAAAAAAAAAAAAAGAAAGGTGGCTTAAAATCAAAATATTTTAAGTACTATGCCTCAGTAACTTGCTGTGTGCATGTTGTGTGTTACTTGCCTTCCAGAGGATTATAGCCATATGAAAGCACGCTGGTGTTTCTGTTGTGTTGTGTCATGAAATATGTTTACTTTGTATAACACTTTTGACTGCTGACAAGTGACATTTTCTTCTGGCATGCCTCATGCTTTACCTTCAATCTAGAAGCATGTAGTAAATATTGTGTAAACACTTCTGAAGGCAGGACTGGGAGCAGGGCTTCTAAGCCGTTTTGGTACTTTTGATGTCTTTAAAACAATGTTGCTAGGCTCATATTTATTTGTGCAACAATTATCTGTGCTGTGGTCAGAGCCATGCTAGAAATAATAGCCACATTAATGGCATTGACACCTTTACAAATCAATTAATCCCTTAGAATTCTCTTGGGGGGAGGTAAGAAAGAGGGAAGAACAGCAAACACAAAAATAGCCCTTTGAAAAAAATTGGCTTGAGACCATAAGATAAAAGAGAAACCTGACAAACTGTACTGGGCAAGTGCAAATGTACAGTATTTTGCAGCCTCTAGAGAGCTGTCGGGCTGGAACATGGCGCTCATGGGGCAGAAACTGGAATCGGGATTGTACATTAGCAGGCAGAATAGATGGTTTCTTGTGACCTGGCACAGGGTTCATAGAAGCAAATCAAAGTTGGCCAGAACAAGGTGTTTTGTAGAGATTGTGCATGTGTATGTTCTGTGAACCATTGTTTCACCGAGCTGCAAAGCTGAGAGGAACCACCAGGCAATGCAATGGAGACAAACATGAAGGAGAAACAGCATTTGGGAATCCTAACAGCTGTCTGTGTTTTTTAGTTCCTTGGCCTTACATTGCAACAACGGTTGTTAAACCTTCAAAACCTTTTTGCTGCTGCAGGTTCTTTTATTTGTCTTTAGGCAGGCTCTGGGAAATAATTGTGATTAAACCACTTTTATACTACTGTAAGCCTGTGTCTCCATTTATCTCTAAGAACCCTTGCTTGTACCTGTCTGCCAATACTAGTGCAGTTGCACCGAGTGCATGTTTCCTTTCCTCTTTTTTTGCTCTCTTTTCCTCCTTTTTTTTTTTTTTTGGGGTGAGAACAGACATTTGACTGAGATGGTGCAATAATTGGTGGGAGTCCTGCTGTTGCACATGATTCTCCCCCTGCTTCTGCATGTTTGTTGCCTATCCTCTGTCTACCTGACGCTTAAAAAAATCTCAGACCTAGTCCTCAAAGCACAAGCAGTCAGTGCATCTTTGAAGAGATTGCAGTGACCTGCAGAGAGGAGATTTTTAAGGAGGTTGGGGTTTGTTTACCTCTTGTGTGGCATAAAATGAGATCAGGCAGTTATAGCCAAATTGAGGACTTTCTAGATGTTTGTCAGTTTGGCAATATCATGAAGACACATTAGTCTGTTTCATTAGCTAAAGGTGTGTGGGACAGTTGTCTTCATGATTCTTCATCTCCACTAGCAAAATATGCTTTGAAATGATGATTTATACTCAAAGCTTTCCATGTGATTGTGTCCGTTGTCTTGTTCTACAGTCCCAGTAAGTCTTGAAATAGCTTAAAAAAACCAACAATGACAGACAATATATAATTTTTTTCTTTCCCCTTAAGTGGTTAGTAAACTGTCAAATGCTTTTCTTTTTGTGCCAAATATATGAACAGATCATAGATGATTAAATGTTAAGGTCTCCTTCAGAGAAAAAGAACATTAATATGGTGGACTGTTTTAGAAATGGGTATCTTCTGATTGATAATGAAATCAGACAATGCAAATCAAGTGAAAATGAATTATAGCTGATGCCTGGCAGACTAGTTGTTTACAAGATTCTTCTGTGTGCTCTAATGCGTGGGGTATTTTTGCCAAGACTTACTAAATGATGAAATGATATTGCAATTAGAATTAAGGCTGGCAGAGACATTTGTTAAAATTCTGCTGTTTCTTCTTCAAAACATAATCAATTAAAAAAAGGCCTTTGAAAAGAATGAAAACAAATGAGAAGTCAGGAAGTAGCCAAATAATCACTTGACTGCTTCAGTTTAAAGAAACCGGAAAATTCTTCCCTGTCACAACTAAAAATTACATTACTCAAACTATGTCTCCTGTCCTGCAAGTTCATGGGTTGTATGTGTCTGAAAGAGAGAAATAACTTTAAAACTGCCTACTTGTCTGCAGGAGAGAAGCCAATAAAAAGGTCAGGTTTAACCTTCCCTATAACCAAAATCAACATGTTGTGAACGAATGATTAAAAAGCCCATTTACTGCTTTAAGTATTCACTACACCAAGTAGACCCTTTGAGCTAGCTGATGATTCTAAAACTAATCACATTCCCAATTATGTGCTTATAAATATTATTATCAAATTATTGATTTGCATAGCCTGAGCATGCAAGCATCAACCTGGATTAATGTCTTACTGTTCCAGGGATGGTATGGGTAGAATAAAAAAGGCCTACCACAGTAAATATTACAGTCTGAGTAGAGAAATATGATACCTCAGGTAAGTATAGCAAAACTCTGAAAGAAACTAGGAGGCTGAAGAGAACAGATGTGTTGTTACGTTTGGTCTGGGTCTTTTTTTGTTGGTTTATTTTCTTTTTTATTGTGTGATTGGATAATGAGGCTGAGGTTCACCTGGTGCATCATTGCCTGCTTCCAGGTCATACAGCTTTGCTTAGGGATTGGGCAGCCTAGCTACAGTAGTGAATTTTTGAGGCGTCCCGCTCAGTAAGTGATCACATGCTTTTCTGAGAAAAATAGACACTCTGTTTTCTGTAAAACTGTGACATTTTAGTTATTAGACCAGAGTGATGCCATGTTTTGGAAAGAAAACAAAAAAAAGAACCCTCCCTCACCCCACCTCTTCTCTCGCCTGCAATTCTTATGCCTAGACACAAAAAATTGGAGAGGATTCAACCAACTTTGAAAAACCAGGCTTAAACTGAATTGTCTATTGTAAAAATGGGAGTCTAGAGCATTTTAAAATGAGATTTCTAAAAGCTCTTTAATTTCATTGCCACTAAACTTATATGCAAAGCTTTTGAGGCTAGAAGGATTGGCAGCAAGATGGATTATTCTATTCACACAGTATAATAGTAATTAAATGTACAGTGAAAGCCTTTACAAGATTCTGCCAAAATTACTGAAATTATATTGAACCAAACCCGTGACTAGTGGAACTCCATCTGTGTCAGTGATCCTGCTACATCCCAAGCATGGAGAGATGATGAGTCATGAGGAAAAGTGTATTTTCAAGGAAACAAAGGGCAAATGGGTTATTGTAGTACAAACATGAAGCAAATTTCTAAAATTATGTTTGACAAAAGACAGTATTCTTTCATATTTTCCCAGCTGGTTAAAATTTAACTAGTTTCAGGAGACAGTAATACAGGGTTTGGTCAGAAGTGGTGTAGGGAGGGGAAACCTTTCATAAAGAATTGCTAACAAATGGGATTCAACACTCAAGAGGCTCAGATGGCCTATTAATTCTGGTTCTGGCTTTCTTCCAAAACAACTGTGCTTCTCTTAATTCATGGCTAATTTCTATCAGAGATACCAAGAGACCATTTCTTTTTTCAACAGGAAGCATCCACATTGCTTAAATGGATTCATACGAGGGGCTTTAGCGAGCAGACATTGATTGGCTCGTCTCTGGGGCCCGGCAGAAGCCCGACGGGTACTGGTTTGACACTGGCAGCAAATGAAATACGACCTTCTGTAAACGGGCCTGAGCTTTTGGGCCTTTGTGGAATCCGGTAGCTAAGGACCTTTTCAATCCCTTTTAATTAATGAAGTGATTTGACTTGACTGAGATTACACTTACAATAATGAATTAAAAAGTAATAAAAAGAAATCTCTTAACAAATATGCAACAGGGAATGAGGACCAAATTCAGTACGTGTCTGATCCCCGTTGTATATCTTATTTCTGTGTGCACTTCAGATCGATAGTTTTAAAAGGGAGACTCTTATCTTCCAAGCACTGACATCTGCATACTTCATTTTTTCAAGTGCTTTTGCATAGGAGATTAAAATTATGATGACCTCATATGCCTAGATGATTAGTTTAGTCCTTTCTTATCTCTGTTGTGCTAAAGCTCTCTATTCCTCAGGATTTTTGACATCTTATCCTAACCACTTCTGTGCTGTATTTTTCTTCAGTGGTATGGCATGTTTCTAGCCATATTTTGCTGCACACCAGTGAGCAATGGTCACTGTGTATAATTTGTAATGGGAATGCAGCCATCCAGTTTCCCTTCTGATGGGCACAAAGTGAGTGTGAATATATGCCCAGCCCAATTTAAATGATTCCCCTTTGTATTACATCTGAAATTCCTCTCCCTATCCCACTCTTTATTTTACTTTAAGGTGGCATACTGTAGAAATGGTCCTAAATTCACTTGGAAAACAATGACATTCTGATGGGTATGTTATAATTTTGGAGATAGTTTGGAGATGTCACTCTCACTAGCTTTTCTTCCACTGTGTTTTGAGTTCATGTGTGATTTAAGTCACTTCAAGTCCAGAAAAGCTCCACAGTTAATAGTTTGGGGCCATTCTGATCCGGGGAAAGAGCTGTGGCTAGCTTAGACTTCTCCCTCATGTCATGTTTCAAGGTGTCAGAAGAATCTGTCTTGATAGCTGAGAGGGTGCTTCGCTGAAACACTCATTTTAAACACTCAAAGTAGTAGCTGAAATTGAAGGGAAACATAGGTTGGTGGCATACGTAGATCAAAGCCTCTGTATTCTTGGCTAAAATTGTGACAGCTAGGGGCTTTCATGAATATCAAGTATATTTAAGTGCATAGATGAGGTTAGCTAAGCAAAACCATGGAGGAAACTTCATCCCAAGAGTTACATCCTTGCCCCCACAGTATTGTGTGGTTGTTCATGGACATGCATAAAGTGCTGTGTGTGAGCACACCACAGTGAGATGTGACACACAGATGTCTTGGAGCCTTCCATACACATGATTTCTACTGTGCAGGAATGGCAGGGTGACTGTAGTAATCAATCTGCTTTATTATATTATAGCATGTTCTTGAAGCACAGTTAATTCAGTTTCTTTCCTTTTTTCATAACCAATTGTCTTCCTCTGCTACAGCATAGATTTATTCTGTTTGCTAGAACCTGAAATTCCTCTTTCATATATTGTCCATGGAAGTCACTCTTTGTTTTGTTTTGTTTTTCTGCTGCTGTAAAAAAGAAAGGCCATCAACATAAGATTGAAGCAGAAAATTTGTTTGTCAGATTTTTAAAAATTACTTCATCATTTTGACAGACTAGAGCAAAAGAGAAGAGATGTCATAAAGGCCTTGTGTATGATCCACTGGGATCTCATTAAAAAGCAGTTACGCTTAGATACTTCTCATCCTAAAAACCTAATAGTGTCTTAACGTATAGAAGAGGATGATTTAGAGTGGTGAACACTGAGCTGTAGTATAGCAGTTGGTTAAATAACAAAACATAGTTTCTATTGCAACTTTAGGTTTTAGTGTTTACAGCTTGGTTAAGATGCCACTTAATTACACAAATTTGTAAGAAACATCTCCTTACTTGCTAATGTAGCGGGAGAATCCACAGAGAGGTGGTTATCCTCTGCTTCAATCTGTTCTCTGTTGCTTAAAAGCAACTGGCCTAAAATTAAAATTAAAACCCCCTCCTTGCTCTCTGGAGAAACTTCATTGCAGATTTAAGTTTAGAACTACAATAGTTTTAAATGCATGTCCAGACTTTTAGATTAATTTGAAATTTGGAGTCATCAGTGGATGAACAGCTGCATTTGATAAACCTGATTTTACTGCCCGGGGATACCTAATGGATACTCTGAAAGAAGAATTAATCCACGGGCTATAGAGTTACAAGCCCTACATCCAGTAGGTTTAACTCTATTTTCCTTTGCAACTTACTTCCAGTAAGCCAACGCTGGCAAGTAAGCTCACTGAAGATTTAGTAACTCTTTTTATTCCCCCCATTATTCTGCGGCGGCTGTTGCAGTTCGGAGCTTGAATTACTGCGTGAACTACTGGTGAGCGTGCGGCGAGTGCGGAGCGCATCCCCCGTGCGGTGTGCGCGGAGCTGCGAGCCGGCGGGGCGCGGTCCCCCGGGCTCGGGCTGCCCCTCGCCGCCCCAGAAACTCCCGTGGAGCTACACCCGAGGCCGGGCATCCCCGGGGCCGTGCGGGGCGGGCGGCGGTGGCGGCGCGGCACCAGGTGGCAGCACCGCACCGGGGATGCGGAGAGCGCCGCGCCGCCCCGCACCTCCCCGCAGGTACGGACAGGGCACCGCGGGGAGCACCAGCCCTGCACGGGCCCCGAGATCCAAGTTTCAGCTCGGCTAAAAGGCTTTCCCCTAGGGGAGATGCTGTTGCTGAGGGTGGTTGGAGCGCTCTCAGTCGTGCAGAAAGTCCGTGGTGCAGGAAAGGGAAGTGAAGAAAATGTAGTGATGTTTCAGCAGCTTAGAAGTGTCGGAGTCAGGTTGTTTTATTAAGGTGCTGCTTTACAGCTAAAGATGCTGCTGCTTTGGTAGGTGTTTGAAAGAAGAAAATCGCTTTTAAGATGCATCTCTGTGGGAGACGGCAAGTTGACTGGAGCATTGGAGGATGGAAGTTGCCCATAAGTTATAGATAAACACGTAGACATTTACATTGTCATATGATTGCAGTACCTCAGTTTAGCTGTCTAGATATCCTGGTGCCATGACTTTCCTGTAAAGTAATAAGCACTCATTTTCTATAGGGGGGGTCTGTTTGTAATTGCTTTTAGAAAAAGTTTGAATTAACTGGAAAATATGCTTGAGAATAGAGAAACATGCCAAACTGGTAGAGTAGAAAGGATACAGAGATAATGGGAAGGAGGGGAAAGAAAAAAGTGATGTATTTATTTTACGAAGTGTGAAGCAGTCATAATGGTTAGCTGCCCACCAGAGAAGGCGGTGATAAGAAGAAGTTTTTTTTTAAACTTTGAATATAATCAAGTGGAAAATGGAGGAATGATACTGGGGAAGGTGTGTGAGTGAGACTATATTCAAGTACCTTATCAACAGCATTTTAGACAATCTAGATTTGAGGAAATGACTGTTCTAATCTAAAATAATGCAGAAGGAAAGATTCAGGAAGGATGGAATAAGTGAGTAAAAATTGTTTTCCTTCCAAAACTTGGGAGCAGTGGGAGGAAGAGGGCTGAGAGGCAGGAACAAAAGTTTATGGAATGGTAAAAAGTTTGGTGTAATAGAAAGAGATTATATGGAAAAGAGAACTGAAGAATTATGCTGAGAATGAGAAAGGGCCAAGAGCTGACAAAGATCTCTTTCAGGAGAACTGGAAGAGGGGCAGAAAGAATTGGAGAGGGTCACCCTCAAATTTAAAGCACATTGCATCCTTATCAGTACATTAGCAGCTGAACTGTTGAGAGTTCAGGGAACCTGACAGAGTTTGGCATTTGGAGATGAGGTTCCTTCTCAGAAATATGTGGTTTATTTTCTAATGTGGAAACTTTGGGCTCTGTGACCCATTTACCTTCAGTTTCTCTTAAATTGACTCTTTGGGTGTCACTAGTTTGATATTGTATCTGAGATTTATTGGTGAGATTTGTGCTGTGCCGCCATACTCCAGTTCCAGTGCGCTCTGTGTTTCCTGACAATACTCATTTCTATGATCCCTCCAAAGTCCTATGAGAAGGTGATGACAATATTTCATATGTTTCCCTCCATGGATCCAATAGTGCTTTATGATAGCCGTCAGCATCCTTATTCTCATTGTATAAACAGAGACTTTGTGCCCAGGATTAAAGTGAGACATGAAAGGCAGGTCCATTTAGTCACTACTGAGTATGACTGTCTCAATGTAGAAGGATCCTGCCTGAGAAATTTCTGACTTGGTGTTTGCCAGAAGCTACACCCAAGGAAAGATGTCCATACTACCACACTCTTAAAAGTCTGCTACTCTTCACAGCTTGCTGGGCTGTGCAAGCTGTGATCTGGCCTGACACATCTGTTTTTGTGACATCTGTGGCTCCAGATTATGCACATTTGTTTTAATTTAAAAATTAAAAAATAATAAAAATTCAGAAAAGCATAATTTCAGAGAACTGTATATCACCTGAAACATACTGCTAGGTCTCCGTGTTTAATGCAGCACTTACCTGTGGCAATATTTACATTATGGTGCATCTTCCCTGCCTTGTGCCATGTGATCCTCTCTCAGCACATTGCCCTCTAGTATTGTCTAAATAAATACAAGACGAGTCAGCTATAGAAATTGAGTTATTTTTACTATTTTCATGTAATAACTGTGAGCCCTGCAGGCCTAGTGCTGGCAAAATACCATAGATTTGTCATTTGGAAGCAGAAATTTCTGTATAATTTCCCAAATAGAATTTTGGTCCCCTCTGCTGCGCTGAATTTGTTATTGTCGCATGTTTTTCCTGGTGTTTCTAATGAGCTGTTAATGAGCTGCTAACTATGTATGTAAATTAAATGGGGTTAGACACTGAAAGGTTATCAAGAAATAAAATGCCATATAATGCTTCAAAGTGTTATAAAATAAATTAGTGTATTTAATTTTGCTGGCACAAAGCTGATATTTAATAACCTATAGCCTCAATTCTTCTAAATGATGGTAATTTAAGACATTTTCAATCTGTGTCCCGAGTGACAAAGCAAACAAGTTCTTTCATTCCCCTTTCATTACGAAGATGTATTTGTAGTGTAGGTGTGAGTTCCTGTGTGCCTCAACTGAAAGATCAAGTTAAAGATAGTTCAAGACCAGTGGAGCTTACTGTAAATATTTTCATTATGATTTAATACAGCAGGTTAAGAATGTGGCAATGGCAAATGCTTTGGCTGTGGTGATCTTTTAGAAACTATGACACTGGCAGCTCCTGTTATCTCATTTGTCAAGTTGTGGCTGTGTTTTAGCACTCCAATAACAAAGCGCTGTGGAGTAGGCTTTACACAACATGAGGGTGCTGTGGTGAAACAGCTTTTACTGCAGGCCTCCATCACCTTGCAAAGAAGGGACAGCATAGCCTTCCTTTGGTGCCACAGCAGAAAGATCTTGAGGTGCAGCTCTGGAGGTTCACTGATGAAACTAAGATTTGTCCTGAAAATATTAATATTTCTACTAGATGTGTTGTTATCGTAGGACAAGGAGCTCCCCAGAGGTCGTCACTGAGAGCTCAAGTGGGCTCCTCACCTGTGGAAAGCGGAACTTCCCCATGCACTGACTGGGCAGACATTAGTTAGGCTGAACAACCCATGCCTTAATGTGATTTTCACCTGGACGTTGTATCTATATACAGAACCACCAGCCATCAGCTCAGGGCTGTACTGCTCTCAGTGTGGTAGGTACAAAAAAAGGTTCAGGTTAATTTTTAGTTTCGGCAACTAGCAAGCTGAGGAACAATACCAGAGTGAAAAAGGTAGGATTCTGTATCACAAAATGTAATTTACTCATTTGTTTGACAAGTGTAGTTTAGCTTAAATAACGTGGAATAATATTTCAGAGTATGCTAGCAAATGTTCTGCAGTATGTATTGTGAAATTAATGAGGTTGTGGTGATATGAGACCTCGCTGCCCCATTTTACCAGTAAATGTTTGCTGAGAAGTAGGACAGGGCACAATTCTTTATGGTGGCTGACTTGTGAAGAAGTCTGGTTGTCTATTAAGGATCTCCATTATTCTGCCAGACCTCAGTGTAAAGGGGTATTTGTTGCCTCATGTTTGGGTACTACAGTTATATACAAAATGTTTAAATCTGGCTGTTTTTGGTCATGATTGAATGCTTAAATATTTTAGAGAATATTATGGTTAGATTAGTAGTAGTAGTATTTAAATTGTTTTGGAAAACCAGAAGAATTTGTGGACAAAAAGAAAAGCATATATAACTGTGCTGCATTTGCTTCTCATAATTTCACAGAGTAGCGGAAGGAATTTCACTCTACTTTAGTACCATACCTAGCTCAGAAGGATGGACTTTTTCTGAATTTCACTCAACTTAGAGATCTGGGATTAGGTCCTTAACTATACTTCTCTGGTGTTTTTATGGAACTACCCATTGTGTCACTATATGACACTGAAACAAAGGGTAATTTCTTTTTTTTTTTTTTTAAGCCATCCTTGTTGCTTGCAGAAAATAAGATACATAATTTATGTTCATTTCCCAGGAGATTGGCAATTTTGTCCTAAAAGCCTGTAGGGACTTTAATACTCTGAAGTCAGCACTCCAAAAGCTAGTAACATAAAGCAGCACTCCACTGCAGACAAACTAATCCTCCAACAATGTTTCATTCAATCAAAAAATGCTGCAGATTGGAGGTGTTATTGCATGCCTGTGTGTTCAAGAGATTATTGTGAATGAACTGTATTTTCCACTGAATAGTTACAGCAAAACAGCCTACCCATCTAAATGTTTCCCATGGTAATTTTGCCCTAAATGAGCAAAGATTGGGAAAGAAGTAATTTTTTGGTTTAACCTTTCTCCCTTTGAGTACGCAAACAAAAGCTGTCATGAAAAAGATTTATTTTATATTATGTGATGCTGATAAGTTCTCAGGTTGATTAGATCCTGAAAGCTGTATCTGTTTTTATCATGGACTAAGTCTGAAAAAAAATTGCTGAGAAATCTAGTTAATCTAGGAGAAATCACTTCCCCATGTATATGTTTTGTTTTGCAAAATCAATACCTGATGGATCTTTTCCAGTACATGCAGTTTTCTATAAAATTTGCATTAACAAAATGTAGCATTTTTGACAAAATCTTATTTCTGTCATTGTGATTTTGATGCCTTAAGATTTTCATATATTTTTAGAATTTATTATAGCTGTATAGTTTCTCACTCTTAAGGTAGCAGTTAACAGTTTCTAAATCCCTTTCACACCACTTGTGTTATGTTCCTGAATTTCTGTTTTATGGTGTTTTCAAGGAAGGAGATTTTTAGCAAGGACATCCAGTTTGGGACATGCACTTGGACCGGAATAATAGATATATTGTAGTCAAAACAAGATAGAGGGCCCAGAACCTTTGAAAAGGCTCCAGTGGGGCAATTCTGAGGGTGGTACCGGGGTCGATGGTTTTTTTGGGTTGGATGTACTCACTAGATATGCGTCATGGGTAATTAGTTAAAGCTATAAAATTGTGAGAATTCTATGCTGGGACGTGTGCCTATGCAATCTGTGCACCTGAAAGCTTTCATTAGAGAACTGCTCTCTACCTTATCTATAATGACATTGTTTGGAAAGGTGGGGATTTTTCTCCATTTTAGGCAACAATTTTAGTGGAGTGCCCATATCCTGCTTTTCAGATGCTCAGCTTTTGTTTCTAAAAGCTTTGGCATATGTCCTGATGATAGACCCAAATATTTAAAAAAAGCGATATTTGTTTGAAGAAAGAGACAGTTGTGGCTAATGCCTCCATGGCTGAGATGACAGGTCATTTCCTGATTCTGCCATTCCCTGCATTAAAGGCTTGAGGCTGATCCGAAGAGACTCACAAAACACGTGAGGGACATAGCCTTGTGCTAGTCTTAGGATAGTTTGAAAGTTCCTCAAGTTCTCCCCAAAAAGCTGCTCAGTAAAATGTACAAAGATAGGTGATGGTCCCATTGCTGTTCCATTTGAAGACTTTTTTCATAGCAAAGCTCTCAAATCCCTGCAAAGTATTGTCAGATGTGGAGGGGACCCATAGACTTGACCAAGGGCTTGATTGCGTCCCCTTGTTTGGGCGTGTTTGGGGAGAAACTGTCCTGTCAGGTATGCCTGCTGTGATGAACATCCAGAAGCTGGACAGGGTAGCTGTCAGCTGGATGCTTTTTCACAGACCTGTAGCTCATCTGTTAAAGAAAAAACCCAAGCAGGGTAATGATACCAGGCCAACAGCTAATCCAAAGCCAGGGATGCATCAGTGCTTTGTGAAATCCACATTACCAAATAATCTAATGACACAGTGACTGCTTTAGCTATAGACTGCTCTTGATTTTTATTCATGTCTTACTGCTTCTTAGCAATTAAATGTTTTGTTTTTAAGGCTCAGAGCCCAGCTTCACAGAGCTGAGATGAAGTTTCAGCCTAGATTAAGGAGGTTTTTACAGTGAGGTGCCATCAAGTACCGCAACGGTACAAATGGACACTTACAGCTTATTAAGCAGGAAACAACTCCACTGATGCACACCATCCCATCTGGCATTTTATATGGCTGAGATTGAAGATGAGGGGATAAAGGTGCAAGAATAATGAAAGGGAAGTGGTGGTGATGAAACGTTTGTACTGGTAATTGTTTTATGAAGAAAACAAAATGAAAAGAGGGGAAGGAAGAAAAGAAAAATTACCGTATTGGGGGTATATTTATGAATCACAGCCTTCTTTCTGTAAAGCGAGGGGGGAAAGGGTCTTTTAGCCCAAGGAGGTCATTCCATGCAAACCTCTAAATGAAAGAGGATTTTGGAACGATAAAAGGGGGGGGGGGGAGAATACGCTTCTTACACTTTAATGATTTCTTTGCTGCTTATAGATAGGAACTGGAACTCCACACTATTAGCCACAAATGGCATTTTGAAATGACTTTTTTTTTTTTTTGGGCAAACCCAAAAGACATTGCTAAGATTTACATTTTCAAATATATGCTGACCTTTTTTTCCTCTTTCTTTTAGTTCATTTGTCATCAGTATGTAATTGAATCAATATATTTCCTGATCAACCCAAAGATTGAATAAGGTCATGGGAAGCCATGTGTGGACATTAAAAATCATTATTTTACTCAAAATGAGCAGAGATGGCATAGACCATTCAGAGTTCCAAATGAAATTCTATTAGATTCTATTACACTTTTACAATTATAGAGACGTTCCAATATTACAAGGGGAAATGAAGTCATAATAAAAAAGCCCAGAGGTGTATTACAAAGAAATGGGCATACTATTTTTCTAGTTAAAAACTTGATGAAAGGAGCTCTGCTACTTTTCAGTTGCTGAGATGTGACCTTGTTCTTAAAAAAAAATACAAAAAAAATACCAGGAGCCAGCTTTTTTTCTAACCCTTTACACTTCTTGTTTGACAGCATATTTTTAAAGAGGATAGGATGTTTGATCTGATTTTAATTATAAAAATGTTATTTTAGAAGGATGCATAGAAATAGGTTTGATATATTTTAACACAAATCATTTTAGTGTCTGACAACTGGAAAAGTAGTTTTGGGCAGCTGCTTGCCTGTTTGTGGAAGTTGGAAAGACAGGAACTCGTGGCATGTAAGAGACAAAAATGTGATCATTTTTATATGCTTTCCCGAACTGTTCCTCTTTACTTCATCTTTCCACCCTCACTCTTGGATTTGAGGTGAACTTCTTTTGATTACAATTTTTTGGGAAACCCCAAATCATTGTTTGACAGAGAACACCTTCCTGTATCTAGGATATACAGTAGTGCATCGACCTGCAGCTACTGATGACAATATTGTAGAGTTTTAAAGGCACAGTCATTATCTGACCAAGGATTGTCTCATCCTGGCACTCCATGGAGAGTGGAATAAAACGGTGGAGTCTTAACTCCTAATGTCAGTGAATTGTTTCTGTGCTACTGCATCCAAAGAAATAAGGTAAAATATGGAGACTGTTCAGAGAAGTTACATGAAAAATGAAGCAATGAGATGTTGCCTGAGATACACAAGAAATAGAGAAAAATGTTTTGGTGTCATCCAATCTCCTGTCTATAAAAAAACTTGCTAATACTAAGGAAGTACAGAAATAGCCTAGATCAGGCATGAATTTGGTGTCCTGCTCCTTCTGTAAGGTTTCTGAACATCTGCTGAGAAAATCAGCGTCGTACTGGGAAATGCTCTTTGATGCAGATATAGGTGTGTATGCATACAGGATTCTAGACCAGCATAGGCTGCAAAGGTAGCTCAGTTTCCATGGGGGCATGAAGAAGAAAACAGTCTTCAGTGGAACTTTTCTAGACTATAAGTTAGATGGCAACCTCAAATGGCATCTATTAAACCTTAGAATAATATCTGTTACCCACCATAAAAATCCAGTCATTTTCAGAAATAAACATTTCAGAGATAATCAAGTGGGAAAAAGTAAAGGGATAAGATAAGAAATATAATCTTTTTTCAAGGTTTGGGACACTAGCAGAGCCACTCTGGAAGAATTCATAGTAATTAGGTCACCACTTGTTTCATTTTTGCATGGTTAAAGGCAGAAGCTGTGATTCAAGGTAGAAAGAAGTACTTGAAGAGCCCCCTGGTAATGCCAATGAGAATTGGAGTATTAATTTTCCCTAATGTTTCCAATGTTACTATTTTGCAATATTCCCTCAGTACCTGAGTTTGTTTCTGCAAGTTATGAAGTCATCTAGGGACCCTCCTGGTACTTTGGACATTGCTACACTTTGCACATACAAGTCAAAGAATTGTGGAAGTATTTCCAAAGGTGACTGAGCTGTGCTGCTGGATGAGTGCTCTCTGAGCACATTTATGATTCAGCCTTCACAGGTTTACTCTTGTCTCTCTTGGAAGCTGCAAAGAACTCCATTTAAAAGTGCAGTGAAGGATAAGCTCTCTAATATGTTCCTTTGGTGCCATTTTTCCAGGTGCTTGTTATGTATGCATAAGAAAAAGTACTGTAGAATCAGAATAGCCTGGGATATTTCTCTGTTCCTTGTGTATCTCAGGCAACATCTTATTGCTTCATTTTTCATTGGAAGAGACCTTAAAGACCATCTAGTTCCCGCTACCGTGCCATGGGCAGGGATACCTTTCACTGGACCAAGTTGCTCAGACCTTATCCAACCAGGCACTGAACACTTCCAGGCATGGAACCTCCACAACTTCCCTGGACACTCTGTTCTGGTGCCTCAACCCCCTCACTGGCAGGTTGCAATTAGGTCATCATGAAGCCTTCTCTTTTCCAGGCTGAACAAACCCAATTCTTTCAGCCTCTCCCCACAGGAGAGATTCTCCAGCCCTGTGTTCTTCTGTCCTTCTCTGGACTCAGATATCCTTTGGCTGCTGCTCTTAACCGGCTTTGGTTTAAAGCATTAGCTCTTGTCTTGGTTCTTGATAGCAACTGTGCATCTGCCTTTTTGACCTGATAAACTGGGGGTTTTTTGGGGGTGTAAGGGGGTGTTGTATGGTTTGTTGTTTTTTTTTTTCTCTCCCCCAC
>VWZF01005810.1:120132-325132 GCA_013396755.1 Sclerurus mexicanus
GTTTTTTTTTCTCCCCCCCCCCCCCCCACCCCACCCCCCGCGTACAATCCTTTTTTCACCTGGAGAAGAGACTTCTTAACAGCTTGATGTTTCTTGGCACCTCCTCTGGTTTCAGGCAACTTCACAACTTTCAATCAAATAGTTGCAGATGGTAGGAGTGGCAATTGCAAATGAATACAAATATAGATTAGTTCAGACAAAGCATCACCAGGCAGTCAAGGAAAGAGATTGTCCTGCTCTGCTCTGCACTGGGGTGACCTCACCTTGAATACTGTGGCACCACAGTATTGTGGTTTTGGGCACCACAAGATGAGAAAGACATTGAAGTTATTAGAGACTGCCCAAGGGAGGGCAATGAAGATGGTGAAGGGCCTTGAGGGGAAGCCATATGAGGAACAGCTGAGGGCACTTGGTCTGTTCAGCTGGAAGAGACTGAGGGGAGACCTCATTGCAGTCACAATTTCCTTGTGAGGGGGAGTGAATAGCACTGATCTCTTCTCTGTGGTGACCAGGGACAGGACTTGAGGGAATGGCCTGCAGTTGTGTCAGGGGCGATTTAGGTTGGATATTAAAACAAGGTTTTTCACCCAGANCAGGAGAGATTCTCCAGCCCTGTGTTCTTCTGTCCTTCTCTGGACTCAGATATCCTTTGGCTGCTGCTCTTAACCGGCTTTGGTTTAAAGCATTAGCTCTTGTCTTGGTTCTTGATAGCAACTGTGCATCTGCCTTTTTGACCTGATAAACTGGGGGTTTTTTGGGGGTGTAAGGGGGTGTTGTATGGTTTGTTGTTTTTTTTTTTCTCTCCCCCACNTATTAAAACAAGGTTTTTCACCCAGAGGGAGTTTGGGCACTGGAACAGACCCCCAGGGAAGAGGTCACAACACCAGAGTTCAAGAAAAGAACTGATACTGGATGATACTTTCAGGTACATAGTGATGGTGATGGTTCTGTGCAGGGTTAAGGGTTGGATTTGATCCTTGTGGGTTCCTTCCAACTCAACATACTCTGTGATTCTGCGACCTCTCTCATGGAAGTTGTAATCCTGATAATGTATCTTCATTCTTCTTAATGCTTCTTGCTGGGATAAAAGTATTTTGAACTGGCATTGGTTACATATACTTTGCAAAGTCCTGTGCTAAAGATGTGAAAGGAGTTACCATAGAATTCAGTGATGAGGAAATAAAATTTTTTAAAGAAGTATGTAGTCTATATTAAATTAGGCTGAAGTCACCTCCAAAGCAAGAGACTGATCTTGAATCTTGAGCATAGATTTCTACCTGCTACCTTGAAATTGTGCAGTGAGATTTGTTTTAGGCCCATTGTGTAATGAAAATATGTGCAAGTGTCCTGGCAACTTTTAAATGGGTAAGTAATAATTGATGAAATAGTCAATTGCTAGAATGACCTCCCTACACCCTCCTAGCAGTTACTGAGACATTAAAGTGACAGAGATGGGATCAAGCTAGCAAATGGAAATGTTCATTGCTGTCCTCTCTGGATGATTTCCAGTCAGAGCAACTATTTTGAGCCTAGAATATTGTGCAATAGTTCTGAAAGCAAATGCCTAATGAAAAACTGCATTTAAACAGTCATGGCATTTAGGGGGCTTTTTCATCTATAAATACTCACAGCTTTGCCATTATTCTTACCCTCTTTGTTCATTTGTCAGTGTATTTTTTTCTGTATGGTGAAAACAGTAGACAAAATTAGAGAAGTAAGATGTTTGCAGACTTATTTTGGTTTCCCAAACCTTCTTTTTTTTGTTGTTTTCAAAAAGTCAGAACCTTTGTCCAGCTCTGTTTAATATTCTTCATAATTCATTCTGGCAAAAACCTTGCAAGAAAACAGGTGAATATTTTGCACTAGTTTCACAGAAGCCAACTGATTTGAAGGGCAAATTTAGCTTTCCTGTCTTGTACTGCAGTAGTACCTGCCCTCCTTCATGAGGAGAGCTATTTGAGTCTGACCTTAAATGATTTGCTGAAAGCCAGAAAAGCAGTCAGTGTTAGAGTGGAGGAATTTTGGCTTCTAATTCAGAGTTCAAATGACTAAACCATATCTCTGATAAAATGAAACTTAAACCTGTGATACTGCATACCATACAGCACATTTAAAATGCACTTATTTCCCCACCCTAGGAGCGTCAATAGCTCCAAAATAACTTTTAAAAATAAATTGTTTATTGAAAGATTAAGGGCATTTTATTGACTTTGCAGTTATGGCCAATTTCACTGCATTTTTGTGACAGTATCTAGTCACAGATAGTCTCTTTCCTACGTGTGATGGTTTTATTATGTGAAAGAAGCCTACCTAGTGTTTATCCTTCCCTTGCTCTCATCCTCCCAGTCTCCCAAGGTCCCCCAATGCTTTGTATGTCAAACGATCTCCCTGTCTCAATTCAAATCCCTCCTTAAGAGATGACTTCTGTGCAGATTTCCTGTAATGATTCCCCCAAGATATCCATACTGATTTGAGACAGGACTTTCATCTATTGTAGCACGTGTGGTTGATGACACAATTTCTGAACCTAATACTTCTGTGTTCAGAACAGTTTTGAAAAAATCTTTGAGAAAAAAAATCAAACACTTTTTTCTCTTTTTGCTTGTCTTTTTTTTTATCATACCTCTGTAACAAAAAAGCTCATTTTAAAAGCAATGTAAATGAACAGATCTACTTCTAAATATGCAGAATAAATGTTAATTAGTTCATGAAGAGTTTATATAGGAGCATCTTTGTTAAAATCTTGTAGTGCCCTCCACATCCAAGTGCGTGTAGAAATCCAGTGAAAGCGAATGCCTTCATAAACATTTGCACTTTGCTGACTCTTGCAACCTTCTTGACCTTTTCTTTCCTGCGTGTGGGCTGAGTGTGGAGCTGGGGTGCTTTTGCAGGCAGTGTCTACATTATGAGGAACAGGGGGACTCTGCCCCTTGTGGGAGGTTCCCGACCCGGGAGTTTCTTTTGTTCAGTTTTTTTAAAGCCAGGATTTATTATTGTGCAGAGTGGTGCCAGCTCTACATTTTTAGCTGAGCCTTTGCCAAACACTAAATTAAAATATTGCTTTCCTTTCTTACTTTTAACTTAGTTGATTAATTTCTTTTTTCCCTACTCTGGTTTCCATTTTATCACAGATGGATTTTTTAATTTTTTTTTTTAAATAATATGGGCTGCTCCCTTTAAGTGGACATGGATGCACAATAAGTTGTGAAAATAAAGGGGTGTATTGTGTGGTAGTTGCACATATGACTGTACTGAACAGTCTTCTAAGGCACCTGTTTGCTGCTAATCTCTGCAAATGAGACAGAATTAGCTGACCTTTGGTCTGCTCTGGTATGGCAATTACTGTGTTCGAGGTACTTTCTGGAAATGTGCTACGTGAAATCACAGAAAATGAGGCAAGGGAAAAAAATGCTTCCAAATGTTTTTATTCTGTAGTTTCTAAACTGACTTCTTTTTAAAATGTTTATTACATTGGGGAGAGGGGAGGGGGAATTGGCCAATGATAGTACTGATGGAAATGGCACCTTCTCCTGACAGAAACTGGATGGATATTAAATTCCCAGGAGCCCAATAAACTCAAAGGAGTTCTGTAAAATGACATGTTGTTGCATGGGACTTTGTGGCTTATGACTACTGTGCAAATATGAACAAACAAGCACACACAAATATAGACTTTGTGGAACTGTGGTAATTTTTAATCATAAGCTTAAAATGCTCACAGTATTTCAGTCCCCTCTTTTTGAATTTTTGACTCATGTGTGTCCTGTGGCTTCTCTTTGGCTTTATATGCAGCAAAGGTGGAGTCATGGCTTTTCAATTTCAGTCCAAGAGAAGTTAGCTTTTGGCAGGTGGTCTGAAAAACATGCAAACACAAAGAGTCTTTAAAAAAAAAAAGGAAAGAAAGATGTCCCTTCCCCCAATTTGTTTTGGATCCTTTGAACTGGAACTTTTGCGATAATAGGTGTATCATGGATATAGATCTATAATCCATGACCTTATTACAGGTGATAAATTAATATTTGCAAACCTAATTGCCTCACTAATGTGCACCCACCTGCCCTAACTTACTTCTTCCATTTTTCAAACTGCCAGCAAAAGCAGCTGATCACCATTCTCTGCTGAAACAACTCTAGTGAGCAGAGTGAAAAACTATCCCACTCACACACACAAAAAAGGTACTATATGAAATGTAAATAGAAGTACTTAAAAAACAAAGATGCTTTAACCTAAAAGCTTTGACCAGAAAGGTGTTTAACTTACAGGCTTCACAGATGTACCACCTTGAAGCTAATGGACCAGGACCAGGATAAATGGGAGAAGAATCTGGCCACTTGTGTCAAAATAGCCAGGACCTCTTTTCCCTTGGCTGCTGGTTTTATTCCACAATGATTGTAGTGCTTTACACACTTCTCTCAAGCACACTGTTCCATTAAGCCACAGCCCCTCTGATTCCTGTATGTGTTTTCGTTGGGCAACCTCGCATTATCAGTCAGCAGACACCTGACCAAGTAGAATTTGAAACAATAAATGCTTCTCTGTCATTTAGCAAGACATGTTTCTTCAGGATCCAGGTCCTGGTAGATTTCCTCAGTAAAGCTGAATTAAATCACTGTGTAGCCTCTGTGTAACCTGGTGATGCAGCAGGTTTTGTAGGAGTCATATCTCTAGCTTTTGTTTTCAATATGGTCTGTAATATTGTGGTTAAAGGAAACAAACAAATACTTTTCTCAGTGCTTCTCCCTGAATTCTAGTCCCGAAATCCAGAATACATTTTAGTTCTTTTGCATATAGTCTAATAGCTCCTCATCTATTCAATGTTTGTTTTCTCTGATCATTTTAACTTTGCAAACCAAGTATCAATCCCACTTTGCACTGTTTTCTCCAATGCATTTTATTCTCCCAAGAACTAAGTGTCTAGTATGCATATCAGTCCCAGTGCACAGATGTTTGGAACAAAGTGATAAATGGGAATATATTGATTAGGAAACTCACTGAGCTCTAATTTCTCAAATGTCACTGAATAAGAGATCACTCTCATGTGAAGCAGGATTGTCTAGTTTGAATACTTTTAGGATTCTTCTGTAATCCCAGCCTTCTGTTTCCGAAATTATTAGTCATTGCTAATAACTGGTCAGGATAGAATCTCTTCATGTTTTCACACTTTCTTCTCAAAACCAAACAAGTGCAGTACTTGACAAACAAATGAAATCAGATAAACTCTCATCCCTCCCTGCCTCCACAAAACCCCAACGCCCCCAAAAAAATCCTTGAACCCCCCACAAAACCATCCTATATGATATTTCAGCCTAGTGCTATGGTCCTTAAAAATTGAAAAATCATTTAAAAAAAAATCACTCTAGACATGAAATTAGAGTTGGGTTCGAAATCATGTGGAGGGTCACAGTGCTGAAGGTAGGGAATCAAAGGAGAATTTCCATAAAGAAAGTGAATATACTTCTAGAGGCATGCAAAGGGCTGTTTTAAAAGCTGACATTGGCAGAGAAAATAAGGTATGGAAAGCCAGAGCAAGATAGTTAGAATCTTGTTTGTAAAAGCCACAGGTGATTCTTTATAGGCAGTAAATTAGTGGAAGGGTAGATAGTGCCATTTTTGTGACAATAGCAATGCTTTCAGTTTTTAGCAAGCTTTTAACTTAAAAAAATTAACTGAAGAGTGGAATACAAAGAATAGGAGGATAATTGTGAATTAGGAGCCAAATTATGCCAGGCACAATTGAATAAGTTCTGACTTTTCTTACTGACAGACATGTATATTAATAGTTGGCACTTATTGAACCAAATATGAATATTCATCTTCATTTATATTTCAAGGCCTTTCATTCCTCAAGGACCACAGTGCTTTTGACCAATTTTCATCCACATTACTAAAATGACAGCTTTCACTCCTGGGCCCTGACAGAGGTCTGCAGAATTCATTGGAGGTCCTGGGAGGAGGGAGCCAGCTCCTGCTCCCAGCTGTCCACAAACACTCATTAAGAGAGGCAAATATCCAGCAGAATCTCTGTGAGAATTTTTAATCACGCAAAGGCTCTGCTAATTAGGTAGCTGATGGGGCATAGAGAGCACAAGGACGAATTCTTTAAACAAAGGACTAGAAACTTTAAGAGCTTTAATTACTTGGGCACAGAGTTCATTTCAGAACTTGGGAGCAAATTATTCTAATAACAATAAGATCAAGTAGTGGGCCATATTAGTGAGAATTGTGTAGAAAAGTTCAATCTTCTTGGGCTGTCACAGCTGTGATTGGAGCATATTGGAAACTGAGGGGGTTATAAAGGTATTAATAACAAACTTTATTGTGAAATGGATTTGATGCAGAAGATTTCCTATCAGTGTGAATTCTGTTCTTCTTTTCTTATTTTCTGTAAGTTCTGCTTTGCCAGGCACTATTGCCATGTGTTCTATACCTCAAAATGTTGGAGGAGTTCAAGAGGTGGATACTTTTAGATCAGTGAAGAACGATGGCTAGTTTCAAAACAAAATCAAATACCCCCCAGCCCCATTTTTGTTTAGTGCAGCAGACTGTCTCCAAAACCCAACAACTGGAAATGTCTTGCTTTCTTTTAGGCTAGAAGGAAATCTGTTTCACTGGCTGCAAATTATGGGTTTGGTTTTTTGTTTGTTTCGTAAGTGTATAAATAGCGTAGCTGGGTTGTATGGTTTCTCCCAGGACACAGTTCAGCTAAAACAATTTCCAGGGTCCCTTTCTCCTAGGTGGAATAAGGAAGAGACAGAAATTGCTAAGGAAAAGGAAGATGCAGAAGCTCAAAGGATTCAAATTAGGAAATTGTGAACTCCTACCAGTCAGGAAAAGACTATAGAACGTACACAGCTCTCTTTTCCTTGGAAAATGGAAAACTGCTGATGTGCTACTCTTGTTATTTCTGCTGAGAAACCTTAGCAAGCTTGTCTGTAATTGAGCACAAGGGGCACATTCTGCCTGCGTGCTGGATAAAAAGCAGAGTTTCTTTGGGCAGTATTTCTGGTGACCAGGTAGGAAGGAAAGGAGAGATTTGCTGTCTGCTGCAAAAGGTTTGCTGGCCTTGGACATGGATGCAGTCAGGGTAGGGGGAACAACTGTAGGGTACAACTGCCATATATTGGAAATCTTCTGTGAAGACATGTATTGAATTTTCTACATTTTTGTTAGGAAGGGATGGCAACTTGTCTGGGGGTGACGCTCTAAGAAGGAGAAAGCTGATAACTTTAAAGGATTTATATACCTTTTAAGAAATCAAGGGGTTGTTTTTCAGTAGATTTGGTGCAAATCACATGCAATGATTACTCATACGTTAAATGTTAATGAAACTTCGGTATCCAAGGACAAATTATATAGCGATGGGACTCTACTCACTGTTGGTGGGGAGATGGGCTTGAATGTATCAATTGAACGTTGGTAAAGGGACAGGTAATAATTGAGGACTAAGTATGCTCAGTGAGCAAGTGCTGGACTGGTGTTCAGAGTTTTAGAAATAAAATAAAGAAGAAAGATATATATCTGAAGAGAATTGGTCTCAGATAAAGCTTCACAATTAGTTTTGAAACTTGAACAAATACTCTGCTTGTGTTTGATACTGAGCTTACTGCATGCTTTATCCACTGCAGAGGAAAAGCATTGCTAAAGAGAAACCACTGCAATCTGTGGTTGTAGACAAGCTTTCAGTTTTCAGACTTTCTCCACATGAATAAACTGAGGACTGAGTGCAGTGAACATACAGCTGAGTCGTGCCATTAGGAAGTCATTCTGCCCACTGTGGTCTCTCAGCCATTTGTGAGAGTAGCTAGAGTAACAAAATGTAGTACTGACAGAAGAGCTTTTTCTTCTCTTTGTTGCTTTTTGTTTTATTTGCTTTTTCTTTTATTTCCCAGGAGAGCAGATTAAGCTGACATGCAGGAGTAATTCTGTCACCTTAGATCCTAATATTTCTGACAGCAGTAAGAACAGAATAAACAAATAAGTGAGGTAGAAAACATGAACAGAAGATGAGGAGAGGAGAACGAAGCCCCATATAGTATCTTCTTTTAAAACAATCCTTTTTGTAATTTTGAAAAACACTTATGCTTCAGGTACACTGTGCTACTGTTCTCTCCTGGATCCTTTGGAGGAATGGGAATAGTGTAGTTTGATGCTCATTTCATGTGCTGGTCTGTTTTTCTGGCTGTTGCTCTGGCCCACTTGCAAGTCTGGTCTTGGACATGCAGCAGTCCAAGAGTACTCAGTATCAGCAGTTGGATCACACTGCATTGATTTAAACAAACAAACAAAAAAAGGCAACCCAAAATTTTATAAAGCCCAGAGTCCAAGAACACAGCTGAAAGCAAGTGGTTTTTTTTTGGTTTGTTTTTGCTTAAAAATATGTACAATCTACTTTTAACAGTAAGTACTCTTATAAATGTTATTTTAATATTATACTCTTAAAAATGATATGGGGCAAGCATTTCCCACTTATGTGTAGGTTGGTTTGGTGGTTTTGGTTTTTTTTTATTTTTTGGGGGAGTTTTTTTTTAGGAAATATGATTTGTGGCAAAGGTGTGTAGCCCTGCTGCATCAGCTTAATTGTTATGACTAAGATGAGAAATAAAGTTCCAGTTTTTCGGCTTTTCTATTTGTCAGATCTCATTACAATCTCATTTCTTTACAGGGTTAAACTTTGTTTTTCTTCTTTCTGCCTTTTTTATTGTAGATATTAGTTGTCTGTTTTGTATATTCGAAAATTATGCTCTTCCAGCATTTACAGAGATCCTTAGCACAAGGAAAATGTGTAAGACAAAAAGACACACAAAGTTCTATCAGTGCTGCCCTGAAGTTTTAAGTACATCCATTTTAGACAGATTGTCAATATCAAGGTCCCAAAAATATGAACATTTTTGCACAGAAAGGTGGCTGTCCATGCACATTTGTCAAGTGTTATGTTCTGTTTTCTATTGAAAAAACCATCATTCATCATGTTACACTGTCCAGTGCAAAGCTGATCAAGAGACACAAACATTAATTCATATCTCTCCACAGATGTCAACTCTAAAGATGCATGTAGTTTGTATAAAAATAATAAAAATATTCAAGTATTTGAATACAAGAGTCTTTAGAATCACCATCATGTCATTTTGAGGGACTTTACCCTGAAATAGGAATGTGAAGGAGCTAGAGTTTAGAGTTAGTACATGCTGAGGAGAATAATCTTGGAACTGCAGAAACTGCAAATGGCTCTTGAGTGTGCTTTCTTTGCTAGGAAGGGAAATAGAAGAGGGAGAGATATTTCTGCTGATACTTTAATGTATTTTAATAGGTTTATGTCAAAGACAGCTCTGTGAAACTTTTATGATGCAAAAATGCTGGAATTCCTAATGCAGGAAGAAGAACTGCTTTCATATTCATATCCTTAGCTGAAAATAAAGAAATTCTTCCCTTCCATTTCAACAGTTAAGGGTTAGATGGATTCTTTTCAGGCAAAATATGTTGAAATTATGAATATCAGCAAATTCATTGTTTGATAGCAACACTAGTAGAGATCAGCAGGTTTGTATGGACAAGGCAAACCTAATAGATCCCATACTGATTACATGTTTAAGATGCTGATTGAGAAGAACTTTCACCCTAGCTGATGGGATAGTCCTATTCTTCTCCTCAGTAGGATTTCCCTCTCTTCATTTGAAGCTGTGACTGGGCCTTTGACAAATGCTCAATTTGGAGTACTCAGGCTTAAAATGGAGACTTTTAAAAATCTTTAATTGGAGCTAAGCGCTAGTTCGTCATGCGGTTCATTGTTTTGAACAAGGAAGCAGGACTAAAGAGTTAACTGCTTCCAATTGTAAATACATCAGTGGCAGGCACATTACAAAGCTCTATACAATCCTGTGGAGTAAATGGTGGACAGCTCATCACAATTAGGCATGGTCATAATGAAGAGCCAGAAGAGAGAAAAGAGGGCATGGGGAAAAACAGACCTTTTACAAATGTTTTATATGAAGAGAAATTATAGCTAAAAGGGATAGTTAATTAGTTTAAAGAATATGTGGTAATGCCTTCTTTTTGCAGAAGAAGAAAACTTTGAAAGCATGGAAAATGGGTGAGTTTCTAGCTGCTGATCTGGAAAACGAGAAAACAATTCAAAGCAATACTGTATGTGGGTGTTTCTCAAAAGACACTGTGGTGGGAAGTGTGTGATCTGAGTGGTTTGCTCTTAGCAGAGACAGTAGGCCCTGTTGAGTTTGACAGAGACCCTGCATGTAGCCTTGTTTTCACTGGAATGCATCTATATTATTCCAAGTGCTTATCAGAGACTTAGATGTTTATGGTTTGCTTCCCAGCTTTGCATGCTGCTTAGGAAGGGAGGCCCATCTGCTTTGAGTTGAGAAGGTTGCAAGGAGGAGCAAGGCTACAGTAAGGTTTGTGCTTTGGCCTTTTTGCAGTGTTTGGGCTAATCAGTCACCTGCAAAAACAATGCACATGCTGAAATATGTTATTTGAGGAAGAAATGAATTGTGTGAGCAGGATGGACTTGGGATCCTTTCAGCTATTGTTATCCATCTAATGTGTTCTCTGTAGTTCAACACAATTTGCAATAGGAAAGGCCTGGCTTTAAGTAAAATTGCTTGATTTTTCAATTGCTGGTTTCTCCTGTTCCCGGTGGATTTTATGAGTGCACAGAAATGAAGAATGCCAATCTATATCTGATTATTGAACAGCAGTGTAGCTGTAATCTCAGCTATGGTGGTAGCTGTGAGATACAGCCTGTGGGACACTACCTAGAGGCAAAGCTTTTCTGGAATCAATGAACATTGCACGTGTCTCTTCCTAGCGTGACTATCACTGTGTGTATTTTGGATAAGATGATCTATGTGTCCCTAATAAAACACACACATCACATAGACTTTCTGATGTTAGCATAGGTACGGAATGCAGTCCTATCCGAGCAAAGCTGGTTGAGTTTCATTCTGTTGGCATGAGCTTACTTCTATAGCTTGCTTGGGTTTTTCTGTGTTTTGAAATCTGTCTCAGTTTCTGAGAATCGCAGAATAGATGCAATCTTTATTTCATAATCTGGGATTTTGAAGGTACAGTCATCACTCCTTATGACAACTATGGAATCAATGTTGGTAATACACTGTCTGTGTCTGTCACGTGGCACAAAATAGATTGTTATAGTAGTGAATGGGATAAGGTTATTATTTCTCAACTGCTGCTGTAGCATGCCTTGTGCTCACAAAGAGGAAACTTATTTGTAGTAAGAGCCGGATTCTCTGTTAGTAAGTGGGTGACTGTTATGGGACTGCTTTGTTTGCTTTTGTCCTAGGGAAAGAAAAATGGCACACAGAAAAGTAAGGAGGAGATCGGTACGCTAGTTGTGTTCAATCTGCCTCCTGGCTCCCGGAGTTCTTTTGCAAGTTGCCTACTTCTACAGTGTTCATGAGTCTCCAAGGGTAACTAATATTCAACTACGTATCCCAGTAGTTTTGGTATTGCCTCAAAACCCGATAGTTCCTGTTGTGGGTTTTGTGGTTAAAGAGGAGATATACAAGATAGAATCCTAAAGTGCTAGTTTTACTGCTATTGAAATCAGTAGTAAGACTTGTGTGGAAACAGAGTTGGGCCTGGTTTTGGCACTTCGAAAACCTTCCTGTAAAATATTTGATTCTTTTCATTAATTGTACGTATTTACTTGTCTTGGCTTCATAGACAAACCTGTAGCAAAAAGATTGACTTTCATTATTGTTCTCTGCAGACCCAAAATCAATGTTTCTGTGGCTCCCCTTTTCTTTAAATCATCTTTGATAAGGTCTGCTTTAGTATTTGAATATGTGCAAATAAGATGGATTCATGCCCCCAATTACACTTGTCTTGTGCATGAACAAACAGTATGATTAGAAATTTAAAGGATTAAACCTGTGCCAGTGCCTTTATCAGGACTTATGTGAATATAAGCTCTTTAAAAATTCTATTTTATTGCTATAAATCAATGTAGAAGGGAAACCAGAACCATAGAAGGCAGGTGTTCTGCTGAATGCTCAGAAGGGCTAATGCAGGAAGGTAAAATTGTACGTACTATACAAATTAGATTCTTCAAGTGTTTCCAATCACTTCTTAATTATTTTTTTCAGGACAAAAATATATATTTTTATCATATAGCTTAAAAATGAAGCAAAGTAACATTTGCGGGGGTCTTGTGTTTGTTTAGGTTTAATATAGGGCTGGATGTAGGCTGTGGGATATTGAAAGGAAGAATGGATGATGCTGCTACAGTAACAGACACACAATGTCATTCTGAAAGAGACTTGTGTCCTTTAAATACTCTTACATAGATAAAACATTGAATATGAAAATCTGGAAAGACTTGATAGGTTTTTGTACCATATTAATACAATTTATTCCATTTCTCTATAGAAAGCTATCCTCAAGCTGTAAGAAAATTGTGCTAACTCTGGTCTTTAGGTGGGTAGTGAGATTGTACCAGATCAGTCCACTCCTGTCATTTTACAGAAATATCTGTCTTGGAATGGGAAGACTGAAGTTCAACATAACAGAAAGAAAGCTCCTTTATACACTACCAGGAGCTGGGTCAGAGAACTAAACATCTTTAGAGAATTATTTCTGTGAGTTTTTATTTAACCATGTGGTTAAGCAGGGAGAAAAAGTTAGAGGTCATCCAAACCCAAGAATATGTAACATAAATTGCCAGTGCATATGAAGAACGTATTTGAAAGAGTGAGCAAGAGTTGGGCATAAAAAATGAAAAAATCTAAAATTTTTGACGATCATATTGACAAGAAAGGGTAGCAATTAATGGAGGCCAGGCCCATAATACTTATTTGCTGTTTGGGCAGAGATTTAGTGAGTTTTTCTGTCAGTCTGTGAAGTATAAATGAGGTATTTGGGAAAGACTCCCAGCCAGTCGTTTGATAGAATCCTAGGGCAGAGATGAGTGGATCAGGACAAGACTTCCAGGTCTGTGAATAACAGTCTTTACTGAATTGCATCTCAGCTATGGGCAATTTCAATACAGAAATCCCTATGTTATGGATGGTTTAGCTCTTCTGGACGGTTATCTGGTAGGACTGAACACAGCAGCCTGACCACTCTGCCTCTCTTTGGATGGTTAGTGTGTTCACATTGGGTTTTTTTGTACCAGACTGACTGTAAACCAAGCTTTTTCATGAGCTGCCATTTACATGAACAATAATATTCACATTAAACTTCAGTGTCTGCAAATCCTTGCTAGCATTTCAATGCTAGAGCTAGAAAGTGTTCTTTGTGACCAGGTATTTTTGGCACATCAAAACTTACCAAAATTCCTTTAACTGTAAGATTTATTCGTAACTGGAAATTTGTTATTTAATCTAGAGTTTAAATGTAGTTACATATGCCAACTTAATGCCACAAAATAGCCTAGGAATATTCTTAAGCAGTATGTCAGCTAAATTTTATTGCAGTTCCATTAGTATTACCATTAAGCAGCTGACTAAAGGTCATAATGAATACTTACTATTTTATATCACCCAGGAGGTACTAAGCACAGCTGGAGTCTATTTCACTACTTGAACGCATATAATAGTCGACAAATTGTCGATCAGTGGATATGTCCATCTTATCAAAGTACTTTGTCTGCCCAAGTATGCAGCAATTCTTCTAGTGTGCATTGCATAATAGACAGTGGGATTTTTTTTAATTTTTTTTAAAGAAAGTTCTCACTAAATGGCTAGTTGTTGCAGTTCTATTCAAGTACTGCCTATAATGTGGTTGTACTGATACTTCAGAAATGCGCTCAAGTCTTTCATCATTCTTGCCAACCCATTTAACAACTGGAGGAACAACTATTGAGATTTCTGAGATTTAAAATGATGAGAAATTATTCTGAAGATTTTATTTTATTGATACTTTGTTGGTACTGTTTTCCATACTTTTCTGACCATACAATTCCTCCTACTGACGTCAGGTTCTGCTGGAACAGCAAGAGGGTTATGCCCTTGTAACTTTTTTAACAGCTTTTCCAAAACAAGCCTTAGCCCTTAACAAACCAGTTTGGTGCATTTAGAATAGATTTTTTTTTTTTACAATAGTTTGTAAAAACAAATTTATCAAAATAGTTGGCTTACTTTATATGATGACTTGATCTTACTTAACTCTTCTTTCTTGTGAGAAGATAAATACAATCAGGCAGAATTGTGTGAGCAGGATGGACTTGGGATCCTTTCAGCTATTGTTATCCATCTAATGTGTTCTCTGTAGTTCAACATAATTTGCAATAGGAAAGCCCTGGCTTTAAGTAAAATGACTTGATCTTTTCAATTACTGGTTTCTCCTGTTCCCAGTGGATTTTATGAGTGCACAGAGCTACACAGGACAAAGGGACAAATTCTTTATGAAAAAATATTCCACAATCCTCTTGGTCCTATTTCTTTTCAATACAGAAAGTCTATGAAACTTCAGACTGCATTCAATTTCACATTCATTTTGGCAGCAATGACACTGTAAACCTACTCATTTCCTACAGGGCTTTTGCAATATGTATTTTAGCACAGACATTCAGCAAGGACTGACTTTTGATCTAAAATGAACTAAAAATACTTTATTATCAGAAGTTGTGTGTGCGTATGTGAGTGAAGGAGAAAGGTTAGCCCTCAGCTGTGTTTTGCTTGAGTGTTTTTGACGTTAACTTGTTCAAAAGAGAATAATTTACACTCAAATACGGTTATATTAACAAGCGAAAATGAGATCCTCATGAAGAAGTTTATAACCTAGGGCACTCAGGTGAGTGAATTGCTTTCCTTTTTCTTTTCTTCGTAAACACAATTTTTCTTCTTCTCAGTAGCATCCCCTTCCGCTTTAGTGCATTAACACTATGCAATCTCTTACTATTAGTAGCAAATTACAAGAGGAGAAAGGGTTAAATTTTTGTGGCAGAATACCTCCTTGGACTTATCAATCTGAGTTTTTAAGTAATTCAGCAGCCACAGTTCAATGGGGTTTGATGTTCAAATGTTGCTGTTCTCCACGCCTCATCCCGGCTGGAGCTGGGAGTGTAACTGAGATCACAAGAGAAAAGGGATGTCTCAGAGGTGTCCTAAACCTCAAGGTTAATACCGAAGCTTGTGCTTGTCAGGTGGTCAACATTGAAATGCTGCCTTCCCGTAAAGGGACCAAATAGATCCATCTTGTCAGATACCCTAAACTGGAAAATCTTAATCCGAGGAGAAAAGTGAAACTACATTGAGATTCAATGGAAATTGAAAAATGCAGACAGAAAAATGGAAGTGAAAAATTGAGAGTTATTTTAAGCATATCAGAGACTTAAAAAGCCAGAAGTTCTTTACTGTATAAGAGAGAAATAGAAGCCACACTTGTAGTAAGTGGCTATTATGCTATATATACACTTATATATCAATTGACATATGTATAAATTTCTTACAAACTAGAAGTAATGAAATCTAAAAATTGAAATGAGAAGTGAAGACATGAGGGATCCTGCTGACGGAACCAAGGACAATGGGTTTTGCAGCATGTTTGGGGGAGGGTGAAATCCCTGAGCTATCCACACACCTAAAGAATTGTTTAGGTTATTTACAAGGTGGAAACTTCCTAATTCTTCATACTGCAGAAAAAAACCCAAAAACAACCACAGAAAAGAAAAAATAGTTATGTTGAATTTTGAAAGAAATAAGGTATGGTGTCCACATACTGTATCAGTGCAATGAACAACTTTAAAATCCTTTAGTTCCTTAGTCAAAGAAGGTTTTTAAAAATAAACATTTTGGTTTTAGTTCAAGCAGGCTTAGGTGACCTCAGTGCAAGAGTCCTAAAGGACTTTGCTGAGATGATTTCTAATCAACCTGTTTATTTTTATTAAAGTATGTGATTTTGTGCATGTTTTAGAACATAAGTCGTAAAATTGTGCTAGTGTTTAGAGCTGCAAACGGAATGGTTTTGGTTTGTATAGATTAGTCAGCTTGCTATTGATTGCAGGTAAATTAATGGAAAAGTTGATAGGGAATTCAATAAAGAATTACAGAATGGAAGCCTAGTTAATGGCTGTCAGACACTTATGATGAAAAGACCTTGTAAAACAAGCTTTCAGTTTGCTTCTCATGTGGTCAGAAGTCTAATGAATGTACTGCGTAGACATAGAGTATTTAGACTTCAAAAAATTCTTGATACCATGTTGGAATTAAGAAGAACAGTAGCACTTCACACTGTCACTGCAGCATCTAACAAACTGACGAAAGGGCCTCACTGGCAGATATCGAAGAGTAATTTTCAGTGGAGAGTGTTTACTGGATGGGATGCTTCCAGTGACATCCTGGTAGGACTGATTCTGGCAGTGTTTGGTGTCATCTTCAGTGACTGGACACCATGCCATAATAACCTGGCCAAGAACATTTTTGGACAAAAATTGGGAGAAAATTGAGGGAGGGCACCCTCAGGTTTTTATCACTGCATGTCACATAGAATTTACTGTCTTGGAATAAAATGCATTTTGACACACTGAGATACAAGGTTGTACAGAGGAGACAAGAGCCAACAGAAATGGCAACTGCATCCTATGCAACAGTTAATGACTAAAAAGATTTTTGAGGTCACAGTGGTGAGAGTGCTGAACTGGAGCTCCTGGGGAAGTGCGCTCAGAGAGGCCATTGGGATCCCTGGATGTGGCAGTAGTAGAATGGAAAGTGATTTTTACCTCCTACAGCTGAGTAACTAAGTGTTTTCCAATCAATATCTTCCTAACTGTTCTCTTGCAGACCCTTTGTGTTATCTGGGGATGCATCTTGTCTTTGTCATTGTCATTCATGCTTCTTTAGTTCAACGTTATAGGCAGAATGTTACGAAGCAGAAGAACTGAAGTACACGAGAAATTTCTTAGATAAAAGCCCCAAAGCACAGAACTTATTCACACGAGATTGTCCGTGTGGTCAAGGCAGTAAAGGAAGACTTTGGTGTGCTGGAGCTATTACTGGTTCCACACAGCTTTTCCGTATGACCTGGAGCTGGTTTTGACACCATCTGCAGTGGTGGCGAGAGAGAGAAGGTTCTGATCGCTACTCTTGAGATGGATTTCCTCTGGGACATTGCAGCAGTCATACTCTGAGCATTGGTTTCCCATCTGTAAAGTAAAGCCAATGCCTCTTCCCAGTCCTGGAAGCAATCTAAAGGTGAACACGTTAATGACAGTGCAAGGGCACTGCAGCAGTGAGTCCCTTGGGAAGAGCTTTTGAGTAAATGAGACAAATGCCTTATGTAGGGGGATATAAATGAACCTGCTAAGAGGAACATCTTCCTCACAGATGCCGAGGACAAATATCAGCCAGTCTAACTGAAACTTGACTGCAAGTTTGTTTCAAAAATATTTTTAAATGCTAAAGGCTTAATTTTGGATATGTTGGCATTTGTGTATTTGTAGAAATACTTCAGTTTCATTTAAGCATTGGATACCCCTTTACATTCAATAATGTATCACTACTTTATTAAATACATACTCTAAGGTCCCAACACGCTGTATCCAAGTAGCAGTTCTACATTCATGTATACTTTATCACTTCTAAAACATTTAAGTTCCTTGCTGTCTGTGGTAGCCATGTGTGTGTGGCCAGAAAAGACAAAGATTCACTGTATATTAACATGTTAATGTTTTGAAATTCAGCAAGTCATTTTAAGTGACATAGCTACAAAGACATCTTCATACAGAAATTTTTTGAACTAAGTATAAGATACTTGAAGAGAGTAAACTTACATATGTGGGAAGACCAGAATAATGTTCAAACTGGTCAAAATAAGTTATGTATTTATTTTAAAAACTGTTTACTGGTAAAAAAGTCTAATGTTTTTCTTACTTTTACATAGCCAGAATCTTATTAACATTTTTTCCAAATTATTTGCAAGGTGTAGTAGCTCAGTTATTCAATAGCTAACTGACAATAATTAGCCTATTATGATGATTAATGCTTATTCAGGACATTTAATTTGCATACTATAAGCACAATGAGACAGCTAATTTGAAGTTATGCCAAATACGGTATTTAGTTTTTATATACAACATTTGTTTGCCTTTCCAAATATAAAATAATTGACAAGACTAATCATAGCTGTGGATGTTAGGTCAGCAAGTTTTCATTTCTCCTTTTAATAACAATGATGTGTTACTTAGTGAACCAATTAGCAAGGTAAACTTTACTTGCATTAAAAAATGCATAAGGCTAAGGAAGAATTTCTAAATTGTAGTTAATGGAATGTCAACAAAGATGCATCTTCTGTCATTTTCACCCAGGTGAGAACCATCTGTCCTGGATAGATAGCATTTCTCCAACTTTTCACGAGGAAGAAGGATACAAGGTCATTTTTATGCACCTTGTAATCACGACTGACTTTATGAAAGTCAATTAAGCTACTAGGCCTTAGCTATAGTTTCAAAGAAATAGACAGTGAAAGAATAAATGTCTTTAATCATGGTTACAAGAAACCTTCACTTTTTTTCCTCAGAAAATGCCTATGTATTCATGTGGAACTTCCATTTTGTTCAGAATATTTGGAGGGGCAAAATTTCTTTGCTGCTTCTGATTGCCCATGTTCTTTTACCCACATAGTAGAACACACTTTAAAATGCAATGCTCTTTACCAAAGACTTCAGTATCTGTGGATTTGAAGCACAAGTTTCCTTGAGTGTGCTTCAGAAGAAAAACCCAAAAGGTGAAACATGTAGGGACTTATAGGGGAAATAAAGTATTTGTAGTTGTGTCTGGAAAGCAATCTGATCCGTTTGGAAGATAAGAGAAAGATGTGTTTACTATAACAATTAATGGTTCCTTAAAGTCTTTCTTAGATTTCAGCCTTTGAGTCAGCATGCATTGTAAATTCTTCCATGGGCACCATAGAAAAGTAGATAACACATCTAAATTTGTGTAACAGTCCAACCAGTAGTCTAATCATCTCTGCTTAATAAATATTTCTGCCTGTATTCTACAAAAGGCATTTCTGGCTGTTCTCTCCAGCCAAGCAAGTGGCAGTGGCTGGACTGTGGGTCACTGATGAGAAACAGAAGAATCTATCTTTTGTGAAGTACCCTAAATTTTATTTATTTATTTTTTTTACCATCTATCAACCTCAAATTTGAAATATCTGGGTTATGTTGCAGGATATTTGTTCTTGTTCATGCCGTTGTTTCCTCAAACTGCTGAGAAAGCAAAGTGTCTGGATGCTTTCTGACTCTAAGGAATAGGAGGAGGAAGAAGCAGTTGTTCTCCTTAGAGGTGATGACAAAACCCAAAGTCTCTGTCACTTGCCCAGGATACTTTTAACCTTTTGTTATTTGGAAGAAGCTGGCAGCCTGTATTAATCTGTATAAAAATAGTGGACCTATTTCTGTCCACTTGATCTTGCCTACCCTGAAATGATCACAAGCTAGGTAGTGCAGGTTATAGCCTGCATTTATCCCAGCACTCCCACTTTATTGCTAAAGCACAGTCACAGCATTTTACCACTCTCTTGCAAGGAGCCAATTAGTGTGTCCTGAATCCATTAAAGCAGAACAGGGCAGCTATGTGTGCATTAGTAAACTAAGCAAGACCAGGCATGGACTTGTATATATTCATAGGGATTCGCTAGAGCCATGGCATGGTTTCTGTCCATGCCAGCTGGGCTCACCCTCTCCTTGATGATGCCCGGTGTGGGTCAGGGCTTTGCCTAGATCTGAGGCCATTTCTAGCAAGCAGGATGAATGAGGGCTGCTCCCATGGTGGGGCTGGGAAGAATTTGGCCCACAGATGGGAGTCATGCCACACCACTTAGGGCTTTGTCCCTTTTTGTTTACAATTGCAGCCATAGAAAAATGAGAAACTGTTCACACTCTTTCTCAGTCAGAATATGGGGAATCACTGGTTATCCACCACCTATTTAGATCCCTCTTTATTTTATTTTTCTATTACATCTCCCAATAGTTCATTACCACCTTTGTAACTTAGAGGAGTGCAGGGACCAATTTAAAATCCATTGAAAGAGCCTTTGGCTTTCTGTAGTGGCTCCTGGATCAGGGCCAGGGGGTATAAACTGTTAGTGGCAAATTTACAACAGTGCTCCCTTTGTGGGTGCCACTGCTGGGGCTTACTGAGGTGGCGGAACACTTTAACAAAAGTGATTTTGCAGATTAACCCCGTGACAAGCTGTGTGTTCTCAGTGGGAACTGTTCCCAATTTTTAAAAACAATTATAGTTCTCTATCCATGTATGCTGGACTATCGTATACTTCCAACACAGGGAAGCTGGAGAGAGGATTTTTTAGGCTATGCTGAAGCTCCCTCTTTGTACCCTAATCGGAGATTAATTTGCCGGTTGCTTTATTAGCTCTGTATTCAAACACACACAATGCAGCTATTTTGTGAGCTTACTTCTGAAATGGATTCTAGCAAGACTGAAAAAAATTAGCCTCCTAGCACTGCGCATATAACCACTCAGTACCACTCTAGTCATGCATTAAAAGTACTTCTGATCTGGTATTACCAGAGAAAATTAAGTGCAAACTGAAAGGAAAAGTGGCACATCACACTTCAGTCTCAATCCTGCTCTTTCAGTCTTGGATTTATTCAGATGTAATGTAAGTACGTTAGTCAGTAATTTGTTTTTTACTCATTCACAGTCAAAAATCACCATTTTCTTTGATAAAAACTGTTCTGATGGAATGCAAATCTTCAGGAAAAGTTCTGACATGGTTTAAATTGTCCATTTCTTATTTTTGATCACTTACATAGAGCTAAGGACTACCCAACTTGAAACAAAGCTCTCGGTTAAACTAAAGCATGAAACATGTTCCTGGGAGAGCAGCTGCCTAAGAAAAGTCAGTATTGTGTTCAATTCTACCTATGCTAGTAGTTGAAAAGAGATTGCATTACTAATGAATAAATCAAACTGAAGAATTATTGCAACAAATTAATTTTTAAAAAATTTAAATAGTTCATATTTGAAACATTGAAGGTCAGAGAATAGGTTCACAGTAGATTTTCTGATGAAGTTTTTTTTCTTTGTTATGGATGTGATCACTGGTAGTTGTGTTTCATTGTTGTTGAAAACTCAGCTTAAACCTGCCCTTGTGAAATTTGGATGTTCTTGATGTAGTTGTGCAGCCTTGAATTCACTACGCACTAACTAAAAATCCAGTTATGTGGAAGTTGCAGTGATGATTTCCCAGTGACCAGTGGCTTGTGTCTTGCAAAACATTTTTTACTATTTCAGTTGTGACTTGCTACGTTTTGCTCTCATCTTTTTAAATAACATGCAGGGGTCCCTTGTTGTTTGTGTATCACTGACACAGTTCTTCTGCAACCAAAAACAAAGAAGACAGTAGTGCTTTGAATAGAGGGTGCCTGATTGATAAGCTAGTTGCAGCCAAACCTGCTCTGGCTAATTGTCTTTCAAATGCCCTCATTAATCAAACAGAGGAGTAACTCTGACAGGAGGGCTGTCACTGTTTTCATGATTTCCTACCACTCACCTCACAGTGTGAGACCTGGCTGCGTACCCAAATCATGGCCTTTAAAGCAGTTTTAATGCCTGCTCACTGCAGAGCACACCTGGCTTTGGTGGGATGGGGGCCTGCCCAACTCTGAGCCATGATCTATCCCAGGAGACCAATTTAGCAGTTATTTAATGATTCATAGCTTGATGTCTGGAAATGAGTGCTCCACACGATAACATACATAAACAAATTTAATTAGTTTTTGCCTTTTTTGCATAAGTAGCCACCAGTGTATTAAAGCTGCAAACAAAACAGGTAGGCTGCCTGGAAAGTCATTGAAGCTGGTTAACAACAGATCTTTGTAAAAGGCTATGGCAATTTCTTTCAACTGCTGGTAGTCACTGATACCTCTTTGGTCAAGTCCTGAAGTTGCCAGCTCTGCTTATTAAGAAGGAGGGAAGCAGTTATCTCAACTATCTTCTACCTAGGTGTTAGAATTGCATATCTGCAGGAAAAACTCAGTCTCTCATTTACTTCCCTTCAAAGCTACAGAACATAATATTTTCTTGGAATTGTTTTAAAAGGACCTGTTTTGTATGTTTTCTGTTTGCAGTCTATTTACAAGTATTATTTAGTAAGTATCAACCGGAGTTATTGTTTAGAGATAGGGATCCTATATATTTACACTTTTATTGAACATACTTGATAGCATCGGAAATTATTTCTAGTTGTGCATGCTAAAAAATAGGGCAAAATACTTAAGGCTTAAGAAAGCAAATTGAACGCTTAAGGGATGGATTTTTTTTTTAACCTTCTTTTGCAAAATTGCATAATTAACAGTGGTGATGTATGAAGTGTATGGGGGCTTGTTTCTCTCTGGTTAAGTGTTTTATATACTCTGTGGAGCAGAATTCTAGAGTTGGTAGTCCAGAATAATATCTTGTCATTCTCCTAAGCAATAGAAGTGAATGTATTTTGCATGAAAAAATGTTGTATTTTGCATATATTCATATTAAGTGAAATTCTTACTTTAATAACATTTTAGGGCTGAAAGTTATTCAGTGAAACACATACAAATGTTTTATACTGCAGGGATCTTACGAACTCTGCACAGCAGAGCAATGTAAATGGTCTGTTCTTCTTCATTTGGGAATGGCTTCCACCCACCAAGTGCAGTATTTGCTCCTGTAAGAGGTGCCTTTTTCTTTAATAGGGCAGTTTGATCATCAATTTCTGTAGGTCTCGGTTTTAGGTTGCAAAATGTCTAAACCAGACACCTTACTTTCCTGAGCATTCACAGGAACATCTTAGCATGGAACATGTCTGTTCCAGGAATTCTGCAGTCATCGCTTTATAAACGTGCTTGATCTCAGACTTGAGCAAATGGGACCAAACTTGATTTAAGATGATATTCTGCTATCCAAAAGTGAAATCCTGTCTCCAGCAAGTTCAGTGCAAACTTAATTATTGACCTCAATGGGGCCAAATTTTATTTGTGTTGAGCCATTGCCAAATATGAAAGCAATTTGGACTGGGAGAGGAGGTGGGGACTAGAGACAAATTGCTTTTGACCTTTTTCTTCTAGAAATTTAACTGAAACCATTGGTTCATTTGTGCCAGTACCTCCCAACACCCATAGGAAAATGTGTTTTCTCGGAGTCACTATTAATTTTATATCATGGCATTTTATTTTATTATGAGAGACAGTGTTCCAAGTGGTGTGATTTATAGGGCATGTATACCTGAGCAGATACTGTCTCCTCTTTTCTCTCCTCAGTAACCCAAAACAAAGATCTTTACAGGGTTATATTAAAGACTTGCTCCTAAAATTTGACTGACTTTAACCAAACCAGTAGCATGTAGGTAAACATTTGCAAGGGCTCATGATTAATTTTATGAACTCATTCAATGTCTGTATGGACATTCATAAGAGTTTCTGATTAGTGTCACCATGCCCCCTATAAATCTATTTTCTTGGGACTTTATATCTTGGTAATAAAAACTTGTCCTGCTGTGAAAGGTCTCAGCATAATGGCAGAATAATTACTATTCTTATTGCATTTGAAAAGCAATCCTTGCATCTTGGCCCCATCTTCTGGAAATGTAACCTTTTTTTATTTCTTCTGTGTATTATGCAAACACAATACATTTGTGTTTTTTGTGCTTTTTAATCGAAATTTGTATGTCATTAGCTGCTATTGTATTGAAAGTATGAAGTGGAATCAAACCCAAACTCATCTATAAAAAGAAAGTTACAAATAAAATGGTTGCTGGGTTTTTAAAAAAAAATGTTTGATGGTGCATTAGTGCTCAGAGAATGTAATACTTTCTTCAGGATACAGAACAGAGCTGAGGGATTTGGAAATGTGTAGGAACAAGAGACCTTCAGAAAAAGGAGCATTTTTGCCACGTTCAGTTGTTAACTTTAATTGGGTAATCTGAATCAGTACACCCTTCCTTTCTACTATAGATTGTTGTGGACTGTGCAGGTATAGCCTTGTAACTGTGATCTGGCTGCTTGTTTTGATCTCTGCAGTCTTAGCCTGCAGGACTCTTACTGGGCAAAAAGTGTCAGCTTCTGCCTCTGTTTTTGTTGGCTCTGTCAGATTTGCACTCCCAAAAGCAGGATGGTTCTTTAAGATACAGTGAGGAATCAAACTTTGTATTTATTTTCAAGAGCTACAAAAGGTCACACCATCGTAAGACTTCAGGTGTGAGTTCTTCAGACCTTGGCCTGTTGTGAACAGGAGCCCCTTCAATCTTGGTCGTCTAAAGTTTTGTATTGTTGAATACAGCCCATAGGTCTGTTAAGGAGCACAGAGATTGTTATCCTACACAAAATAGGCAATACAATGCCTAATTTCTTTTGGCACTGGCTCGTAGTACAGGTACCACCCTGACAATTAGAGAGTGCTGTACCTGCTCCTCAGGGAGGAGCAGTGCTTGATGGTACTGCCTTTTATGTAACTGGTGATGTTTTTGCTATCCAGGTAAATGAGGAGTGTTTATTTTTGTTCTGACTTGCCTTCTAGTGGTAGTGTTTCCCCCCTGCATCGAGCTGAACAAAACATTTGCATGGGAAATAAATTGTTAGTGATTTGTGCTTTAGATCTGCCTGTAGCATATGTGGTGTATTTGTTGTTGAGTAAAACACTGCTACTCCCGTTTGAGATCAGCTATGGGCTTTAGCTATGCTTTAACTACGTTCCTGTTGTTTTGAATCATCGCAAAAAAAAGTGGTAGAGTGCTTCCCTAAAAGTACTGTTGAGTGTAGCATCTGGTTGCAGGTAGTTAAGCACAATGGTGTTTCAAAAGTGCTAAAATTCAGGAAGTGAATAGGAATTGGTAGATGACAGTTCTGCTGCCAGTTAGATGTCTAGAGCCAGCACTACTCACAGCCTGTCAGATTCTGCCTGAGCAGGAGAGGAGAATCTTCTCCACGTCAGCTGCAAGATCAGTAATCAGGTCCCTAATAACTTGACTGACTGCTGGAGGTGCATTTTTGAGCAAATAGATTCCACTGTAGCAACATGGTATAGAGCAATATTGTAGGTTAGGCAGACTGAAATAAATGGATAGAGTTGAATGAAGCTGATTAATTTTGGGGAGGCTTTAGCTGGTCATGTGCCAAAACTTATTTTATTTAGTGATAATAGTTGTGATATATTAAAAATGAGCAAGGTTATAAAGAAGCTTTCATTAGTAGTAAATAGAGTATTTCATCTTACTATTCCTTTGGTTTTTCCTGTATATAATTTTAACTGCTATTCTAAAAGTTATTTCATTAGCTGCAACTTTTTTAAAAAAACAAGAAAAGATACCCAGAACATACAAAAACAAGGTAGTGATATAATACTTATATATGTGATATATAGTGATATAATACTTATAATACTTAAAGGAACATTTTGGTTTTATGTATTACAGAAACAATGTCGGTAGTTCAGATCTGGTGAGAAAGACAAGGGAATACATCGGTGGAGAAAGACATATATGGTAAGAATTTGTCATTAAAGGAAAAACATATAGGACTGTCATTTAAGTTAAATGCTGATGGATCATGGATTAGATTCTATCTGAGGGTTCATTTAGCCTTAAGGTATAGAGTATCTCCCTGAGTACAGTGTTAATGGTGAGTATTGCTTTAATGGATCATCTGTCCAAAAATAATAATTGAAAGGGTCTTTCTGAATTTGTAACATTAGCATATCCCACGGGAAAAAGGCATAGCTAGGAAGATCTCCATTATATTGGAGATGTATGGAAAAGTTTTTCTCTCTTCTAATGTTGTCCTGTTCTTTATTTGTTTGTTGATATGAAGTTATGAAGGCTTAACACTAAAAATTGAAATTTCCTATAGGACTTTGGCAGAAAAAATGTAGTTACTGCTGAAAGACATTTATTGGATTTTGGCTTATAGTAACTAAGGTATTTGGACTGAAAGTGCTTTGCTGATGGATTCAGAAGTTATCTGGTGAAAGTCAGACAGAAACACTGAAGACTGCAGCAGAGTCAAACTCATTTTTTACTTTTGATTGCGTCAACTTTACATCTTGAAACTATGACTGATTAAAACAAAGGCATTGCTTCTGAAAGGGACAGGATTGTGAAAGTCAACTGGAATATAATCTGGGAGTTTGGTGTGAAAATTTTAGTTTCAGTGAACAGATGCTAATTTGTCAGAGACGCTGGGTTTGAGCTCTGAAAATTGTGGGTAAAATTCAGCTGTCTTTACCAAGATATCTGAAAGGTAGATATCAAAGGCTGGGGAAGTCACCCTAGATTCACTTTACAGTCAATTGAGGAAGAATGGGCACCTTCAGAGAGTGATTCATCTCAGCCTAAAATAGGCAGGTCAGACAACTTGGCCCCTGGAGATGCTTGTTTCTCTCCATTGACTGTAGAAAAGCCTACAGTGACAAACTCAGCATTAAATGTCTAACCTTTTGATGTCTAAAGCTAGGTTAGATGAGTCTCACTGTGTGTTAATAAGGACAGGCTCTGCCAGCCTGCACTAGTGTTGAATAACAGCTCCCTTGGGGATGCTCCTATGGGGCTGTTTCTGGAGGGAATTGAGAAAGTCAAGGAAATTCTGGGGTTCCCCAGGCAGAATGATCCCAATTATGATTTTTGGGGTTTGTTTTCCTTTTAGTTTCATTGGTAGGAGATAGTTTTATTCTAATTGGAAAAAAAAAGGGGGGCGGGGAATCTGGGGTTTTGTGTTTGTTTTGTTTTTCTCTCTGCAGAATCCTAAAAATAAGGATATATTTTATTTCACTGAGTGGTAACAGTTGCTGTGGGACTTTTTCAAAAGCAAGTAGCTGTCTATTATTTGTTGTCCAAATTTCCCTTCACCATTTTTAGTGTTGCAGAGTGTAGATAGATGGTGGCTACACTGCTAGTCCAGTAAGAACAGCGGAACTGAGGAGAAGAGGGAGTTTTTTAAAGGCTATCAAAGTATGCTGGTCTTGGAGAGAACATCTATGAGATTGAAGGTCTAGTTACATTTGTAAACAAAATCCTTGCTTTATTTCAGAAAACGCATCTTTTTAAATTTGAAAAGGAAAAACTTGAGGAGGATATGAGAATGAATGGTGGTGCTGTTTTATATAACACTTGTTATTAACAGAACTAATCCAGGAGAGATATAATGTTAGGAAAATATTTAGGGAAAACCTGTGGTTGTGTGTAGTCAACAAAATAAAAAAGCAAGATCAGTCAGAAGACCCTTCCTTAAAAAGGAATTGGCCTGAGCATTCAGCTATACTGTGATAGAATACACTCAGACTTTTAGGTCACTGGATACTTTTCATGCTGAACTACTGTAAATACAAACCAATTTGACCATAACTGGATCAAGATGGCTTTTCACTTCTTGCAGAAATCCCCACATGTGGGAGGATAGAAGAAGTCCCCGTAGTATCTGACTTCTGCTTTCTGTTGTTCAGAGAACCTGCCAAACATATAATAATTAGAGTTCTGTGCTTGAGGTCATAGTGGTTCAGTGAATTCATACCTGAGCTGATGTTTTCAGTTACAGACTGTTCTGAATTTTCTTCAGCCATAGATGGGGCAAAGTGGCTCAGTAGTTCAACACACTTGTAACCTGCCTTCCTCTGTTTTTTTTTATCGAGGTTTTTTCATGTTTTGACAAATACTAAAAATAGTACATAGATTGTCTCAAATCTTGAATGTACCAATGGATTTTAAAAAAAAAAGTCTAAGCAGTTTTATGGGAAGCATGATTAAACTTTTATAACTTCTTGCACTTTCTCTTGTTTGTATGTCCACAAACTAAGTCCCTTCTTATTTAAACATTTCCCAATACAACTTACCATGCCAAATGCTCTTCTATTAAGAAATACATGTATCAGTTAGCTGCCTGTAATATATCAAGAAAACAAGAGGAAAGTGGGTCGAAAACATCCTTCATGCTTTGCACTGGATTTGTGCGCTGACTTCAGTAATGTTGGTAGGATCTCTAAACAGACAACATCAATGAACCTTTGTGAATTTAAATTTAGCCAAGCATGTTGTATAATACCCTGTATCCCTCTTCAAACAATTCAGAAATGAGGTAGTTTTGAGCATGTGCTGGCAGTTGCGTGCGTTGCTAATCCATCTTGTGTGTACAACTGTATTGGCAAAGGAGATCTTGGGCTTCAATGAGGAGGTCTTGCCTTATTAAAAACACTCAACAAAAATGTCTCCATACAGTGGGCTGCTTCACCTACATTTGCTTTTCAATTAGCCCTATGTTAAATCCTCAAAAACCTTTGAAGATTGTTCTTCACTCCTGTAATCTCTCTTCAATGAAAATGAGTAGCCACAAAGAGAACTAGAATAGAATTCATTCTCTTCTGTGTAAAAGCTTTAGGAGCTGATTAAAGCTTGACTTTAACACAGGTATGTGATAATATTGCTGTTATAGGGCACCTTTTGACCACGTAGCAAACCAGCTGAAATAAACCTGGCCTTTCCGATTTCTGTTATTGAATCTATTTCTTATCACACAAGGCCTTCTTAATTAATAGGGAAAATCCTTCAGCAGAAAGATGAACAAAACTGAATAGAACTGAGTACATTACTGTTGTGAAAGGGCAAACTTCCCTGTACTTTTGCAGTCATTAGCAATTGCCATCTGGAGACAGGTAAGACTGTTGAAATGGGAACATTGCTTATAACATAAGTGAAATTGAGGGAGTGGGATAATGCTTTCAGGAGTAGAGAAAAGAATTTTACCTTAACAAAAACAATCAAGGATTGTCTTTCCTAGGTTGCAATGTCTAGCAAGTAATTTTACACACTTATTTTTGATTGGGTTCACTTGAAGAGTAACTTATTTACTTGAAAAGTGTTTGTATGAAAACATATATTGGAACCTTCTTAACTGCTCTAATTTTCAACACAGTGGCAGTCTTGAAGGTCTTCTTTAAGGGCTGGAATGATCAGAAAATAATCTATATTTTGGAGTTTAGAGAACATCTTCCTGAGTTCAATTCCAGAATAATCACAGCACTGTTATGCTTTGAATATAATATCTGTTTGCATGGGATTTAAGAGGTGTTTCAGGGCCTGACATCCATTGCAATTTTTCAGGTTGTGGAAAGGTTGGTTTGAGTAACTCTTTTAGAAGCTCAGTTAATGCAAGGGCATGGTAATTTTTGCCCTCACAGGACTGATGACATGATTAGCCTGTTAAGAAGGCTGTGACATAACTAGGCAGGTATTTCTTTGCCATGGACCCTCCAGGAGTTAGAATATTCATCATTTAGAGTAAATACTCATCACTGTTGGATTCAACAGGAAGTTCCATCTCTTTTCAGTGTTATCCAAATATTCTGGTGATAGAATTTTTTCTAATTCTTCTGCATTGATTCAGTGACTGCCTGTGATTATTTTCCCATAAATTCCTTTTGAAATTCTTTCCCTGAGTGCATTTATTTCCATCAGTTATACCAAAGCACTATGCCTAATATTTAGAAGGAAGAGTATTCTGGCTGTAGAAGTTGAATGCTCAAACTTGACAAGGTTACCCTGGAAAAAATTGGACATGGCATGGCTGCTAGCCTAATTACCCTGTTCTTGTTGATCTCAAACTCTGTTGTTAGTAACAGACAGTGACTCCAGCAAATACAATGGACATTTTATTGAAGAAACAAGACGGGAAGTGAAGGGGAAGGACATACACCTCTTTGTGGTAGTTGTTCTAGTGATGGCAGTATTTAAATGATGGCAGTCTTATTTTAATAATTTTCTCTAGGAGTACATTTACATTAGGGTTTTACTTCAGGTGAAAAGTGTACTTGTTCTCACTTGCCCTGCCTTGGTAGTTGTAAGGAAGTCCTGGAAGTGTAAAGCCCAATACATCCATGTGGGTGCAGAACTTGGGAGGCAGAGGTGAATTTATAAGGACTAATACAAGCCACCTTACTGCATGGGTACAAACTGTCATACGTCATTCTCCCTGTGCTAGGCAAATGAACTCTTTGACAGACATCTTTGTCAGTACACTTGGTTAGCTTTACCCAAAATGGTCTTCAAAACCCTTGTTGCCAGCTGCAATGGATTGATGTTTGCTGTGCAGCAATCCCTTTTATACCTTATAAAGGAAATGCAATATGAAGTCAGTTTCCAGTACTACTAACTTACCAGACACGTTTTGTTTTATTTCAAACACAACTTACCTTGGTTTTACTTTCTTTATATCTTTCTGCCCATCTTATTGGATGAGACATTAGCTTGTCTCTAAAATTTATTTCCAAGTGAACTCTGAAAAAAACCTCCACCAACAACAAATTATGGGAAAAACTTTGGATGCAAAGGTGAGTCATTGCAGCATTTTCCTTGAACATCATTCTATATTTTCTGTATAAGGTTGATACTGCAGGTAAACTACTAAACTTTTCTGTACGTTGCCATGATCTGAAATGAGGAACTCAAATAGCTGAAATGTAATAGGACTACCTATAATTAGAAGAATGGAAATGGGCCAACACTGGCAATACAGAACAGAAAAAAGTTTTTGGTTGGGAAGATCAGTAAATCCTTTCGAAATAGAAGTTTTAGATATTTGATGACCTCTTAGTGCTAACTGACAAATAGAATCTAGTGCTGGATAGAGCTCTTGGCCGCCTTTGCTGTTTGTAATGAGAGAGGATCAATTTCCTCATCCACAGGCACAGTGTGAGTTGTGAAACACATCGGTGTCATTGGAGAAGACCTGTCACCTTAGCATTTAACTGAGGTGGTGGGGTGTAGAGAATCTTAGCACTGGAAAGTGTCTATGACCTTTTCTGCAAAGCAGAGAAGTTTGTTTTCATTAAATAAGTGAATATTTCTAATTTGTTGGACTTTTCTGATAATAATGGTGAGAAGTGAGCAGAATTTCTGTCCAGCAAAGTCAAAGCATGAGAAATTCAAGAAATGTTCAAGGCCAGGTTCTGTGGGGCACAGGGCAACCTGATCTAGTGGGTATCATCCTGCCTATGGCAGAGGGGATGGAACTCAATGGTCTTTAAGGACCCTTGCAATAAAAGGTGTTCTGTGATTCTGTGAAATTAGGTGCTTCCTACTGGAGTGGTCTTCATCAAGCATGGGTCAGCATAAGATCAAGCTATCAGGCCTTTAACACAGGAACTTTTTGTAGGGCCTCACCATGTGTTTCAAAAGGTTTAAGTATGCATTCATATGGTCACATATACTATTCTGTATGTATAACATTTCTCCTGGGGTCTAGGAAATGAGCCCATAGTCACATATAGCACAAACAGGACAGATTTTTAAGAGCAAAAGTTCATGAAATTGCAGTATCGCTTTAAAGTTGGCATTGCCTTAGGCAGAAATGTGTCACTTTGCTTTAGCTGATGCCTTTGTGGTCCATCATCTTAAAGAAATCACTTCTGGGCCTTGAAAATAGTCTGTCTGCAGCAGTTATTTATCCACAAAAGTGTTAGGATAGCTGCAAAATAGTGATGATATTCTTTTAGGTAGTGCTTATCTGTGATAGGAAATGAGATGCCAGTCAAATGACGTCATTCAAGTCTTTATAGCAATTCTTTCTTGCCTACATCAATGAGCAGTGAACAGACTACACTGCTATTTAAGACACCAGTATTAGAAATCATGACTGAGTCTCTACTGAGATCAAGGAGTCGTGACAGCCACTCCTCTATTTTGGGCATGTGTGGGCTAAGTTTGTTTAGGAGATTTTCTTTCCAGCCAGCTCAGAAAGTTCTTTGGAAAAGGGAAATACAATAATAGGCTCTAAAATTATCATAAGGATTAGAAAGCAAACAAATCAGACTCTCACAAAAATACCAAATTTGAAGACTTCAGAAATAATATTCTAGGCTTACTGAAGTCAGCAATAATTTTGTGTTTTCAGAATTGACAAACTAGTATGTCATTCAGACTTGGTTTGAAAACTCATTTTGGATCTAATTTTTTCCCCTAAATGTAGCCATATTTAGCTGCAATTCTAAATCACTGTATTCTCTGGGTTTGTCAGAGAAATGCTAAGTGTCACATTTAGTTCCTAATGAAACTCTTGTATGTGTTTGTGTGTAGCCTGCAGTTTTACATTCCGTCCAGAGACGGAGGCTGTTTGCTTTGACAAGGTCAGGTTGGAAAGGAGGCCACATTCCCTGAATAAGAAAGCCAGGAGGCCAGAGCATACCATTTCATTAGACAGCCCAGGACTCTCTTACAGAAAAGGAGAGAGAATGAATGCTATGGAATTTAAAATAACTATTTCAGCTTTTCTGTAGCCTGGACAATGTTACTCCTGGGCAATATTCTGTTAATGACCACTATTGGGCCAGATGTTCAGCACATGTAAATGAGTGTATTTCCATTCACTTAAGTGGAACTAGGCCAGCTTATGCCATCTGAGGATCTGTCCCCTCAGCTTTCTTTCTAAACCAGTAGTGATTTCAGATAAGGAGATGCAGTGTTATCTGTCATATTTCCAGTTTTAAGCAGAGGGGAAGAAGAAAATTAATGTTCATATTTGCTTCATCAGTGTGAGAACAGATTGAAATGTGACAAAGAATCAAAGTAATTCAAATAATCTAAGAATGTGATATATAACAGACTTGCTTTGTTTTACAGTGGGTGTTTTCTCTGTCAAAACAAAACTTTGTAATTTCTAGATGACTGGCTAGTTCTCAAAGCTTCTGATATCACTTGGGCCAATGGAGTGGAATAAATTGAACATATTAACCTGAAAAGGATACCAAATTATTGTAACTGTTGCTGAGGTTATTTTTTATTTAGTATTAAATTAAGACAGATTCATGCAGGGGCTCTAAGAAATGGGACAAGCTTTGTGAACTGGGTGCATTCCTTCTGCCTTTCTATTCTGCTCCCATTCAGCACTTATAATGGTAATGAAGTCTAATTACAAATGCATGTGACTGCCTGTTGTAATCTGTCAGTGTGTTTCTGAAAAACCTTGTGCCAGTTCAGTATTGGTCATTAGATAATAAGGATTGATAAAACGTAAGGGGCAAAATGTTAAAAATGCTACTATCGATTAGAACGCACCTTAATAATGAAACCATGGGCCTGGGGACGAAAGCCATGGATCATTTTGACAATACGGCCTTAGATTGTGGATGAGACAGAGTGGGGACAATTAATCCCTCAGAGCCACAAATCACAAATAAAGTAGTTGCAGCTCATTACAACCTGACCTTGCTAAACGGCCTTGAAAACATAAGTGACCTTCTAGTATTTGAAAAGATTGCAAGCTCTATTAAGAAATATCTTTTTTTTTTTTTTTTTAATGCTTGGGACCCACATGACTTAATTTTAACAGAACTATCTTGATGAAAGAAGCTTTTAACTTCACCATCTTTCATGAACCAAATTGCTAGCATCTCATGGTGGTACTGCAGGGGAGTGTTCAGGAAAGATCTTAAAAGTCAAAAGACTTGCTCTGTGCAATTAATCAGTGGAAGATTGTGCTACAACAGCTTTGACGAGACAATATTTTCAATGAATTATCTACTAATTTCAGTTAGGTCTTTTTAAATATTATGGTATTATTGGAGCACTGCATAGTTACAGGAAAATATATTCCTTTGTGCATTACAGCAAAACCCAATCCCAAAATTTGGAAATATGTTCAGCAAAGTATTTCATGAACATTAGCTGGGAATAAGGAGAGGGCATGTATTTTGCATTTCTGTCCATTGGCATGCACTGCAAATGTTCTTCAGCCAAGTGATTTGAGTGCCTTGTCATGGGCTAGTGTGTATGGAAATCACAAAGTATTGTTGCATGACTAAGCGAAGATCCCATGATAGACTGCTAGATTCACATCCCCAAATACTCGGTTTGGAACTGAACCGTACACAAAGAACCGAGTTTCTGATGCAATAGTCTACCTTAATTTGATCCTTAATGCTGAGTCAGGCTCACCTTCTTCCTGTGGTAGAAGGAGATAATCTTTCAGCTCATTCCTGAGAAGAAGTAGTGACCACAATCCCTGAGGTTGTCTTAACTATGCAATGAGTTTGGAGCATTAATTGATATCATTGTGCTTTGAATTAGGTCCATGTGTGACTCTGCTTATTACTCCTTCCTTTTAACGTATCTGAATGAGATATTTCTAAGTATCCTCATCACATGAATTCCAGCCTCTCCCCAAGTACTGCACCCCCTACACCAGATAAATGTAATTTTCCTTAAGACTCACTTTTCCTCTGTAAATACTAGAGAGAGAGCCTTCCATGAGGATCAGTGGTCTTTGCCTATTCTAGACAAGAGGTAGAGTCTGCTATGGCATTGAGAGCTACGTATTAATAGTGCTCTACGCACACACTTCATGGTTGAGGTAAGAGAGTTTTGACTGTCATGACATCGATGATGGCTATGGGGAATGGAAGCAACGGCTCCAAGTTTCCCAGTTCTTTGATGGTCAGGCAAAAGCATCAAGCTTCTTATGGCAGTGTGGAACCACTACAAGAGATCAAAGATTACTGAAGCATGCTGAGTGTGAGAAATGGCTCTGGGTAGATAATATTTTCAGCAAAAGTGGAGTTTTCAAAATAGCCCTAGAATGCAGCCCCATGTAGATGACATTGCAAAACAATCTTTCAAATGTATCTTAAGCATGAATGAGCACCATGCATGATGTAAATGATTGCAGTGCACTGGCCACGTAGGGAGCAAGGTGAAGGAATCTCCATGCTGCTGCTGGAGTAACTGCAAGGGCCACCACAGATTTAGGTATAGCTTTCACATTGTTTCACCTCGCCATCACCAGGACTGAGGTTTAGCCATTGTAGAGCTCTCTCCTTGACGATGGGCTTGCGTGACAGTGCTTTTGGCATTGGGAGTGACAGAAAGAAAGCTCTGTGGTATAATACGTTGATACTGGCTCTCCTTTTATTAGCTTGAAAGACAGATGAACAAAATTAATTCCTCAGAAGCTCCATTCAATTATTTCACAGTGTTAACCAGTGAAAAACTCAGCTTATCCCCTAAATGTAGTAGAGTTCCTAGTTCTGGTCAGAAAGCATTGTGGCGTTTTCAACACCTCAATGGCTGAACAGTGACTCCACAGCTCGAGTTTACACTTCATGTCATGACCTTCCAGTCAGTAATCCCAAGTGCTTTCCAGAGACTTCTTCTCAAGAGCTTCAGTTGTAGAAAAGGTCTCACAACAGTGATAGTCCTGGCCATGCGCTTATAGGAACGCAGTGGGGCACAACATAACTTAATTACTGGACATAGAATTGGGAAACTGGAATAAAATGATTTCCTTGTAAGAGGAAAATCATTCAACCATTTATTAAGTGTATCATGACAGAGAGTAATCCAGTATAGAAATGCATGACCAGGACAACCAGGGCTATTATTCTGACACTTCAAATTTTTTTGAGTGGCAATTTAAACAGCATTTCCAATAGCATCAAAGGTGCTTTAAGAATCAAACCAAAAGTATCCTTTACCTTTCTTACTTAGTAGCTCCACTTAGTGGCTGACGGGATAACACATTTCCCTCAGTGGCTGTGTTACCTGGTCACTTTCTCCTTGCTTCCATCCACCCTGCTGTCTCCTGCAGGTACACAGGCTGTGGAATGCTGCGGTGGTGTCAAAGACAGACAAGCGCACTAATTGCAGAGTGGGAAAAAAATCCCCATTGATTCTCAGCTGAAGTTATCCTTGTAGCACACCTTATGTCTGTGAATGTTTCTCTATCAAGTTCTCGCGTAGTTGTAGTTTTCTTTGGAAATTCGTGAGTCATATGGAGCACTGAATCATAGCAGCTCAGCGTGCAGCCTTCCACCTTCATGGACAACAATCTTTCTGCTCGGATTCAGTCTAGCCTCCTCTGCAGGCTTTCTACTGTTTGAATCCTTATTGTGCTTCATTTGATCTCTGGCTTCCGGGGATAAATTTGTCTCCCCGTATACTGCATTAACTGGGGAATGTGATTTTTAGGAGATATTAGGCATGCTTGAAGAATACTTTGGGGGACAAATTCTTCAGAGCAGCAGAGAAATCTGGCTTCATTAAGGTGAGATGCCAATTTGTTCATCTTCATATAAAAGCCTGAATTACTACTTCAAAGCTAAAAGTGGAAATAATTGAACCAGTAGAGGAATTTTGGTGTTTCCATCATGTGGAAGGAGCAGAGAAGTGATTGTCAGGTGCATACATGAACATCAATAAATACTGGCCTTTCAAGGGTGCAATGTCTGATTTCTCTAACCAGGCAAACTCCTAATAGCTTTCCTTAAAAAAAGTGTGTTTTCTGGAGAATGGAGTAAGTGTTGTAGGTGTACATTTGGCATTTGTGTGTATATTCTTTCAGTGCTCTAAGCATAGCTGCATAGATCTTACTAATACAGGGCGTGTTCAGAATATATTACATATGGCTACGTAATATATACAACATTTGGGCATTATGTAAGGCCTTTAAGTTACTGTAATGAATATAATTCTCTCCTTCGTATTTAAGCACTTGTCTGTTTTGTAGTGTGCTGGAGCAGTGAAGTAAGAATTAGTGACTCCCAGGTCCAGTATTGTAGCCATGCTAGTTGCTGTTTGGATTATAGTGTCTCAGAGGAGCAGAGAGCTCACTGATGGTGACTTCCCTGTCTAGCTATGGGACCTTGCCTGAGTAGGAGAGAAGTAGAAAGAATTGATATACTGGGAAAAGGCACATACAATTCTTTTAGGTAGACTGTGGGGCAAAGGGGTGCCTGTTTCTGGGGCATGCTTATGACATATAGAAAATTTCCAGTACTTAAGTGCAGCTCTTTTGTCTTTCTTGTTTGGTGAAGACCACATCAGGGAGCTTAGCTGCTTTTCTAAATGCACAGCATCTGTTTTCACATAGACGCTCCACTGCTTCATTTGGTTTAGCTCCTTATATGAATCCACATTGTTCATGCTACTGTCCTATCACTAGAGCATACTCCAGCAGATGTGCAAATGGAGTCCTGGTTTAGCACAGCTCTTTCACCGTGACAGTGGCCTGAATACTCTTGTGAATTAGAATCTTGTTTTCTGCAGGTTTTCCTCTTTCCTTCACTCAGCACCACCCCAAAATCTGCAGCTACTCTGGCCACCCCTCTGAGAATCTGGTGTCCCACGTCTTCTCCAGGCGCAGGAAGCTGCTGCCATTGTGGCCTTGCTCACAGACTGAATAGCTTATACTTGCTGTGTACATTTGTCTGCCACTACAGTGGCTGTAATTTTTGTGATCAGAAGTGAGGCAACGTGGGATCTCTCTAGTGGGTCTTTTGAGCATTTTAATTCCTAAATACCACTAATCATCTGGCTGCAGAATAAGCACTTGCATGTTCTGGGTGTTTGTATCTCCAGAAGTAACCTGTTTTCTTGGTTCCCTTCATTTTTAGTAAGTGCAATTTATTCATATTTATGTTATGAGTTCCCAAGTATCCATATCCAGTGAACTTTACTTCTTAGAAGTCCAGTAATGTTTTTCACAGTGCAAACCAAAAGTGATGGTTTGACTTCCTTTAAGTTGGTATACTGAGCATTGGCTTGCATATTGGATTGATGTGATGAACCACATGGATCTCAGGCCAGGTCTAAATCATGTCAAATATAAGTTCTTCCTTTTATAATTAAGTTTTTTTTTTTCTTATGTAAGTCTACAAATGCATATACAAGCTCTTCTTTTCCCCGTTATATGTACAATAAAAGAAGCTAATGGCATAACAGTTAAAGTTGTCATAAGTGACTTATTTTAAAACACTACTTAGAGTTACTTATTGCAGTACTATTTATGCTGAAATTTTCTGTTTTGGATGACTGCATCAGCCCACTTCTGTCTGCTTGAAACGGAAAAAAATTAGTGTTCTTTTCAGAAAAATAGAAGGCAAAGTAAATTTTATGTATTCTTGCGAGTGTTTGATAAGCTCTGTCACACTGTTCTTCAACTTCAATCTAAAAGTTTTGTGGAATCATTATCTTTTGCTGTTCCAGTGAAAGTCCATTAGGGAAAACACTGAAAAATCTGTTTTTTTCACTTGATCAGTAGAGATTTGGTAATAGCTGAATTCCCTGAAATAACTGTCTGTACAGCACATGCCAAGCACGACGTTGCAGGTGTTGAGAAAAATCTTGTCCAGGATTACTTTTTATAAATTTTTAGGCTACTGTGACATTGAGTGCTGGAAGTTCAAGCATATGTCTACCCAGACTAGCGTAGCACACGCTCTTGGGGATGCTGAGGTGAGGAAGTCATCTCCCTGCTTGGAGCACAGTGCAGGCCAGCAAGACTGAAAGTGAGGAGGTGCTCTTGGTCTTCTGAGGTTCTCTTTTTACAGTTGCCCTGACCAAGGAGGAGGAAAACCTCCTTAGCTGCAGAGCTGAGGAGCTGTATGAGGACTTGGCTAGGACTGGGACTTTGAAAAGGAGCAAGAAGGAACTCCTGTGGAAGTAGGGGTGGTAAATGCTGCCACTGACATAAGAGAGGACAGAAAAACTGGAGAAGTGTGGATATGGGTTGTGCTATGAGGCAGAAAGGAAAGAGGTAAGATTGGGAACCTGAGGGTAAGGTGTAGGAAACAGACCAGGACTAACAAATAGGAATAAGAAGAGGAATAAATACTACCAGGGTAAATATGAACAAGCCATAAAGTACAGTACTAAATAGAAGTTAGAAGGGGAAACTTGGACTGGAGGAGTTTAGGGGTTGCATTTGCAAGAATATTGGCACAAGACAGTGACTGGGAAGGGGGAAGAACGTGAGAGGGAAGTATTTGCAATGGAAAGTAGTAGATAGCCACCAAAGGTAGACCTGAGAGGGAAAGCCAAGCTACGTGATGCCCTGCGTTCCTGTGCTGCAGTATGTCCCTGCGAAACCTGTGTGCCTCCCAGCCCTGCCTTCAGCCTGCTCCATGTGCAGGCTACCATTTCTATTACCACTCACGTGGCCAAGCCTCTGCTATGGACCATGAAGTGCCAGACCTGTATTTCAGTATCACTGCCATTCCATACAATAGATTTTTTCAGGCTTTCTTTTCTCTCCCTTTCTGTATTTTTTTTAACAACCTATGAAATTATAGATAAAAGGGTACAAAACCATGAACGTTGCAATAAAACCAAGCACTAAAATAAAAAGAAAAAGAAAAGAAAAAGAAAAAAGAATAATGCTGTCCATGAAGCCTTAATTGGGCCCCCTTGTGTGTATACATTTTGATACTGTCTCTAATTACATGGTCACACACTGCTTTTCCCATGGACCCCTGCATCGTTCCGTGCTCTAAGTAGAAGGTGATTGCTGAATGAGTGCAGCTTTAAGTTGTTTTATTCTCTCTGTTGCACGGGTAGTCCCAGGCTTGCCTCACTGCATACTGCTCATGACCAACACAGAATTGCTAATTTTCTTGTGGGTTTTTCAGTGCTATCTGTTTTGCAAACAATAACATTTATTTTCGAAATACCCTTGCTCTGAGTGGTAAGACTCTCTACTCCTACATGTGGAAAAAGGGAATGCAGGGTGATTGAGTCTGACATAGCAGGGGCCTGATGTTTTCCTGGCTGTCCACAGTGTAGGTCATGCTCTGTATTCTAACCAGGCTGCCCACTGACTCCAGTTTGCAGCTGATGGGTGCAGAGTCTCCTGTGATATGGACTTCTTTCTCGGGACATGGAAAGTGAAGATACTACAAATAATGAGTGCTCTAAGAAGGTGAGCGTGTCTTCAGTGGTGATTAGCTGTAATCTGCAAGGGTGGAACTGCATAGGGTTAACCCTGCGACTATTCCTTTGCTGGCTTAGTCCCTTGCCTTATTTCTTTCTCATCTCCTGGTCTCTGCAATGGGAGACTGATGATGAGACTCAGGCAGTCTCCTTTACTGAGGAGGACAAATTCAGGGTGTTGGTTTGGCTTGGATGGTGTTAGGTTCATCTGGGGAAGAGGTCATTGTGCAGTCAGACAGTATGTCATCACAGGCTTGTGCAGGATTTGGGCTGAATTAAGATTGTGCAAAAGACCTTAGAAGTTTGCAGATGCCGTAATTGAGTGCTTTGCTTTGCAACCCTAATGTTCTTCTAATGTAGTTGGTGTGTTCATGTGTTTAATATATATTGTTTCTTCACTTATGAAAAGATGTTAACAGGCTGGACTCTTCAAATACTTTTATAAAAGTTCCAAATTTAGCTTTCTGAACAGGTTTTTGAAATCAATACAGAGAGAGCTGCTAACAGGAGGTAAACTACAAACCACAAACACTTTCAATAGGATAGCTCTTTTTATATAACATTTGATATCATTTTCTCAGCATGATCTCTACTTTCATACTGTGATAGCTTTTACCTGGAGTTTAGATGATTCATTTTTGTGGTGGATACTTAACTTTTATATGAAGAAAATGCAAGAGAAGCCAGCACAGCATTAAATGAACTATAGTTGCAGCATTAAATGGACTGCAGTACAGTAATAATGTCGAATGCTCAGATTCTTGCCTTTTCACAGAGTTGGATTCATGAATGCTCTATTGATCCATAAGTGAGGAGATATGGAGGCCTGGAATTTTTCTCACAGCTTTTGGCATATCTAATTCAAATTTTAAAAGTAGATTTGACACTGAGAGCTTGTTTAGAAATTGTTAGAAATCCTTATAAGATTCTCCTTGAAAATTGACAAAGATTTCCAGTTGGTGTGGATCTTGAAGAGTCATGTGTCTGTGCTGGTGTTTTGCCCTCATGTTTTCTTCCTCTGAAATTCTTAAAATGAATTTAGAAATGCTAGTTTTACACTGATTTCTAGACTAACCATTGAGAGGAGAGTGAACTTTTTTTTTAAACTTTTTTGTTTATGATGATTATTCTTTCAAAAACATCCAGATTTTTGTGTGGTTAATATGGACTGTATGGAATTAAGACTGTTATTTTCGCTTTTCTGGTAAATTATCACAGTAGTTGAGGTATTTTATGCTACCCTGCCCAGCTTCTGTTTTCACATGTTTGTAGCTTCTTGTGAACCACTTCAAAATGAAGCTTTCTATATATGATTCCCAATCAGTTTTCATGTCTACTTATTTCCAAATAATGAAAAAATGAAAAAACCCCTAGAAAATATTGGTTTGGATACTGTTGAAATATAGTTTAAAGATAAAAATTGAGTCATTTGCCTTATTTTCTCTGTTCAGCCTATCCTCAAACTATCCTTCTTTTCTTCAGATTTCTATCACACTCATTTCTCTTTTCCTCTCCAAGAAACATACATGTGAATACAAAAGTGTGAAGTGGCCTGACAGTCACATGCGATTAAAAATCTGTCAAATTTGAGTCTAGTCATCAGAAATCTTCTCCAAAGGGTTTCTAGAGGGAAAGAACAAGCTGATTAATAATGTAGCTCAGATATGGTGCAACTGGACTCATATTTTAAAATTCTGGTAAAGATTTTTCTTTCTAATTTAGTTCTTGGTTTAGAAACAAATAATGAGGGAAAGCTTTCCTCCTTACCACAAACCAAACATCCCTTGCTCATTTCAAAACAAACAAAATATCTTGTAGGTGTTCTACTGTTTTTATAAACTGAGGATCAACCTGATTCTATCAAACAGTAACTTGCAGGACCTGTCTTGCACTTGGTCAAGATGAAGGTGTTTGACCCTTTCTACATTTGACATAATTAAATATTGTAAAGCTATTTTAAAATGAATGAGACAATTGTCTGAGCACGACAAGCTTTGCCAATAGGTGCTGAAAGTTCTACCCTGGAGTTTTATGCAGGTTTGAAAGCAGCTACTGTTGATGATTATCTCCTGTACTTTTCTGTACTGAACAGCATACTGTGTCGAATCGATATTTCTTCTGCTCCCTGAGGTTCCTAATTCACATGTTCAGAAAACTTCATGTTTTGTATTCCCTGAGATACACCCTACAAAACCTCAGATAGACACAGAAATGCACATTAAAGGCCCCCTGCTTGCACCCCATCTGTATGAGCTTATCACCAAGAATGTGACTGATTGAGGTTTGCTTTACAACTCCAACTTTTTTGTGTGGGAACTATCTTCCCAGGCTAGCTCTGTCTCGAGGCTCTTCTGTTTCTCCTGCTGGAACTCAGGGGACAGGTTTTACCTAAGCACGTTTTACAGTGCACGCGTGAGTGCCGTGCCTGCTCCCTGCTCCGCTGTTTAAGAATTGACTATCTGAACTCCTTTCTAGGAGGTTAAATTATGCCTAACCTTACGTAGAATAATGCTATTTCCAGAGCCTCCTAACATAGGTTTTATTCCTAATGGTGCAGGGATCCTAGTCGGGGTCACAGCCTGGGCACGCTAGCTGCTGTACAAACATGTTATGACAGTCGCTCTCCAGAGTAGGAGCTGTAACTCCTAAGAAGACAGCTGACTGTGCTTTGGGGTTTCTGTCCCTTAATGTCAACTCTCAATGCATTTGCTGAGACTGGTGAAGCAAGGGTGATTTACACCTTCTGAGGACTCTGCTTGAGATCTCTTAAATTTGAGACTCTCAAATTTAGATTTAGTTGTTTAAAGCAACAAAAATCTTCATGATCTTGTGGGTGATTTACACTGTAAATTTCTTGAAGGGAAACAATGTATTTCCATCAACCGATCTTTCTATTCGGCTGTACAAACTCAAAAAGATACCTCTACATCGCTGAAGCCTGCCATGTGTTTAAAACCTTATGGGGTGATGGTAAGGGGGAGGATAAACTTATAGCATGAGAAAATACTGGGGTTTCTGACAACCTTTTGGGAAATGGAGCCAAATACATATTTCTGCAAGAAATCACTATGTGCAGCAGACTTAATGTTACAGTAATTTACCTTCCCCTTCACAGATTCTCCTTTCCAGTCTAGTTTTCAGTGCCCTGCTGTTGCATCTCAAAAGTGTATCCAAACTGAGTAGGGCTCAGGACAGGTACCTCTCCCTCCTCTCCTCACCATCTGTAGAAGGATGGAAGATCTCTGCCCTGGGAAGGATGTTAAGGATATTGCTTTGAATGGGAGATGCTCTGGGAGAGTACAGTGTGTGAAGAAAAAGCTCCTGTGCTTGGATGCAAAAGGATTGCTTTTATCTGGGAGCTTTCTGCTCCGCAGCAAGCATGGCCCAAGACAAGCAGGAGTCAAAAAGGAGCCTTGGCAGGGAAGAGACAGGGGTGCTTGGGACTTGGTCCATAGAGATTTGCTCACGGTGAGAGCTGCCTTCCCACTGTGCCTTGGTGTCCTCTGCTCCAGGCTGCTTTTTCTAAGTGGGCACCACAGCAGACCAGCTTCACCGTAAAGCTGCGCTCAGGCCTGGAGGTTGGAAAATTCCCTCTGTGATGTTTCTCCATGAGATAGGGAATCTACTAAGAATCAAAGGTGGCCGGAAGGGAATCCCAAAGCATTCAGCGATGGAATGCCTACAGTGAGGCCTCAGTCACCAGTCTTAAATTTGAACAAACAGTCCCAGTGAAAACCTTTAAATTTAATTGGATTTCCTCATCAAACTGCCTTTGATATGGTTTATTAACAGTTTCAATCCCAAATTAACATCTTACCATTATAAATGTGGACATTGGTCTCTGACTCCTCTTTTTGTTAGGAAAGGTTTCAAGGGAGTCCACACCTTGCTAAGCAAGAGGAAATGCAGAATGAACAACTGTGTCTTGTAGAATAACTGCTCATACTCTAAGGGATAAGATCTGTCTCTTATTGCATGCAAAGATTCAGCAAATGATAAAATTGTGTTATCAGTGGAAGGGTAATTTGTCCTGGTTGTGTGTGTCCGTCCCCCCNACATACAGAGACTATTAATTGAAAAAGAGCTTTGCAAGAATTTGAACTATTATTAATCTCTTAAAAAAAACCCCAAACCAACCAACCAACCAAAAAAAGCCCAAACAAAAAAAAACCAAAACCCCAGTAGATAAGTATCACAACAGGACCACAGGTAGAGTTACTGAAAAGCCAGATAGTTTAAGTGTGAAGATCAATGATGAGGTACGTATTCTACATATTCTCATAATTCTACATATTCTCATAATCTCAGGCATTCTGGTGAGATACTGTAAAAAGGCATAGGCACAAAGTCAAAATCAGATTAATTTCCTTTCTTCTTCAAGAGTAGCATGGTATCAACTTCACCTTGAGCAAAAATTTGTCTTCTGATCTGATAAAGCCATTATTTGCCAGTAAAATATGGGACAATTCTCTTACCTGCTCCCCCACCCCTGCTGTGCACAGAGGCACTCTGTCTTCAGTTACAGCTCATGTGGAGTTGTACCTTAGTGTGAAAGCAGCTTTGATTGCAAACAGACACTGCCACGTTACCTGAGATGATACCTCTGATTAACTGTCTCGTAGTTCTAGCCATAAAGAACTTGACATCACAGATTTAGGGCAGTGTTCCACTTTCCATCTTGAATCTGCTGCCATTTGCTGACTGCATCCAGGAGTTGTCAATAGGAAGAATAATTAGGCTTCTGTCATCAAGTGAGACTTAATAGAAGTACACGAAGAACTGATGGTCAGGCTGATTTTCAATCAGAATTAGAGAAATGATAGTTATGGGTGTTCATCCCTCCAGTCCTCTCATGTTTTCAAGTGCAGCCCCTCATCTCATCCCAAAGAAAGCCCTTCCTCGGGCAGAACAGCTGACAGCAACTCTTTAATCTGCTGATTCTGATCGCAACAGCATTCTGAGTGAAGGGAAAAAATCAAGTGCATTTGACCCTTGACAAACTGAGCTGCAGTATTTACCAGGATTTAAAATAATTGTCTTTCAAAGGATTTAAGAATAAGCAGGTATTTATGCAAATGATGATTCTTTAATTTGTCTAATAGTGTTGGGGTTTGTTTTTTTTTCTTCCTCCTATTACTCATTTCACTATTTTGCTTGTGACATCCAGCTGTAATCCAGATTTACAGTCAGGCTTTGTTTTTACTAAAGTTCACCAAAAGGTAGGGTTATATGTAATGGAGTTGGATAATGATGTTTGTACTTTTCTGTATGTAAAATGTGAAATCACGTTGCATGCACAAGGTGAAATAAGTAGCTCAGGAAAGTAATATTAAAGATGACCTGAATTTATTCAATGAAATAAGCAGTATGACATGTTGGAAAATGAAGACTTTGAACTACTGCTTAGAGAAATTGCCTTTCAAAGTTCTTTTAAATACTTGTAGTGGGCCTATAGATAAAGATTTTGTGACAAAGTATATATAATGTTGTTGCACATCAAACTGAATGCGTGTCTGTATCCTAAACAATATCAGACATTATATCATATAGAGAGTATGTGTCCAGAATAGATTAATAAGTCAGAAACAGCTCAATGTAACTAGTTATATTATTACAACAGAGGTTGCTGGCTTGTAATTTCATGTTCATTTATCTGAATAACAAGAATTTCTTTGCTCTGGCCAAGCTTACCTTGGAGTCACAGAAACTGCAGCTAAGGAGAATGTGTGACAAATACAGCTCCATGCTATCTTTTTGTAAACCTCCATTTGGGAGACATATCAAGGGCTTGAGCTTTGCTGCTCATCTATTTTGTCCTGAGATGGCCCCAAGCACTGTCTGTTCAGGCAGTGGATGTGTGCTGGGTCTCAGGGAAACCTGACCACAACCTTCTCCTGATTTCTGTCCTGGTTCTGCTAGTAAGTGGCGCAGAACAAGCTCTGTAGGTCTCCCACATCACAAGACTTTCAAAATAGAGTTACTTCTTGCTACTTTAAAAAGAGGAAGTCAGACACAGTCATGGTGCAAGTTTTGGTCTATTGCATTCTAAGTCTGATTTGACTTTCTACACCACTTAGCAGTTGATGTGGGAGAGCAAGGTGAGCAGGAAAGGACAGATCTGTGCTGCTGTTCCAGGAGTCAGTCAGTGGGATATTGCCATTATATCCAGGTCTAACAGTTACTCATGTCATAATCATGCCTACTCAATATGGTTAACTTTTTGGCAAGGATTTTTATTTTAATATCCAGTTTTGAAAAGTAACATGGCTATTAAGAGCAACTGCTCATCATTGTGCTAATGCTGCCAGACTGCTTTTCACTCACTTTTACCAGTTTCAAACTTTAGTTTTCAGAAAAACCCAAACTGCTGCTGCCCGGAGAGATAGGGAATACAACAGAGGATATGACCTTTCTGAATGTTTTCTTATCAGGCAGCATAAGTACTGTATGTCCCACTAAGCTGCTTCAATAGAACCTTGTCAAGTTATCACATTACTCGACATGTTGTTGATAATGAATACATAAAAGCTTTAGATATTGAGGACTCTGAGGAAATAAACAAGATTTACTGAAAAACTGTTCAACATATATCCCAGGGCCACTTTATTTTTTTTTCCATGTGGATTGTGTGCTGCCTGTAGTCCCTTAGATAAATAGGATGATGCAGGAGTTTCAGCTTCTTGAAACGTAAAGTGCAGATGTGAGTAGATAAATGAAGAAAGTAAATGGTCATCTATCTCCATTGTGGAGAACTCAATCACATTGTAACCATATCAGTCTTATTTTCCAAAGCTGCCTGATATTTTGCTTTTCTGCTACCACATGCTTCTCTAGCTCTGGTTAGTATCTGCAATATCTTCTCTTGTCCTGTATTCTTATGAGGGTTGAATGTTGGGGAAGATTTCATATGCATATTTGTAATTTTGCCTCAAAGTAAATTAATTCTTGTGACTTTGAGGAATTAAAGAAAAAAAAACAAAACAAAATGCAGTGGACAAAACGAGGACCAACAGCATTAAACCCTCATGTCACTGTGATAAAAAATGGCCTTCAGACTTAGGTATGGAGCAGCCCTTTCTGAGAGGTTGCCCAGGGCTTTTTGACTGGTTCCCTCCCCAGCAGGAGGGAACACACAGGTTGGGAAACTTCAGGCACTGCTCAAGAGGAACAGGGTGACTTACCCTCTTACACCATTTCTGAAATGATGCACTGGTAGGGGCATGGCTTTGGAATGGTTTGGGGTATTCGATATTATGCTTTATCTGGGTCTGGAAAGCTGTGTGCCTCCCATCTGTCCCAAAGACAGTCTGATACTGGCTGAGATTTCATGTTTGCTTTATTAGCAGTCTACCTGTATACCCAGGCAATAAGAGCTGACAGTCTCCAGATGATTTGTTGCAAATAAGCATCTGAAGTTTGGATGCAGTTTTTGATAGCTATCAGGGATTAATTCAACAAGAACTGTTTGTGTGCCTTTGACTGCAGAAGGTAAATTAATACCTTCTGAATTTGATCCCCACAAGTTCTGACTTGGAAGAGCTATAAAATCCATGACAGTTATCTTCTTAAATAAATACCTAATCAAGTATTTTTAGTAATCTCTACTTCAGAATTATGCATTCTCTTGCCTCTCTATTTCCTACGTTTTCATGTTTAGATTAAATGGATCCATTCTTTAGAGAAGATGACTTTGAGATTTACTTCAAGTTTACTCATTTAGTAGCATAAAATAAGGAGCTATTATTTTCCCATTTTAAAATTACTACAAGCCCCTGCAGTTTACTAACCTCAGAAGAGATGCCCATAGAAGTTCTTTATTTCCTTTCAGTGCCCTGAGAGTCATCTTCCTCCATAAGCTGTGCTTTCATTCTGGGCTGCTGCTGTATGTAAAGAGACAGTCTTATATCTGGTATCTTGGCTGGTTGAGACTTTTTCTTGTGTTGAAAGTCACCTCTTGTATTTGACTGATCAGGAGGAAGTGGGAAGCACTATTATGGCACAGTGGCTCGCAGTGGCTGTAAGCAATGATATCTAACAATGCCCTGAGGAGCTAGTTAAAAAGTACCTCACACACTCAGGAAAGCGCTTTAATGTAACTGCATTAGAAAGCTGTCAGTTGCGTGTTGGGCAAAACAGACTTTTTTTTTCTTTGTGTTGTAAGGATTATTGAAGCATTTGTTACACAGTAATTTGGAAATCATAATAAAACATTTCTAATTTTACTTCCCCCAGCAAACAACTAATGGATCTAGTGCATAGGAAGCTCAAGACAGCATGCTATAGACCCATGAAATCTTGCTCATGCTCCTAATTGGGAAGGTGGGGGATAGAAGCTATAGCTATTTTTTTCTTAGTGTCCTTCCTAGAAACAGAATTTTCAAAGGCAGAGGTAAGAAATAACTTGGTATCTTTTCAGCTTTTCCACCACCTTAAACTCTTGGTATGTTTGTACAAATACATTTTAGTGTTGTTCAAATGACATGTTAAATGCTGATGAAGTGTGAGAACTCTAGTAGGTGACTTAAATGTTCTCAGTACTCTCCTGTAGCAGAAACCTTGGTGAAATAGTAGCAGGTGAATAGAGATTTTAAAAGTCCTAAGAGGGTGACAGGCAAGAAGTGCTTTGTAGAGGACATCGTTCAGCAGATCTCTGCAGGCCAGTGTCTTACACAGTCAAAGAGAAAAGAGTGATACTTAAAAATTAAAAGTAAAAAACTATTTCTTTTTCCAAACTGTTCTTTTATGCTGACTGACTTGTCTCTTTACCACACTGTGATTTCCTTCATGAATTCTCTCTGAAACTGGAGAAGTAGAAATCTGACCCAAAAATTGGGCACAAGATTTTTGTAGCTATTATAGCTGATGTTGGATATCCTTAAGATCTTGATATTCTTCAGTTAAACTTTAAATACAGGTCTGTAATTAAAAAAAACCCCAACAACAAAACACAAATACCAGACCATAAATAGCCTCTCATCAGGAATGGGAGAAAGTAATGAAGTGTGATGACTTGCTGAATTTCAACCTTAAGTAATAGTTAAACCTGACTGCATACCACTGAAAATGTCACCTCTTATTTTTTTTTGTATGAATTTTTGAGGAATGGGCATTCCCATTCATCCAAAATGTCACAGACCTAAGAATATAGTCATGATGAAAGTGCACTATAAATCTGTGGAATGGGTTTGCAGTTAGAAATCCAGAACACTTATCTGCATGTGAGCAGAAGCTGGTACACTCAAAAATTTCAGAAAAAGTTCTCCTTTAAAAAAATTCTCCCAAACCCAAAAGCTAAAATCATCTTATCTTTGGAAGATAATTTAAAAATATTGATATATGAATAATTTTTTTTGGTCAGCTAAACCAAAATCAATTTATTACATCATATATTCCAAACAATATTTACATGCAAATTTGCTTTCTTGGATGTTCAGATCAAGATGAAAATTGTCTTATGCTGTCCACCAATCACACTGCCTGGGACAGCTCTTGATGAGCTAGGGCTTATATTGTTCATGGAGTCCTAGACTTGGTCATGGAAAATTCTGCCAGCCTGTTTTTAGCTAAGGGGGACATGAACCCCTAGGTTCAAAGGGATAAGCACCAATACCTATGGCTAAATCTCCAAAAAGCAGTCTGTAGCATGGAGGACAAAATTAAAATCTGAGACTGGGAACCCTAAAATTTGTGACAGATACAAAATGGCTACTGAAGAAGAACCTTTTGTTTATTTTAGATGCAGAGCTTTTTAGACCATTTGTCATTCAGATTGCAGTCCATCTTTTTCAGTATGGCATTCCAAATTAAACTTGAAAAGCTTAAAAATATTCTCTTTCACCAGTTGCTTATGATTCTATATTAAATATCAGGATGAAACAAAGTGTTGAATACATTTATTTGTTCTGGTATTTTCAATATATGCTGTTAAACAGTGGCTGTTCAGCTAACAGTGCAACACGTGACAGAATACAGGGAAATGGAGAATGAGAAGGAAGTCTGGACAGGAAGATCAAATGCTTGATTTTATTTTTGAATAGCAACACACATGAGAGACTTCTTTAAGAGAGCATTGTGGCAAAGAGGAGGAGGAGAGGAAGACAGAAGGCCCTGGAAGAAAGTGGAATCAAGTTTCTGAAAACTGCAGCCTTTACAAAGAATGCCCTTTAGATACAAATAACGTGCAGGTTTATAAAAGAGAGAAGTGGTTTTAGAATTAGGAACTCAGAATACCAGTGAGCAACCAACAATGAATCTTAGCAAAGAAAAATACCTGTTGCTGTAGGAACTCCAGTTGTGCCTTGAAAGTACAATGGAGAAAGGACAGAAGCGAAAAGGCAGGTCTATTCTTTTTTCTATTCAGGAAAGGATTGGCCTTCCCTTCTGACAACTGTCATCTCAGTTTGTGCAGTGTAGCCCTTCATGAGACCTGGAAGGATGCTTGATGGTAAACTGTCTTCAAGAAAGAACAGTTCATTACAAAAAGCTTTAGAATTTGGGCCCCCTTAACAGCCTTTAAGATAAAAGGGATAGACCAGTCTTTCTTACATGATTTAAGTAAGAGTGTGATCACTGAATAGATCTGCAGGATGGCAACAAGGACAGAGATTTATATAAGAGCTTTAAGAACAGAGGTTTATAATTAATTAGTCAGCAGTGAATCGGTGGAGCATTGGGAAGGAGAAGTAAAGGAGAGACCCACAGTGCTGCTTGCAGGTTAGTCTGAAGTGAAAGCTCTTGGGGTGTGGGCCAGACTGACAGAGTTCTGCTGAAAGGAAAGAAAAAGCATTAACCTGTGTTCATGCCTGGATTTAATTCCACAAGACACTGCAGGACCTAAAGCAAACCAGTTGGGACCTAAGGTACATCAAGTAACATTTAACCAGTTGTATGTTCTTTTTATGACTTCTGTTTGTGAGGGAGATAAATGCATGTCTTAGGCAATAAAACATTTCCCCTGATTATAGCAAATGGTGTTTCTTTTCCCTCGTGGGATGTAATAGGAATATCAATGTTTTATATGTCATATTAAAAAAGCCCAAGTTTGATAAAAAATGAAACACATTTAGTAGAGTTGTTATCCCAGGTAAGGTAAAGTACCATTATACAAAGTCACAGGAACAAAACTCTGAGTAGAGAGTTCACTTACTGTGAATCCAACCAAACTTCTGCATACTGCATCCAAAACCCAGACAATCTTGGAAAGAAAGGCTAGTGATCAGGCTTTTGCAAAGACCACTAAATCTCTAAGCAAAGCCAGGTGATACCTTTTATCAAAAGTAACAACCGCCTCAATAAATGCAGCAAATGGAATTTTAAATTGGGACACAGAGTTATATAAGGGGAGGGGTAGAGAGGAAAGCATCTGAGAGAGTGAGAAAACTGAAGAGAACCAGCTCAGAAGAATAATCCTGGGAAGTGTGTCCAATTTTTCTAACATTTCTAATCACTAAGTTCTTCACAATTGTGTGGGTATCTGTGAAAGCAGAATTTGTCCCCAATAGAGTTCGAATAGTGTGCTGAGCAGATGTTTTATTTCAGGAATGTAAATATGTAGAATGGATATGCCAAAATATTTTCTTTGATGTGGGATAATAATACCAAAAGAAAGGCCTATGCAAGCTTGCCTTTTCCTTCTGCTTAGTGAGCTGCAGTTCTCAATTTAGCTGTACGGCTTCTGGGGGAAACCATTTCCGAGCCTGCCATTTGCAGGAACTCGGGTATTTTCCCTTGTGACAAATCCAAACTCTCCCAGTGTATGCTTCCTGTCTGTGAAGCAGAGATACCTGTGCTAGTGCAGCTAAAACCTGCCGGCTTGGGAGTTTGCCTTAGAGGAGGAAGCCTCTCCTTTGAGGAGGTCTCCCAAGTCACTCCCTTAGATGGTTTGGAGCAGGGTCCTCACTTCCGGAATACCCACCAGCAAGGCAAATGCTCTCTCTGCTGTGCTGGCTGTTCTGGACAAGACCATTCACTGGCAAATTCTTGTGTTAAACAGCAACAACAGAAAAGTGAGTGCATGGGATGGGTGACTGCAACCTGCTGGGATTGTGTGAAAACCCAAGGTGCCCTGGACGCTTCTGCAGTGAGTGTTTAATTGTGCCTATGCAGTGGGATAATGCCAACAGGAGGAACTGAGAAGGCATCAAGACTATTCCTTTTGTTTCAGGCAAAAGACTCGAAGATCAACATTCCATCTTAGGTTTTAATACATAGATGTTTTCAGAAAACAGCAGTGAAGAATTAGCAGTGGGTCTCCTTAAGCACAGCTCTTTGAGTTTTCTTGTTAACATCTTACAATCTCTCATTGCAGTAAAAAATAAATTTTCTATATGCTTTTAGGGGTGCATGTACTATGTTTGACCAATTCTGCATATTCCTTATCTTCTCAATTCTGCTACCAGACTGATTCCTGCCACTTCTCAGGACACGGATTTCCAGGCACCTGATTGTAATATACAGCTATAAGCAGAGGTTTTGTATACCATGAGGCAGTGTTCTCTCTGCTCCATACTTCTAAAGGGAGGTGTTTACTATGGTTTGAACTGGGATTTCACTGCAAAATTAGGCAGAATAGTTTTCAGTTAATTCTTGTGAAATGAGATTTGTCGTAGTAAGGGGTTTTTTGTTGTTTGTTTGTTTGTGGGTGTTTTTTTGTTTGGTTGTTTGTTTTTTTTTCCCTAGAATGGCATTTACAGCAGGCATGGAAGAATTTTTTAAAAAATATTACATTAGTTCAGCATTGAAAGAGAGCATGACATATTTTGGTGTGGAGGTATCTGGGATAAAGCACGTGCAAAGAGCTGAAAGCAGGGCTGATGGCAGCCAGCTCAGGTTTGGCATTTCACAGGACTGGGTCCTTCAGACCTACTATGATTGGAGTCCAGCAGGTTGTAAGAGATTCAAGCCTGCCAATATTTTCTCTGAATTGCTTTTAAGGTCTCAAGTACAATATAATTTAAAAATTGTATCTAATCTGTATTTTATGGAATATACATGAAGTTCAAGAAGCAGATTTAAGGCATTGTACACTGGCATGATTTATTTTATTTCATGTTTTATGTAAGCATTGCATTTGGTATACTGTGGTTTTACATTTGTGCAAGTTTACATTAGCTGTAATGTGGCCTCAGAGTGTTTATGTGTAATGTACTGAAGCTTCTCAAGTTGACAATTACCAGGATGTTTCTTGTGCCGCACTACAATTGAGAATCACAGATCCTAGAAGATAAATTTGCATAGAATTTTATCTAGATGTTGCAAAACAGCTAGTTTACTTTGCCTCTTGTCATGTTTTCTATTATGCCTGTTGGAAAATTTTAATTCACAAAAGCTTGTTCCTTTTCTAAAAAGTCTGTCTTCCATTTTTGTGAAAGTGAGTAATTGTTTCCTGAAGATTAATCCCAGAAATGTTTATACTCAGGAAGGTCACTTCTGACCTCTAGTTTCATGGGATTTTGCCTGTGAAAAATGCAAAACCTTACAGAACTTGAAAATCCTGCAGAAGAAACCACAAAAATAAATTTTAATATCAAAAGATGACAGTTATATAGAAGTATGGAGCCTCTATTTTTTTAAGTGACATTATTAGATCCTTTAAGTTTTGTTCAGCTTCATCTCTCCTCTCCAAATGTTAGAATTGAGCTAAACTAACTTTTATTATATTTTTAAAAATATTGTGTTTTAATGTATACCTTTCAGATGTTCTAACCTCCTTTTGAAATACTAGTCCTCAAAAATGTGACTGTGACAATCCTCATTCTAAGAGAACACACTCTAAACTGGAGGGTAAATGTATTTTACTAATAATAGTTTGCACTGTTGCTAAATTAAATACTATTTTAATATTTTAAAAGATAACCCCACGTGTTAGCATTTTTACACACTTAAATATCCATAAAAGTCTGGGTGACAAAACTCAGCCCTTTTAGTCATATTAATTTCTTACGCTGTCTTTGGAACTGCTTCGTAAAATATTTACAGAATTAAAAGGAGTGTAATAGTTTTATAGGGCTACCAAGCCTGTACAATTTACCAGGACTGCTTAAACTCTGCAACTCTGCCTTCACACTGTGCATGTATATATAAATGTCAAAATAATGCAGAAGACTGCCTGTGACACTGTAGCAATGCCACAGCTACGGCAATAAAGCCACATCAAAGACTGAGGGCTTTGCAGGGCACTGCAGTCACATCAGAGTCACAACAGATAACAGTCCATCTGTAGGCACAGCACAGCACAGACACTTCACATTCATAATGGATTGTAGTCACCGATTAGGATGATCATAGACATGGCAGAGTATCGTTACTTACCCTCTAGTAAAATTTTAGTTGCATCACATAATATTCATGTCATCCTATGGATTAGAAGACTTTACTCAAATGTTCTTGGTTTTGTTCCTCTGTAAATAGAGTCAAAATGCCAGGTAGGGGTATCCTCCTGTATAAATCTCTTGTATTATATGTCAGTTCTGGTTTAGTTTACAGAAGAGACATTTCTATTTGAAGAAGTTTATAGAATACTATAAAGATTTTTTTTTTCTCCCTGTATCCATTCAGGTTTGTTTTGGGGTTTTTTTGTCATTTGTTGTTGTTTGGTTTTGGGGTTTTTGTTGGTTTTGAGGTTTGTTTTTATTTGGATTTTTTTGTTTGAGTTTTTTGTTGGTTTGTTTTGCTTTGTTTAAAAGAAAAAACCCTCACTGCAAAATATGTTATCAGAAATTACATCCATTATTATTATTGGTGTTGAAGTCCTAAGGTAAAACATTGACATTTTGCAATTTTAGTCAGAAATTAAAACTAACAATGTTATATCTAAAGATTTTGCATATTTATTAAAAATTGAAATAGATAATTTTCTTTTTCTTAGAGATCTCTTAAAACATTTATCATTCTAAAGTGCCCTTCAGAATGTTTGGTGTATGAATGATCAGAATGATGGTAGAAGTTTCATTGGCTACAAGTTCTGGAATATCAGTATGATTAATATTTGAACCACGCACGTTCAATGTAACTTAGGATTGCATCATCCATTTCTTTTTAAGTGCGTGCAAATATGAAATAACTCCACACAAGACATGTACAATGTACTCTGCCTCTCAGTGTCATCTGTTACGGGATATGTGCTGCCTGCGGATCAAGCAGCAACTGTGTTCCTTCAGTCTGTTTAAGGGTTGCTTTTTGTTTTGTGGTGAATTTATTTGAATCTGTGGCTGAAATTCCAGGAATTCAAATGTTCAGAAATCAGGATGAAACTGATTGTAACTATTGCACAGAAAGTTACACAAGTGGAGCAGATTCAGAGCTAGAAATAGCAATGAAATAGGGTACTACGGAGTTGATAAGAAGAGATGGAAAGCATACATTTTCTGTTTTTTTAATTCATGTTGGCAGTTACACACTTGTAAACTGAAGCTGCAATTGTAAAATATCATGTATGACCCATCAGAGTTCCAGCAGGTACCACACCAATGCCACCTGCGTTAAGGATCAGCTCAGCCTTATCCTTTCTGGGAACAGGCAGCATTCCTTTGCCAATGGCATTTCTTTTTATTTTTATTTTTTTTCCTATTGACTGCATAAAATGAAGGTCAATTTCCCTGGCAAAGTCACATACAGTTGAGAAAAACAATTATAATTTTGTATAAGGTTTTGAAATCTTTCTAAAAACGTAAACCAGAACTGCATGTCTGTTAGAGCTCCGCAAGGCAGAGTAAAAAATTCCAAGAGAAAGGTCACCTTTCTTTACTAAATTACATGGATCTTGGAAGTCATTTTGTAGAAGCTGATTGTGTTGTGTTGCCAATTTGTGGTGTCGCCCTTTAAATCCTGTAGGATTTTCCATGAAGTTTGTTGCTCGGTGCAAAGAGCCCAGTTGTTGTTCGCCCTGAGTGTGAGGGTTGCTCTCGCTCCACGCTCTGTTTCCCCATTAATGACTGGGTTTTCACGTCCCTTGCATCTGTCCCAAGGGAGGAGCTCGTGGGAACGAGGGGGCAGGTCATTCTCAGCGACAGGCTCCTGGCTCGGGATCTCGCTGCTGCCAGAAATCTGTCTGAGACTGAATCTGGCAAAGTTTAGGAAGCAGCGTTAAATGCACCTCTTTGTTCAAGGCTTCCACTAACGGCAGGCACAGGAATTTCACTTGGCAATCGGTATCCTGGCTACCCTTTTCAGGGTCCTTCTGTAGCTGTTTCAATAGCTAGGAGGGGCATGGAGCACTTTCTGTGGTGATTTAGATCAGAGGTACATTAAGCCAAATGTGTCCAGGTACTGTGATAATTTCTCTTGATGATTTAAATACAAGCGTGCATATTGGTTGACTGGTTTCTAATTTAATTCAAAAATAGAGCCTTTAGTTTATATAATTTTAGGATGGTATAAAGCTTAAAAAATAGGCAGTAGAATAAGATCTGTATGTAGGAGCAGTTTGCAGACTTTTTATCATTGTGTGTTTTCCTTTATTACTTTGGATAAGTGCTATAACTCTACAGTAAAGTGAGAGTAGAGATTTTTGAAAACAAAATTTATTGTTTAGCCTTAGGAACAAATGTGAGAATTGGGCGTTTCATGTTAATTCTCCCTTATCTCCCTTCATAGAATATACTCTGGATTTAGATGACTTGTGTAGTCAAAGTAAGTTAAAGTTTTTGCACAGGACAGATTTCCCTATGGGTAAAAACACAGTAGCATTTCGACACTGAGCAAAAGCTCTGAGGGTGCCAGTGCCTGCCTTGGGCATTAGTTAATCCTACTGCCAGAAGGACTGCTGCTTTAGCCCCTTTCAGGAGTGAGCTGATGTCTATCTCAGTAGACAAGAGAACATTGCCCATAGGAAATTTACTGCAATGTGGGAGTAGAGTGGGATTTAGGCTTTAGAACAGGACCTCATGGAGGAGCGCTGGCTTCTGTCTCTTCCAAGTTCTGGTTGACTTTGTCAATTATATTATTATTTGCTTGTATTTCATAACTGGTGTGTGCTGTTACCTGTACGCTTAGTGTTTTCACCTCAAAAGCTGCTGCTGCTGACATTAATGTGAGTTCATTTTGCATATTGTTGTTTCTTTCTTACGCTGTTATGTTTTGCCTGGGTCCCAAAAAACATCTCTTCTCAAAGTTGATTCTGAGTCCAGGTACTCAAAGGATTACAGCTTGAGAAACTCTTTGTTTTAATCTGTGCTTGTCAAAGAGATTGTGCCCAGTCCTGCTGAGGTAAATTCTTGGTCACATTTGCCCACAGGCTGTGCAATCATGGGTTTTTCTGAGAAAGGAAGCCTCATGACCAGGATACCAGGTTTATTTAAAGGGTCCCAGGTGTTTAGCAGCTGGGAGACATCTTACTACATTACTCACTGTTGACTCACACCTTGTTGGAGATAGAATATGGTTCAAAGTCTCTGCCAAGACTTTTAAACCTTTCAGTGGACACGTGTTTTCTACTTTGGGACCATGGCTTCCCGTGTGAGTGTGATCTTTCATTCTCCACTGTCACATGGATACAGGAATCAGGTTGGGAGCCTTGTGACTCTAGGAGGCAAAAGCTTCATAAGAGCCTGGTGAGAACTGCAGAACATGTGGCTGGGCTGGCATGGTACCCTCCCAAGAGATGGCTCAACGAATCTGGTCCTTGTTGGTGAAGGAAAGATACAGAGGGACATGGAGTGTGTTGTCAATGTTTTTACCTACTTGAGTTAGCAAAATGCCATGACAGTGATGCTCCTAAATGACAATAATTTTATTTCACTAATTTCAAAGAACTGTGACGGTTTCTCCTTTTTAATTCGTCACTATCTGTTTGAGGTTGCATTTTTAGTAATTCCTTTGCTGACTAAGAATGGTAACAAAGCTGTTTATCTAAAGCAAGCTGTCTTACAATGTCATTTTTGTTTCTTCTGAATTATACATTTTAATTATTAATATGTGTTATGAATGATGATAATCAAAGCATTTCATCACTATGTACTTAATCCTTAGATTTGAGATGGACCCTGGGGAAAGAGTTTACATCTAGACCTAATGGCATAAACACATTCTTGCTTTAATTGTCAGAAAGTAGTTTCACAATTTCTGTTTTAGTGAGTTTTCTGTTATACACACCTTTAGAAACCTTTTTATTTGACCAAAGTTTTTATGTTTGACAATGCAATTGTCTTGTTGCATGCGTTCTCATCCTCTTCAATTTCATATCATTTCTCTAGGATCTCAGTCTAAAGGATTTTTTTTCTTATCGTTCTGTGGGCTTAATTTTGCTGTGGAAAATCAAGCTCTGCTCTTTTTGTTTTGTACCCTGTCATTTAGAATCAGACAACAATAATTCTGGAATCAGAATGTGCTTTCTGTTATCTGACTGATTTTGATGGATTGTCATGCGTCGGTTTGACTTTGCAGGGGTTGAATATAACATTAAAATGTTTTCAGCAGTTAACTGAACAAACATGCAATGGAAACTAGAGAGAAAGGTCACTGGCACAGTGTTTGGTGAACAAAGCTTTGCACGTTTTTTGTAGGTTTGCTGTTTTTTTTTTAAACTTGAGAAAAGCTTTGAAATAGTGTATTGTAACACAGTTTGCAGATCACTGAATTATGTACTGTACACATGGTTAACGATTTATGGGGCCATGAGTTATTTAATCGGGTAATGCATATGCTTTGTACAACAAGCAAGCAGATGAAAACTCTGGAAGAAATTGCTCATCCTTTGAATGACAGGAATTATATGCTGTGTTATCAGAAAATAATATGATTTTTTTCTGCTCCAAACTTGTCATTTCCAGTGGTCATTGTCTCATCTGAAGACATCAATTAAGTGAAAATGTGTAATAAATACTGACTTTCATGTGGGGTGTGTTAAACAAGTGCAAGGCAAAATGGAGATATCTCAGGTCTCTGGCGTTAGGCTCTTGTGGTGTCATTGTTATGAATTTTGTTGCTTTACAGAAAGGACGCAGCCTATGACAAGGCACTTGGTTTTAATACCTGCTGAAACTGAAATGTGTGCTTGATATAGAGGTTTTAATCCTAATGAATTGGAGGTGGCAGATAGCTGTAACGATATGTTGCAGCATAGGATATAAAGGGTAAGCATAACCAAGGAAAAAGCATTGTACTGTTCACAACAGTGGTGTTGGCACAGCATTCAGCACGCTGGGGCTCCAATTTTGGATTGGAATGTGTTGGTTACATAAAAATGAAAGGAATAGAAAAAGAAGAAAGTGACAAGCATGATGAGGTAGGAAAATAAAAGAATCAGTTAGAGGGGAACAGAGCTAAGGTGCAGATGAGGGAAACAAACCAAGTCTCTGAAAAGAGATGTGATGTGAGGAAGAATTTTGAACTTCTGGTTGTGGAAAAGCTTTAATCTTCAAAACTGTGTGGGAAAGAAAGCGAGGAATGGGAAGTTAAGATCGTCTCTGACTCTACTAGAGAGAGGAGATGGAGGGCAGACCTCAGTGCAGTTACAACTTCCCCATGAGCGTCAACGGGAGGGGCAGGCACCAATCTCTTCTCAGTGACCTGTGACCAGTGACAGGACCTGAGGGAATGACTGGAGGTGTCAGGGGAAGTTTAGGTTGGATATTAAGAAGAGGCTTTTCACCCAGGGCATGGTTGGGCACTGGCACAGGCTCCCTGGGGAAGTGGTCATAGCACCAAGCCTGACAGAGTTAAAGGAGCATTTGGACAATGCTCTCAGGCACATGGTATGACTCTTGGGGCTGTCCTGTGCAGGGCCAGGAGTTGGACTTTGACAATCCTTGTGGGTTCCTTCCCACTCAGGATTTCTAAGATTCCATGATTCTGCTAAAAAAGGCCCTGTCTTTTGACATGAGAGTGATGGCCAGGATGGAACAGGATTTTGTCTTGCTTACTGCTCTCAGTGTGCATCCCAGCAACTAGAGCAACAGATCAGATCAGACAGGATGATAAGAAGTCCTTCCAGAGTACAAGCAGAGGTGTTGTGTCAAAGAAAGCATCCCAAAGAAAATAAAACATTATCCCCGACCTAAGCCTTTCGATGTACTCTAGAAGAGTACTCTAGTGGACACTTGAGGGCTGATCACACTCAAGAGCTGTGGATATAACTAGGCACTCAGTGTTCTATAAATTGAGACAGTCTGAATGGCATGTTCTAGATGTGAGTAATGTAACCAGAGCATTGCTGAGCACTTTTGCTTGTCTAGAAGGCCACAAAGCTTCAATGAAGTGACTGTCACACACAGCGGTGTCAATATGCTGCCTCTTCAGGTACACGCTCTTTTCCCTCTACTCAAAGCCTGAGGACAGCGCAGAGTTTTCTCCACAGTTGCTGCTCAAAGCAGCCTGAGCAGCAGTGTGCCCTGCTGGGTAAGCAGGAGATGAGATGGAGTGATGCAGACAGGTGTGGAGCCTTCTCTGTGCCTCAGTGTCCCCTCTATGCTCAGTGGAGCTTCCCATGCTCTGCTATGCTCTCTGAACCTTTCTGTGAGCAGATCTGGCTCATGACGAGCCTTTCACGTCAGTTTTTTCTCTGAAAGATGGAATGTTGTTTGGGAAGAGACAGAGATGCCCCAGCCTGTCAGAACAGCATTGCTGTTCATACACTCCTGGAATGGCTAGGCTGTCTTTATGTTTTTCATAGAATCTGGTATTTTTTTTTTAACTTCTGAGAAAGGATCTAGCGTTGAAATTTTTCCCTGATTACGAAGATGGACAAGTCTTCCTTCGTATTTCCAGCATCTGACTTCAACAAAAGTCCCAAAAGTTTTCTAGTTAGTAATCGCACTTTTGTGAATAACGGTGACTCAAAGCAATTTTAATGTTCTCCATATCCATCAAAATACTGCAGCTAGGTCCAAGCAACTAGCTTCAGAAAGCCACGTGAAAATGCAAATGTTTGCTTTCTCAACCAGAACTGAAAAATACCAAGCATTTCTAAAGGAGAAACAGAACAGTATGTTCTACTTTCCTTATGTATTTTATAAAAAATGCATATATAAAAAATGAATATAAATTCTTTTAGGAGAAATTGTTTCATAAAAGAAACATGAGTTTGCTTTGGCAAAGATGCCTGTGATTTATGGTTCACTCTGTAAACTTGGCCAAACAATTTCCTTCTCCTTTATGATTGGAGAGCAGAGCTGTCGGGGGCAGGGAGTTACAGGATGGCATCTGTTCTTAGAGCAACAGAATTATGTTTATTCATGATTAGTTTATGCAGAAAATGCATCAAAGAGTTTATTTGAATTTTTGATAAATTTGCCTTGTAGAAAAGAAATATTTTTCTTAATTGGACCTTGTAGGAAAAATCCCAGTAATGGCAAATGCAAATGAGAAATAATCTGAATTTAAAGAGGGGTTTTTTCAGAACTGCTAGTGCTCAAAGTAGGGTGAGGCCACTGTCTTTGCACTTTTTAATAAAATTGTGGCTTTTCTTCTCCCCTTTATTTCCATATGCATATTCCATGGTAGTACAGTAATAGTTTAACACATAGCTTCTTCATGTATCTTTGCTGAAAGCAGGAGATAAGTTTATCAGTAGAGTGAGTGCTCAGTAACCTCCTTTCCCTGATTGCTTTTTAGTATTGAAAGTGGTTTTATAAAGTGACACCAACCATGCCAGTTTTCCATATTTTTCACTCTATGTAAATTTTTGCAGAGAGGTAGGGAGTGCAAGTGAAAGATTGACACTGGTATCTCCTGAAATGTTCCTTGGGTTTTTTTAAGCAGCTCAATTTTCCTATAGTGGTGCCAAAAACCTAACAGATGATGTTTTCAGGATCAGAGACAGGAGATTGAAATGTTGCTAATGTCTGTAGCACTTAAGTCATTGAATTCTGTAAAGAAATGTGCCATGATTGATCTGATTAATCTTTTAGATGGGTGGTGAGAGAGAAAAAAGCTTCTCCACCATGCTAAATTTTTATATTTATATAACTGCTTTTTAGACACTGAGCTTGGGTGTCCCTGTAATATCCTGACACAGGTGACTTGTACTTGGCAATTTTAGTTGAATCAAGTACTCTGTGTCAGAAAGGACAAGTTTTCAGCCTGGCTATAATAGAAACATTTTTTACAGTTCTCTCCCATGAGCAAAGTCCTGTGAGATCCTTTGGGGAATGTAAAACAGCATGGAAGACAGGCATGCTGTTACTGTGCAGAAACTGTCTCCTTTCTGCAAGAAGGTTCTCAACCTTAGTTCAAATTGAAGGTTCATTGCCAGGTTATATCTCGTAATTCTCAAGATTAACTATAATTGTGGATGAACATGGATGCTGTAGCTGAGGTGGAGAAACCTCTCACTTAACTGGCAGCGACGCTCCCATCACGATCTGCAGCAGACTTGTGAGTCAGCCTTCATTCAGTCTAACAAAGCTGGAAGACCTGGTGCTGAAGGATTCCGGTTCTTCCTCAGCTTCTCACGGCTGTGCTGAGGCAGGAGAGAAGGTACACCTCATGCTGCTGCCACCAGTCATGACACAATTGTTACAGAAATTCTGGTCTCTCTTTGAAACTCAGATAAGCGATCACCTGCTGGTTATTTCATGCAGAATCAGGTCTTTCCCATCCTCTCTTGAAGCTTCAAAGGTGCAATACTTAGTAAATCAAGCTAAAGATATATGCCTTTTCATGTAAATTCTTGTAAGTTCTCAGTCTCTCTGGGCGGGTAGCAGATGGCAATATTAATGTGTCTGTGTGCATACACGTGTACACAATTCATTGTTTCTCTAGCAAGACCGTGGAGCTTTAGCAAGGACGTCAAAAAGCCAACATGATGCACTGCAACCAAGGAGCAGAACTCGGCAGGCATTACAATAATACAGTTTTATTTTGTGAGGAAACAGGCTGAGAAAAAGATAATTCTGTCAATCCTCTGAACTAGTCAAAGAGCAATGAGTTATTTTTTACCAGAATTTAGAAAATTCAAAATATTTTGTCAACTTTTTTTTGTCTTCTCTCTCCTGAGAACCTGATAAGTGAACGGACAGAACATACATGAATAATAGGCTTCCATAGGTTTGAGTTTCAGCTGTTATTTGGTCAGTGCCTAGAATGCCACACAGAACTTACAAAACATTTACTATTACAATTAATCATATCATATTGGAATAAATCATTTCCTAAATATACACTCTGTCATGGTGACCACTGATAAGGAATTTAATTTGAAACTCAGCTCGTGCCTTCTGAAAATCAGCTTTAACTAAATTGTCGCAGTCATTACATGTTGTAAAGCCTCTATATTTCACACTTCATTTTCTCTCCAAATGGATGACAGCCTACTTCAAAGGGAAAGAAGTAAACCTGTGGTCAGAGTGTTCACCTGAGCAGCATGCTCTCCCTAGATCCCATGTCTGGCAGTTGCACACATTTTGAATTCCTGCAGGTTTACAATTTAATTGGTCAAAAATCAAAGGGTGTCCAGTTGAACTGGACCTTATAACAGGGTCAGAGATTGGGGGTAATGTTTGATGCTCCACCTTTCTTGACATTTCACTGTTGCACAAAAATGGGAAAGATGTTTCAATGAACTTCCCAGGCTAGAAATGTTAACCCCAAATGTTCAAAACTTGTGAACATGAAATTGATATGGAAGAGAGACAGTTTTAGAACCCTATTTGTGTGCCTGCTAGAGGCTATATTATCAAAAGTGAAAATAACTTGCTAATTGGTACCTTTTCACAGTCTGTAATAGTAACCCAAATACTCAGATCCTCATTCAGCCACTGTGAATGGTTTCAGTGTGTCCAGTGCTTCATCATGGAATGCAATGTGGTAAACATGCAAATATTTCAAACTCCAGTGGCAGGATCTACATGATACTCAGCATTGTCTTTTTAATGACCAGTCCAGGAAGGCTGGTGATTTTCCTTGTTACACACACGTCTGTGAGTAATGATCTCTGGGTACTTCCTCTGTTTTTTTTTAATTAGCTAGATATTTTTGAGGGAAATGCTCAGAGGCAGAAGCTAGGAAGTGTTTGAAAGAAGCCCAGAACCAGAGTTGGTATGAATCTGAATGGAAAATTAAGGTTTGTTTGCTGCCTCATTGCTTTGGATGGTTTGCTTTAAGTAGTGTCTTTTAAAACAGAGGCATCTTTTGGGTATATCCTGTTTGTTGATCCCTGGACAAAGTGAAATTGGTGTAACTGAGGACAGGGGCTTCAAACTTCTCATTTCTCTCCTCTTTTTCCCTGTCTATTCCCTTGGGCAGTGGAGGCCACAGCCTGGTTTAAACTGAGCAGAAAGTAATCATTGAGCCATGCTGAAGTTTGGAGGAACAGTGAGCATTGTCCCACTGCCTTTACTGGTCCTGGGTACTGAGAGGGAATGCAGCAGATTTTTGACAGTGGTGACATCATAATTGAGGCTGTGCTGTATGGGATGGGGCCAAGGTGTCAGAGTTATGGTGTGTGTGATTGTATTGGACTGTCTTCGTTTCAGCTCATGCAGTCAACACAGAGAGTCTGTGGATCATAAGAGGGAGATGCTGTATTTCTATGGGAAATGTGTATAATGGCTATATAAATTGAATTGGTATAAGGACCCAAAAACTCCATTTTTACATATTTTTTTTCTTGTACCAAACTCAGTGTTTGGGGCTGTGTCATAATGGATAGTTGTATTCTTCGTGAACCTCAGCAGCATGTGCAATTAATAAGAAGATTGTCACTGTTTATCCGGTCGGAGATTGATAGTTCAATACCTTTCAACTTGAATGAGCTGGTAAGGTGAAAGAACATTTAAACTGTGTGTTTCCATCAGGGGAAAGATTTGGGCCAGTTTTGGTAACACTGGTCATATATAAATGCCTGCTCTTAAAATCACTTTTGTTTACATGAGAGACATTTGCTTTCCTTTTTGAAAAAAAAAGAAAATAGATACATCTTGATAAAAACAGAAAATTAGTGTTATGGTAGAAAATAATATTACTTAATACTGTTAATCATTGCTCATGCTAAAAGTAGCATGCGTTTTTTGGAGTGTGTGCCACAGGAATTGGTCACCCAAGACAGACTGGATAAGGAGTTGGCCTCTGGTGCTTTGGCTGTGTTTGCTGAAGCAGATTACAGACGCAGAGCTGAGGCATGTGCTGTTTGCAGCTGTATTGCCAGTGCCTGAGGCATTGAAGCGAAGGAGAACACTTGTCTGCCTATAGAGAAGTGGAGGGCAGTGGTATGTATGGCCCAGAGGAGCAGAGGGGTTTTTTGGAGTTCTCAAAGTGCTGAGCAGGATATGACTTGTTCTTGTCTCTGTGACATTCAGGAAGTCAGAACTTTTATAAATTTTATTTTAAAAAGCGAGTTTGAGCTGAACAGTGTCTGTCAGCATGAATTTCTCTTCATAACAGCTACTAACTAGTAAGGCCTTAAATACCATTTGATTGAATTAAGAGAAACACCATATAATTAAAGACAAATAGGTCTAGAAAGCCCAATTTACTGTTTATGAGGCTGAGACAAGGCACATTGTAAGAGTTGCTTAGGAAAATAAACTTAGCATGTGAGCTTTCCTAGACTTCATTCAAATAAAAATTGTGGGTTTTTAAATATAACTCATTTATAACAAAACCATTTGCTTTGAAAAACTCTAATTTTCTACTCAGGTCTGTAGTCTCTTCTCCTTTACTCCTCATTCAGACTATTAATACAAAATCTGAGGTGTTGCACAGTAACAGTTGCTGGATATTCCTTTATTTATTTATACATTTTCCAGGTTTGTACCCAACACATTTGGTCATTTTCGAGTTATAACTGTGCTATTTGGTATAGCTTTCGAAAATCTAACCAACTATGGGATGGAAAGTGCGTTGTATAAAGTTGTCCTGTCATGCACCACCCTCTGCCCTCTTTCTTTCTGCTAGCTGCCCATTTCACAAACAGGTATATAAACTGGCATGGCCCAACATCATTATTCTGTAGCAGGTGTCAGTTGGGAGTTTTTTGTATTTCAGGATCCCTTGGCCTTTCTTCTGGGCACACGTACAGTGTGTTAATGATGAGCAATGTCCACACATCAGCACTAATTCAAACTTGAGCTCTTCCAGAGTTTGAAATATGCATAGATAAAGTCTGTGCAGATGGTCCTGAATTTTAATATATAAAAGTCACAGTAAAACAAAGTTAACTTTTAAAATTCTGCAATAAATCACAAAAAGCTGAATATGATCCTCTGGATATCTTAATTAGATGAATTTCTTTCACTTAATCAGACATTCAAAGTCAAAGGGACAAAAGACACTGCTTTTTTTAGTTACTAAGGCCTGAATAATGGCTCAGTGGTCAGAAGGGTTGATCATATTACTTGCTGTTACTTATGTTTGTATTTGATTGTATTCTTTTTCCGGAGAATAAATTGAAAATTACTTTCAATTTTTTTTATCAGTCACAATCACGAATATTGTTCATCAGGAATTGTAGTGACAGGACAAGGAGTAATAGGCTCAAACTGAAAGAAGGGAAATTTGGGTTAGATATACAGAAGAAATCCTTTACTATGGATTTACAGGTTGTTGAGGCACAGGAACAGGTTGCCCAGAGGAGCTGTGCATGCACTATCCCTAGAAGTGTTCCAGGCCAGGTTGAATGAGGCATTGGGCAATCTGTTCTGGTAGAAGGTCTCCCTGTCCAGGGCAGGGAAGTTAGAATTAGATGATCTTTAATGGCCCTTTCAACCCAAACCATTCTTTGATTCTCTGATTCCCAATAGCTCTATTTTCAGGCTTGTTGCTGCCATGCAAGGATTTGGCATCATGGACATCTAGACATGAATATTTAAGGAACGGTTAGTTTGCAATCTGAACTTCAAAAGTGGGTAATAGCAAGAATCAAGATGATGCACATAACCAACTTTCATAGAATCTCTGATAGGAACCACCAGTAAGAAGGGCAGGGGTTGAGGACATGGGGTATCCTCTGTGCTCGGAGAGGTGCACTGCACCTGCTGCATGCTGTTCAGAGCTCAGGCCCGTGGGTGCCCGAGCTCATGGAGGCCATCAGAGTGGAGCAGTCAGACTCTTAAGGACTCCTATTTAGCACACACAGACGGCACTTTTAACAAACTTCACATATGGCTAAATTAAGAGGATTTCCTAATGAGGAAATTAATAAATGTCTGCTTCAGGGTTATCTCTGTGTTGAATTCCCATGTTTCTTCTCCAAATCTTCAAAGTGTTCCGTTTTGTTTTTAAAAAGTGGTTTGTGCTGGCATTCTCTCCAGATTTTTCTCACTTTATTGGAAACAGCTGATATTTTTGCTGAAGTGGGATATCTTTGGATTTTTGTGTTCAGGGGTTGGGGGTTTTTTTGTTTGTTTGTTCGTTTTTTTAATTAAGCCAGAGGTAGAGATGGAGCACACAAACATCAGTTGCAGCTATAAACAAAGTTTTTAGAGAACGGGGAGGGAGAGAGCCTGAGCACAAGCATTTACATTGGGGAAGTATTAGGATTGACTCTAGGTGTCACTGTGAGCTGTGCCTATAATTCTGCAGCTCCATTTCCACTTTTATTCAGTGACCCCCACTTTCCAGCCTTCCTCCTCCTCTCTGTTTCCCCCATCTCTTTCTGTCTGACTCTGCAACACACACACGTGCATGCAGAGAAGAGTATGACAAATAATAGCTGGAAGCAAGGAAATTACTGTGACCATTAGAGAACATGTCATTGATAGAAATTAATAGTTACTTAATAAAAATGCTGGTTAACTGAATAGTTATGATGTGTGATATCTCATTTATATCAAGCCCTGGAAAGCAAATGAGTTTAAAAACAGCAACAACTGAGTTTTCTTTTGTCCATTTCTATATTTCTGTAGGTAAGAGCAGAAGGCAAACACCAGCAAACAAGATACTCTTCCAGTCTTGCTGATCTGGATTGGGCAGCGGCAGGGCTGGATCACTTTAGGGATTATAGGCTTGATTGCAGTCACGAGGAGTTCTGGCAGACTTTGAAACTGTACCCACCTGTGTAGATAACCACAAAAGCAAACTCTATCTCTTAATGTTTTCTCTTTGCTAATATGAAGTTAACTTCTCAATTTATAATTTAGAACACTTTCCTATAAGATCCACTTAGAGAATACTAACTAATGACATACAGCAACATCATTAAACACTTTAGTGCCTCAGGGTAACAGAGTACAATGCATCCTGCAAAGTAGCACTTAGAGGCTGCATGAACATATTCTGTCACCTTGCAATCTTTTATAGCGTAGCCCTGGGAATGTGCAAGGAGATAACACGCAGTGGAATAGAACAAAGTCTGCTGGAGTCACACTCTCCTTAACGTGATGAATTATCAAGATGCTGTACGTTTTCTGGTTAGGTCCCAAACAGATGAACTTTTGTAAATGAGCAAATTTAAACGCCTTCTTATCACACATAGGCAGAACGCTGTTTTCATGGTGTTACTGAGAGTCTGATGTTACTTTTAAGTGACTTTGTGCAGTGATCAGTGCTTTCGTCCTAATTAGCAAAAGTAGTTAGTGCCTTATATTTAAATCATAAACAGAAAAATAGGTCATCTAATATTTTAGTTCACCCCTGTGCCAACCTGAAATTATTCCTTGCTGTATATATTCTAACTTTTTTTCTGTATCAGTTTAAATTTCCTAAGCAACAGCTTGCATGACTTCATGCTTTTTTCTTTGGAGTTTGCTTTTTGTGCTGGAATTTAGTAGGATTCTCTGAAGGACAAGGGCAATTTTAAAGCCTCTTTGTAGAACTTCATTTTCTCTTTGATTTGGATTCCTCTGACAGTGCTGAATCTTGAATTTTTGTAGCATCCCATAGGAAAGGGAAAGCAATGTGCAAAGTACAAATTCTCCTGGTGAATCTTGCTTGTTGCTAGATGGAGCTTCTAAACTGTCTCTCCTTGGTTTTCATCCTTGTCTTGTACTGTGTTGCATACTGTACGTTCAATACGGTGATGACTCCGAGATGCACCCTGTCACTAATCTAGTCACTCGTGGCTGCTGTGATTATCCACTGTCTCTATAAAATTACTCCTGGACAATGTCATCATTGTAGTCTCACCTCTGAACGGAACAGCCCTTTTTACTCTTTTTTTTTTTTTCTCGAGATTAAGCAGTCAGATCTGATGACACTTTACACAAGTGCAGTTGTTTGAAAACATACTGTCCTTTCAATCACAGTAAGTGACAGTGTGCACTCCGCTGATGCCACGGCTGCCTTTGATGGCTGCTCTGACGTGCTTTAAGATAAATAGTTCAGAGGAAAATTCTTTACAGTAGCAAGCTACTTTTGCCAAGTGGTTAGCTCCATATAGGTCTTTATTCCCCCCTTACTTTTTTTTTTTTAAAGGAAAATATAACAGGGATTAAATTAGAATTGAGGAGCCATTTCCTAAGATGAATATTTTTTTTTACTGGGGACAGACTTAAATTCCTGTATATTTAGAGCAAAGAAGTGGGTGTGAGGAAATATGTCTAAGCTCCTTGCTCCCATCTCCATGCCCAGTTTCACTCTCATGGATATTACAGAGGCTTGAGTGGGAGTTCGGGATTTTTCAGTAAGTGGGAGACAGTGAGCGTCAAAAAAACCTGTGGAACCGAGTAAACCACATGATTGCATCTCTGATTTCTTCTCTTGTGCTGTCCTTTGGGTGATGAGGGAGATGAGCCTTATGGACTGTACGACAGGGAAGAAACAGCAGCACTCAGCTGTGGTGGCGCCTTGTAGGGAGCTCCCTTTGACCATGGAGCATCCCAATGGCCGAGACACCACAGGGGCTGGGCTCTGTGGGCTCCAGCTGTAAAGAGGCAGGCAGGGAGCAGGGACAGAGCATCAGGAAACAGTGGCGATCAGTCAGGTTACAGTGCAGAATGGGCAGAGATGCCAGAGAGGCACTGACAGTGTGCATCTCATTGTTCATGAGGAGGGACTTCACTGGGGAGCCACAATAGATAAGGCATGGTAGGGGGACCTAGAGGAGAATGATTGGGTTAAGCCAACTTTTCATCATCCCAGATTCAAAGACATGGCCCCAAGTCACAGCAGGTTCTCCCACACTGCTGCGTCAGGTAGTAAGAAGGTCGCTCCTGTGGTCACCCCTGTTCTACCACTGCACTGTGTGGTTACTGCACAGAGAGAGGGGGGACAACAGAGTGAAGCCAGTGCTGACCTGAGGCAGGTGACAAAGGCTGAAGCACTGTTTGCTCTGCCCATACTGAACACTGACTGCCAGACTGGAGGAAGAGGAAAGATCGCTTTCGATAGCTGCAAGTCCTGAAGTTTCAGGAAAGAGCCATCGCGTAGGAGAGATATAAAGGTCTACAATGTCTCTGCAGGCCTGGTAGGGTGCTGTATGGCTTTTGTAGCACGTTTGCTCTTTCAGGAGAGTTTAGGGATGAGGAATGTTTTCAGCAGGGCAAATAAAGAGAAAGAATCTTACTGGAAAATGTTCTTAATAATGGCAGAAATTTTCAGTAAGTATTTTTTTTCTATTTTTTTTTTTCTGTAGCATTTTCTGGTGCTGAGTGCAAGTCATGCAGTACTCAAATTCTCTTCAACACAGATGATTCACTGAAGGTCAGGTCTCTTGAAGTAATATTTTCTTTCTTATCTGCACCTAATCAATCATGTCATATATAAAAATTCCAAGCAGTTGTATCAGTGCTTTAGCACAATGTAACAATAATAGACCAATCAAAATAAGCTAATCACATATTAGAAATGATTTTAAAGTGATATGGTAAAAAAAAAAACAACACACAAGCTTCCAAATCAAACTGATAAAATAACACTCACTGGTCATTAAAATTTGGATGTAGTTGCAGGGTTTTTTCTTCTTCTAGGATATTTTACTGGCTGGCTTCTAATATTTCTTTTAATGTTTGCTTTTGCCTGGCAGGAATGTGATAAAATTATGCAAAGCTATGATTCACATAGAACAAATACAGATTGCAAACTATATAATGTTATCCTGGCCTGCTGTTTATAAAGCAATGAATATGCCTGCTAACTCTATATGCTGATGATTTTTTGCAGCCAGGTTTTTAGCTGGATGAATGACCTTTACTTTTTCTAATTATTATTTTACACAAGCAAATAATTTACCTTTATAATCATAAGCAATCACAGAGAAAGACCCTTGGCAGGTGCTGGCATATTGTACTGTTCATACTGTTCAGTAAATAGTCTTATTCTGGGTTGGGTATGGTTTCTATGCCTTCTGCGTTGCTCCGCACAGAAATAATGTGAGTTAAAACTTAAGGTAAATTAACTCAGTTGTATATATACGAGTTTTCAAAAAGTCTTGGGCTATGCTGGTTATGGATACAGAACTATTGGGTAGGTGGTCTAATGGTTCTGACACAGCTTCTGCTCAAGAGCAACTGAAGAAATCAAACTTTCCTTACTAGGGCAAACAGCTGTGTCAGCCTTACACAGAGTCTTAAGACTTGGAGAAAATCTGACTGTTCCTCAGTCAGTGTGCCCACAAAGGCATTGGAGCCAGTGGTCAGTTGCTCAGCCATAGCCAGTTAAGCAGAAGCATGTGAAAAGGCTTGCTCAGTTCCTTCACTGTTTGAGTCTTTCCGAGCATCTTAAGGGTCAGACTCTGTTTTAAAGCACTTACAATAGAATGGCAGGGATTGAATTGCTGACAGCATAGCATGCAATCTTGCTCAAGAAGTGTAGCATTAGTCTAGAGACAACATGGGGTAGTTCAGAGACACCTGAGCTGTTTCAGCAATAACACTGAACTTTCATGCTTCAGCTCTTTCTGATACAGCTGCTTGTGTCACAAACAGGTGGCTAAAACTGCTGTGAAAGTCACTTCACCTGCAGACTGAGCAAAAGTCTACTGACTTTTCATGTAACGGTGCAGCGTCAAATAATAATGTGCACATTTTGTCTCTTGGGAATTGCAACTTGGGGGCCTGTTCTCTGTGAAAATGAGAAGAGACGCATGATTTGGGCAAGCTTGGAAAGAAACCTGCCGGAGGCTGCCCTTTGTTCCACAATATTTTCCTTCTCTGTGCAGTTGCTAAGACTGCTAACAGAGGGACTAATTCTACTGTCCGTGTTACAGGATTTTTTTTCTATTTCTTTTCCATCCCAGGAACAAATTAATTAGGGGGTTTTGTTTGTTTTTGTTTTGGGGGTGGTTGGTTTTTTGTTTGTTGGTTTGGTATTTTTATTTGGTTTTTGGTGGGTTTTTTTTTGTTGTTGTTGTTGGTTTGGGGTTTTCCCCCCCAGTAAATACACAGAAATGCCACAAACCCCATTCTTTCTGCAGAATCTGCTGCTGTTCTGCATTGCTGCATGAGTGAATGTAATAGCCATGTGACATGTTGACAAGAGTAATTATACTCAGAGGGGTTGGTAATTTATGTTGGGTAGCAGGTGGTATCATTTCCTGGTTAGTCTGTACTCTAACTTGTTATTATCTATGGCCATCAGCAGCTAGAGTGACACCTACAGAGGAGACCTCAGAGCTCGCAGCAGGAGCCAGAGTTGTTCCATTTGACTGTAGATGGAAGGAATTCCTACATCCTTCACACTGTGTGTAACATAACCTTTGATAAAGTAGTAGGAAAGGCGAGGCATGACTCATCTCATTGACTTTCCCCTCTTGTGCATAACTTTTTAAAAGGTTATGCTTGACAGAGAATGTGTTGCTACTTACTTTGACCACCATCATTATGCCACTGACTCAGTCATATATAACGCACCATCTAAATAGCTACTGTCCCTAAGGAAATATTTTTTTACCACAATATTTCTTTGGTTTGGCAAGTTACTTCATTGATTGTTTCTGAGATGAGCACCCCATTGTTTTGGGAGCTGTACACACACATAATTAGGGACAGAATCTTCCTCTGACAAGATTTTGCCCTTAAGAGAAGAGAAAGAGAGGCAAATGTTGCTTTCATTTTCCAAAGTAAATTACCAAAGAAGGTCAGGCAAAGGATCTGTGACAGAATGAGGAGTTGATCAAGTTTTTAGAAGAGCCAAATACAATGGCCTAATGACACAGTCATGCTTATTTTCCTTTTCTTTTCTTTAGAATCCTTCTGAACTGTTATATTCTAGCTCAAGCAATTCATCACTGTCCTAAAACCATAGTACAATCTCCCCTCTTGTGAATCTATCTGGACACCTGAGTACATGTTGCAAATCTACAGTTATCTTTGATCTTTGAGGGCTTTTTCAGGTCCTCCCATTTGCAGTTTTTACTTTTCTCACCTTATTTCTTCTAATTCTTCAGTCCCTAAGCCTTGAGATTCTTACTTTTTCCTTCTTCCTTCCCTTACCAACCCTGACAATACTGATTTTTTTCTTTGTAACTGGTGTCATGAACTTGTTTTATCTCCTCTCAGATCCCTTCCCCCTGTGCTCTCCTGTTCATTTTTAAGACCTCATTTTCTGAACTGCCTCAAAATATAGCCACTGTTTATGTCATTCCCTTATTTTCTCCAGTGAGAAGCTTAACATCTGAGATCCTGCAGGTTTGTTCTAAACCCGTTTACTCATCTAGAATCAATCAGCAGAGTTTTCTCGGTCACAGGTCCAGGTCCCCACATGTGACCCTGAATAGAAGGTATTTACAGCAGCTGTCCTTCTGTGTGGTTTCTGTCCTGATACATCTCTTGTGTGTAGATATCCAAGACAGCTCCAAACAGATGTCCTGTGTTGGTGCTGCAGCTCTGCCAAGCACCATATATGTATGGCTATAGTGCTTAAATTGCTCTGTAGGTGAGACTGCAGATTCCTTAGGTAGTTGCAAAAGCTTTACTATACACTTGGATTCTTGACATTTACCTTCTACAGCTGTCGTGATCCTTGATCTTTCTTTTAATCCATGGGCTAAAAATATTGCTGAATGTGTTATATATTTCAGAGGGTTTTTTTTTAAGATTTTTTTAGTAGAAGTGGGGTTTTGTGGATTTATTTTTTTTTTTTTAGAGAAATGGTAGAGCATTCAAAGATAATGGCAAAAAACTCACAGTGACTGTCATGGATATCTTTACCTTTTTCCTTTGCCGTGATAACATTACCAGAGCATTCACTGTATTTCACAGACTAGGACATAGAAGGCTTAGTCTAGCGTCATCCTTTCTGTTGATGTCAATTAATTGCTAATACACCAGTGACTGTCACATACTTACATAGGGTCTTACATCCTGAATGCTCTGAAAGCATTTTACAAAGTGTGTTTAGGAAAAGAATGAGGGGCACCAATAACTCACTAGGAGCATAAGAAAAGGAGTGGCCAGTATTTTCCCCTGCAGGAAAACAGTCAGGATGGAGGGGTTCACACCCTACTGTTAAAAATAGTGCCTGAAGCTTAGGAATGTCCATGGGTGTTCATGAACTATTAATATCACACACCACTGAGTAGAGCCAAATGAACTGGTCATTGCCAGGCTCACCATAAGGGTGAGACGTATCCTGTAGATGTTCCTATACATCTTCAGTTGTAGGAAATGAAAGGCTCTTATGCGAGATACTAAAGAGGAGGAGGATGATATAATTTGTGATCAATCTTATCCTGGAGAGTGGTGTTGAATCTTCCTTTCCTTCAGTACAGGTTCTTGTGTGAGCAACTGTTCTTCTATACTGAGAGTTAAGGAGGCTTGTCTGGACGTTGGGATATGTGTAACAGGCACAAAAGTTTTGTGTGTGAAACCAAAATTAAATGTGCCAAGGTCGCAAGTTTGAGAAGAATCATTCACACACGGAAATACTGGGATTTCATACAGGAAGGGATGGGCCATCTTTAGGAACGGAGAACTGGAAACAGGAGTCAATTTCTATGAAGTACAGAAGGTCAAATGTTATTTTTTTTCTTATAGGCTCATTAAATGGCTCTGCCAAAGAAAAAAAAGAAATGCATAGATACTTCACAGCACACACCCTTGTAAAATGGTAATGTAAAAAGCAAATTGATCTTAGGATGTTTCAGATGAAACATTTCTATTGATCATAAGGATGTGTGAGTGTAATTGTACAAGTCCTAGGTGTGTAATTCAGGACATTTGTGTTGAAAACAAAATGTAGAGAGGCAGAGGAACCTGATTTTCTACAGGAGAATGGAAAAGCTTTCATAGTGGAGGAAATAATGGAATCTGATTTGCTTAGCTTAGCAAAATAAAACCCATACAGATTTTAGTGACTAAAATCAGGGAAGCAAATAACTGGTAATAGCAGTGGTTGTGCGTAAATGTGGACCCAAATGAGAAGACCACTTAGCCATTAGAGGAGCACATTTCTTGAATATCTTGCCCAAAGGTTTTCCCTGAGAAGATGGTAGTGGCAAACAGGAAAGTTGCAAAGTAGTTATATATATTTGTTGCTGCTACTGGAGCCTAAACTCAGTGTCCCAGGAGAAGCCATTCATTTCTGCATTCTAGTGCTATAAACAATTTTAGCTTAATTTAAGGAATCTATATTTCAGCACTTTTTATTTTCTGATGTCTTTTTTCTTTTTTTTTTGACTGAATAATCGTCTTGAATTTTAATGCCAGTTTAAGAGTTTTCAAGCAAACTTCTGCCTTCCAAAGTTCCCTAATTTACCAGCAGTAGCTGAATGAACTATTCAGTGTTGTCTCATATTCTGCTCTAGTTTTCACATCAGGAGTACTAAATTCTGTCCCAGAGTCAACGAAGGCAGTCTGAGTACTTACTGATAGTACAGTTCCCCAGAGGGATCCTCTTGTACCTCATCTAGCTGAATTCAGCTGCTATTTGTTTTTCAGTTTACATTTTTTAAAATTTGATAATACCTGAGGGAATTGGTTACCTAATTCCTACAGAATTACAGTGTGAGTTGGATGAATAATTTCCTCAGACTTGTTTGAAAATCTCAGATTGTTATTCTAATATTATTCATACTACTTATTACATGTGTTTCCATAGCTAAAAATGTGCAATAAGTAACCTTTTGGAATCATATTAATTACAAGACTATTTACAGAGTCATGTATAAACAAAACTCATACCTGGATTAGGTTGTATAATTTTTTAAAAAGTTAGACTGAATATTAAGAAGTTGAACACACTAGCTTACATAACAGCTCCAGATCATACATCAGCTGTAATTTCCATAGTACTGAACTTTAAATGAGAAGAGACAAAAAAGTTGTGACAAAGGACATGTTTTGAAGTTTCAATGCCTGATTCTGTAAATTGGTCACATAAGGGTGAATGGCATTTATGATAAAGCAGGCTCAATTTCTCTCAGGTATGTCCCCAGTTAATAGTTCTTCAACATTATGGATGAGAATCAGAACTGTGTTTGTCACGGGAATCACATTCTCTGATAAGAAAGGAAACAGATGCCTAACTTGTACGTTTGCATATCCCTGTTTTATTGCTGTTGGACTTGCCAGTTCTAGGGTCAAAGCAACATTCTACCTAGTGGGAATGGGTTGGAAAAGGAAGGCAGAAAAGAGAAAGAAAGATGAAATCTATAAGAAAGGGTTCAAAATGTATGTCTGATGAGTTCTTTCTAGTAGATAACACTGTCAAAGAATAAAACTGAGCTGGAGGGTAACATGCTACCGTTCTGTCCAGTCAGTTCACTAGAAAAGACTATATTTGATTCAAATCTCTGTAGAGATCTGAGAGATGCTGTTTTCCATGATGTGCAAGAAATTCTAAAGGAACTAAAAGGCTTTTGGGTAGCTAAATTGTGCTGAATTCTTCTCATTAACAAGGGAAGTGGCAGAATTTGATGGTCTCTCAGTCTTTGACTTTTCTGGAGATTAAGGTATTTCACATCATTTCGTGTGGAAATAGTCCTGGGCTCTTTAAGGGAGGATAAGACAGTGGATAAATTGCCACCATGCGCTAAGAAGCTTTGGGATAAAACCTTATTCCCCAAATAAGAATTGTTAACAGAAATTCCAGAAAGATTATTGCAGCCCCATTTTTGGGGGTGATGAAATCTTTGTGTTAGTTCACGTAGTTTATGAGCATCCAAAAAGGCCTATTGCAATATGTTTGTCACTTAAATCACGTTTTGTGATATCATCTGATAGAATTTTCAGGTCCAAACAGTACTTTGTTCTGGGTTTTCAAAGAGCGTGATTAATTTTACAAATGGCAGTGGAATTCTTCCCACTGAATTGGGGATGTTTGCAGAAGCAAACTACTTGAGGTCTCCTGTCATCACTGCAGAGCCCAAGACACTTTGAAAACAGAACTCATATTGCCTATAAAAGTATTGCTTTTAAGAAGAATTACCTTTGGAGCTCTTCAGAAAATTCGGTTGGATTAGACTTTTTAGAGGGTTGGAGTCAGGCAAGCAGAGTCTGTCACTGCCAGCTGAGTCCATAGACACCCAAGGGGTGAGGACTGGAGAGCACCCACCACACAGATCTACTTGCTGGATATATCCTTAATTTATCTGTCCTTTATTGAAGAAAACACACTAGCCAGACTCTACTTGGCTTATGAATAAATCCAAGTCTTATATATCCTTAGAATTTTTTTGTCTCAGTCCTTTATTCATCACAGAACTCTGCTTCTCAGAGTAGAAGGTTAATGATCTTTGGGCCTGGGCTGACCCAGGATCAGAGCAGCAGTTTTTTCCTCAGCTGCAGTGGGAGGTGAATTCAGGGCCTGTTTGAAAACCTGGCTTTACATGCAGCTCAGGTTTAGACAGGGGAACCTTGTGTAGTGCAAGTCCTCTGTGAAATTAGGTGACTCTATGTTGAAAGAGGCAATTTTTTGATTAAAAGAAAAAAATCTGATAAAAGCATGTGTTTGTTTTTGGAGAACAGCAAAGCAATGTGTATCGTTTTTATCTGTCAACAGCCATCACCTTGTCAGAGTTTGGCTGCTGTTGATTTATTGCAACCTATGCGAATGTATAATTGGTAGGCTGGTCCTCAGATCTGCGAAGGAGAGGCACAAATTTGGAAGCCAGATGTCCCATGGTAATCCACTAAAAGAGAGAGATAATCACCAAAGAGCTGAGGAGCCCTTCAACTCATTACTCTTATATACTCTCTTAGCCTTAAGATTTATCAGTGTTTGTAATGAAAGCATCTAAAGTGAAAACAACTTATTAACTTCACTAAAGACACCATCTTCCACTCCCCACAAATAAATCTTTTATCATGATCTGCGCTGCAGGAGTTCCAGCTTTTTAGTCAGAAATTGGGGGGAATTCTCTGAGGCATGCTATTTAGCATTGCTGTCCCAATGCCCAGAATGACCTTGACAAGGAGAAAAGACTTTGGAGTTGGAAATTTCCTGGCAGAATAACACATGCAAGAAAGTATTATTCTCACTTACGGAGTTCAGGGAGTATTTTTGGAGCTCTTTCATTGGGGCTATTTCTGTGCAAACAGCTTGGAGATGTAGTCTGCTCTGAACCTGCTTATGGCCCAGCCTTAAAGTCTTGCTATCAATGGCATTTCTATCTGAAAGGCATATCCTGCCAGAGGGAATATGGAGCAGTAGTTCTAGTAGAGCTGTTCTCCAGCAGAGGTGAAGGAATGTTAGCATTTTAAATATTGATTTGTGCCTTTAATTTGCTACTAATCACAGTGGGTTTCAGAGCATTTGGGTTTCATGAGGAGGACACGGCTTTTCAAAGATGATGCTATTAACATGGACCTCGTTCCTGGTGTTGGAGTACTGGCTGGTAGAAGGCAGATTACTGAAAACCCTCCTGTGACTGCAGAGGACTTCTGTAGGGGAACACTTCTGCTGGACAGGAATGTAGGGACAGAAAGGCAGAGCTATAAAGCCCATGTGTAAGTTATCATTTGTCTTTTCCTTATAATTCTGTCCTGATCTGGAGAGAGGAGAAAGCTATATGTCATTAAACGAGTCTTAGTGGGTTCATAGACCAGGTGATGTACATCCTCTATTTGCCTCCGACAACTACATGTACATCTTTCTAATGTGATTAGGCCATCATACAGGGCACAGATCAATTTATTATTCTGCCTGAGAGCACCATGTTTCTCTTTAAAAAATTGTTACTCCTGGAGTTGGCAATTACTTTAAAATAAATTTACCCAAGACAAAATTGTGCCTCTTGGGTCAGTAAATGACTTCCCTGTTTTTTCTTGAAGAGACAAGGTGTTTATTAAAGAGCTCCTTAGTTTACTGTGTTGGGTTTTTCACTTTGAATAATTGTCCAATTAAATATAATTTGGAAGTCCATGCTAACCTACTGCTTGCATTGTACAAGTAAGAATATTTCTGAAAGATGTGCATTAATAAATCCCACTGAGCCCTATCTCTTTTAAAAAATGGCTTCCTTTGTTTAATTTTTAGAATTCTTTCACAGGGCTCTAAGCCTTACATTTGGAAACGCTGCTGTTTTCACACAAATAATTTATACAGTCCATTCTTTCCAATTCTGTAGAAAACATTTTTATCATTTATTGTAAGTTAGCTTATTTTAAAAATTATTTTTAACGTACTACTCAGGTTTGGAACATGTTTTACAGCTTAGAACTTTACACATTCTATTTTGTGTGTGTGTGTCTAGGGATTTCTGTTCCTAATTTGCAAGGGGGAAATAATATGAAGTTAAGTGGATAAAAGAAAAGTAATTAAATGTAGCAATTAGATGAAGTACTAGAAATCCAAGATGGAATTGGTCAATAAGAGATATGTAGAAGGATAAAGGAAAATTATGTTGCCTGATATAACCTGTTCCATAGAGATATAGTCATGCATGGCCTAGCAGACTGAGCACGAGGCTGGCAGCAGGACCTCTCACTTTGACTCAAGCACAAAGGACACTGATGTTTCTTTATCTACTAGGATCTAAGTCGCTCCAACTCTTTTTCTCCTGTGGATATAAGACTTTTATTCCTAATAGGAATATAATGAGTATTGATTAGCTAATCAATCTAATTAATAAAGATTTTTTTACAACTCAGGAAAAAAACAAAACATATGGGGGAAATGTTTTGCTACTCATTCAAAATGAGTAGCAAAAGCTGCCATAAGATGAATTAAAAAAACTATTTTATGCTGTTGTAGTTACACTTCTAATTGTCATTATGATTGCTCTTATTGCATTAATAATATATTCTTTTTTTAATATCGGTAGGAAAAGACATGACATTAAATTGGTATTAGGATTAAAATTAACTGTCAACTCTGTCCTTTATGTTCTGGTTGCCTTCACCTTTTCGTGAAACATAAGAAGCTGGAAAGCTTATTTACCTTTTGTAGTCTATCAGTGCACAGAACACCTAATTAACGTTGAGGTCACTAATACCATCTGCTGCTCCCGAAGAGTTAAGATCCAGTAACTGTCCATACACAAGAATAAACTCCTGCCAAGTATATTCTGCCTGTGCTATCCAAAATAAAACAGAAGTTAATTGGTACTGTCCTCTTCACTGTGACACCATCCATGGGCAGGATGGTGCATATAAATATCTGTAGAAATCTGAAGTACATTATTCAGTTCCAGCTGAGATGGGGAGCTACATGACTTCACTGAAAGCTGACTGTTATAGAAGAGCAGTGGACTTTTGTTTTATCCAGTAGTTTGATATGCAATTCTTCAGAAGGAGTCCTTACAGATAAAATAGCTTGGTTGCATCATGGAATCAGGAGGATTTGGTATAGAAGGAGGCCAGAGGAAAGCAACAGGAGACTTCAAAGGAGGTGAATTCCTTGCCTGAAAAGTCACATTACATACCTTTTTCTCCCTTTAACAACCTATGACATGCAGGCCCAAACTGATCGTGGCATTCTGTAGGTGAAGAGCCTGGTCTTTCTTGAACAACATGATGAAATATCATGCTTTACTTTGGACCAGGGGCCAGTAATAAGTGGTTGCTCTTATCCAAGCAGTACAGAGCCATGTCCTGTTGCAATTTTGAGAAGGGGCACTAGGATAGATTTTGAAAGAGTAGATATTTGTTTGGGGAGGATCTAAAGATGAGGAGGCATGCTGGAGAAGTAAAACAATAAGTAAAACAATCTCAAAGTCAAGAGTAAGCATGCTAGAGCTTCCACTGATTAGAAAAGAAAGATTAAAAAAAAAAAGATACAGAGAGAAAAGGGCTAGCTACACCTATTTCACCTCCTTTACTGCATGCTTGCCTATAGAGAATCCCAATCATCCCTATTCTGCTTTGGGATGATGTATTGATTACTTTAACTGCATTTGCCATGCAGCTGGACTCAAAGTATACTTTTACTTCTGCAAGAGTTGTTTCATTTTCCAGAAATAATCTTTTATGCTGAATCAGTAGAAAGCAAGGCAAACATAGCTCCTCCCAAACTACGCAGAAGGACCATGCACTGATTATTTTTTGAAAGGTGCTGACACTTTGGGAACAAATACCTTCCTGACGGGTGGAAGCAGCAATGGCCTCCCTATCAACATCCACATCAAACAGTACCTGCAAGGTTTTCATATATCCCTGCTGTGCTCTGTACCCAAAAGATCTGGTTTCCCACCAGGGAAAAAGTGGAAGCCAGAAGTTTGTTGAAATTTCATTTTGTGAAATAGTGCTGCAGTGATAAATCAGTAAATTCAGACAATTTTTTATCATTATTTTCCAGCCAGCTCTTATTTGCTCTCTCTCATGAGCAACTTTACAGAATGCAGTGCTTAGTTCATGCCATGGTTGCTCAGTTTATCACTAAAACCTCCCTTTCTTCTCCATTTTTTACATAAGCATCTACTTCACAGGCGTTTAGCTAAGTGATGATAGTCTGAGTTTTGCAAAAGTACATGAGCAAGACACCATATCTCTGTTTATGCTGAAAAAGTCCTGCATGAGCTGTTCTTACATTAAGAAGTTTATCCAGGTTCTCCAAGTAAGTTTAGGGGGATTCCGACAGTACTTTTCTGAACCAAACAGCAAGTTTCTTATTGGAAGTAGAAAGTACTTACTGGTGTCTCATGTCAATGAGATACACTAAGTACTGCCTGAGGAGTGAGAGCAGAGTCCTAGAATGGTTTTTCACAGCATTGGGGGTTGGGTGACAGTAAATTGCTCTTATGGCCTGTAGATCTTCACTGTCCATCAGTGTGTGGGGTATTGCAGAGGCGGGTGGGAACTAATAATGTCTAGCAGAACTTTTATCAGTGCCAGGAAGAAAGGAATTGGAGTACAGTTTAATGCACCACTTACTTCTCTTGAAGTAAATTTTGTTTCAGGGCATATCAGCTCTTCAGGCCCACTGTTGTGCCAAACAGATAAGCACTTAGTTACCGTAGACAAGATGGGTGCTTGAAATCCTGTGCGTGGTGATAATTGTTAGTTTTTAACGACTAGGCCAGTTGACAACTTGTAAAATTCTTCAGCTTCCAAATTAGCACAGTTTGAGCCAGTCTAGGATAGCTTAATGGAGAAGAGAATGGAAAAAAACCCCCACCTGTTGTTGCTCCTTCACTTTACACTTAGATCCATTTATACAAGGTACTGATATAATGATGTTTGATTATAATTCAAATGATTTTATAATAATTTTAAGTTCAAGTACAGACAGTGATTAGTAGCCAACAGATGCAGCAGTTCGCATGGCAAAGTGCCACATGGATGATTAAGGGATCAGAGCATCTGATGTGAGGAAGAGCTAGGATTGCCTAGCCTAGAGAAGAGAAGGCTCAAGAGGATCTTACTGATGTGTGTACATACCTGATGACAGAATACAAACACAACAGAGACAGACTCTTCTCAGTTGTACCAACTGTTAGGACAAGAAACAAAGTGCATGAATAGAAATACAGGAAAATCTGTTTTCACATAAAAGGAAAACTTCTGACTGTGGGGATGGTCGAACACTTAGACAGGTTACCCCAACATGTTTCTGAATCTCCATCCTTGGAGATACTCAAAGTTCAGCTGGACACAGCCCCAGGTAATGTTCTCTAGTAGACTCTGCTTTGAGCAGAGAAGGAGCAGATTAGACAGTCCCTTGACGCAGCTTCCAAGCTCTTCTGTTATTCTCTTTTGTATCAAGGGCCAAGTTTCTGGTGTGTAATCCAGTACTAACTGAAGCTGGCTAGTGTCTTTACATCAGTTTCAGTGATCATGACTCAGCTCAAGCATGAGAGGAAAAATAAACAATATTGGTAGGGATAAAAAGTAATATAAGATCTAGATTTGAATTTGGGAGCGGAAGAGTCAGACATACCAATAAAAGTAAATGAGCAGCTGATAAAAAGATATATGCTAAAAAGATAGATGTGAAAAGGTCCAAAACCAGACATAGAAAGTAATGCTAAAGGGGAGCAGTGTTAATATTTCAAATGCCCAAAATGCATCTCTCTTGTGACATAACTGGATTCTAGATCTCTGCCTATTCAATTTTCTTGGCCCCCTAGGTTTCTTCAATACCAGCCTCTGTGCTAAATAATGCTTCTACTTTGCAGTTGATCAAGTTCATGGAATTTTAAAAAGTAGGTTGCTTAAAGAAATTTCCCGAGCAACAAGTATGTCTGATAGTATGTTTTTAACAGTTGTTAGATTTTCAGTCCAGTGTCCATTTTAAGTTCTTAAATGACAGCTAACATAAAAAAGGAAGTTCACGTTCTTATTTTGTATAAATTTACAGTTTATTCAACACAGCATCTGAATATGTATTTGCCATTAATAGAGTAACTGAAGGGTGAAGGGTCTGGAGCACAAATCTTACGAGGAGCAGTTGAGGGAACTGGCATTATTTTAGTCTGGAGAAAGGGAGGTTCAGGGCAGACCTTATTGCTCTCTACAACTACCTGAAAGGAAGTTGCAGATAGGGAAGTGTTGGTCTTTTCTTCCAGGTAACAAGTGTTAAGAGGAAAGAGCCTCAGGTTTTGGCAGGGGAAGTCTAGATTGGATATTAGAAAAAAATTTCTTCACTGAAAGGGATGTCAAGGACTGGAGGATGTACCCAGGAAAGTGATAAAGTCACCATCACTGGGAGTGTTCAAAAAACGGTGAATGTGGTGCTTAGGGACATAGTTTAATGGTGGACCTGGCAGTGTTAGGCTAATAGTGGGACTCAATGATCTTAGAGGTCTTTTCCAACCTTAATGATACTGTGATTCTGTGATTAATCTCATGCTTGGTTGTAGACACTTTTTCAAATTGAGGACAGCAAACTTTGACCTGCTTCTAAAGTCTAATCACTGTTCTTAAGAATTTTTTTTAGGACAAGGCTGTCTTAAACATTTTTCAGAGCTTCTAAGTGACCTACATTTTCCTTGTCATGAATGTGCTGGTGGGTATGTGAGTTGCTTTATGGATTTTCTTCCTTCCAAGGTGACATGATTTATGTTATCTGTTTATAGAAGAAATACGCAAGTCAGTGGGCCATCTTCTAAACCACTGTTGTTTTTTTAAGTATGGATGATGAGAGCATGGTAAACAAGTCAGTGTTTTATATAGATCTCCACTCTTGGACAGCTGTACTTCCTTGATCTTCCTATGAAGGGTGAAGACATTGGTCTCTTAATTTATGGAAGGTTTATGAATCATGTACCATAATGGTATAATCTACTTTCTCACAAAGATGCTTCTGAGAGTATTATACTTCACTGGGACAGTAGAAATTGTGGATTGCTGTTCTTTAAGAAAAGTTGAAAGACTCAGATAGTAGGTGGACATGATGGTATTTCATCTTGTTGAATGGTTTAGGAAGTGACGTGAGTCAGCCAAATGCAGTACTCAGAAGGCAGTCAGGACCTGTGCGTTTTCTGCCTTGCTATGCTACCTGCACTAATAATAAGATTTCTTATTATTACACTAATATTTCTGCTGTAAACTCATGGGCTGGAAAGAAGAGACAGAGATGATAATGTTTAAAAAATGTCAACATAATATGGCAGTGGAAGTGGTTGAAATGGCTGTTGGATGCATAAGGTGAAGTCTTGCCAGTAGAGATTATGAAAGTATTGAGTGATCTTGTAAGACATGGAACAGCAATACGGTTGTGACATCCTATGTTTAAGGATTAATTGGGTTTGGAAGTAATGCAGAGAGAGTTTAACCTTAAAGAGGAGACCATATGCCCTGTCTTGTTTAGCTCTGCAGAACAAAAGCTGGGAGCTGCTAAGAGCAGTTTAAGTTAGAGATCAGTGCTAGCACAGAATGAATGAGTATAAATGAAGAATGAAAAAAATAGCCTGTCAATAATAAGATTTTTAAGCTTTGAAACAGCATTAATGAGAGAGACTGGCACAAATAACCCAAGTAATTTTAAGATCAAACTGGTAAATTTGAGAAAGAGTTTTTATGATGTCCTTTACTATGAGAGGGAAAAGATCTCCCTGGCCCAGGAGATCACTGACAGCCCTGAGTTCCTACATACTGGGTTACTGGGTGCATTTCCTTCAAAATCTGTTCTTTACACTTTGTTCCAAACTGGTGGTCTCTTGCTACCATCTGTCACTTGCACCAGGACTAAATTGTGTCTTGCTTTGTGAGACATAGAACGTGTGATTTGAAAGTTAATGCAGTATTTGTTCAGTGTATTTGCATTTTTGTGCTTGATGCTAGTAGAAGATACAGCCCTAGATTCCTCCTCTGTGGGCTATGATTCACCTTCATTATAAATATTTCACATCAGCCTCATGTTTAATGATGCTGTTGTAAGAGGGAACATCTGGATTCTTTTACCAGGTGCTATAGCTGGATCTTACAAGTTGTATGCATTGCTTTTACTGTCTCTATTAAAAATTAAAACAGGGAAAAATATGCCTAAATTCTTCTGAACAGCCAATCTTGAAATTACTCTATTAGATTATTGTATAATTCCCACTACTGCGATATTTGAATAACGCCCTACAATATTCATGTGTACTTAGAGGAAATGATGTACTGAAGAGATAAAGGATGTGTTCAAGGTTATACAAGAAGTCTGAGGAGAAAGAAAACCTGACTATGCCTCTATGCATGTCTGACTAGTGCACTGCCTCCAAGGCTATTAGAAAGGGTACCATCTTCTTGGTAAGGATGCTATTTTGACCTCAGACACTGGTCATTTGGCTCTTCTTAGGGTATCACAATTTTGGTTCTTGAGATTCCTTTTGATATTTTTTTTTGTAAAACCAGAAGACATGTCTTCCTGCCTAACTGCATTTTTCCTGTTTTTCATATCTATTTCCTGGTTCTCTTTTTAAGTACTGTGTTATGAATAGCATGGCATTTGTCACTGAAATATTTACATGTGCTGTTTGTGGTGTTTCATCTGCTCTCAGTGTTGCTGTGGACCTGCTGATCAGTGACTACATTGAGTATTCACAGAAACAGAGAGCACACAGGTGATGCAGGGCTTAGTGCTAACCTGCTGGGAAAGTTCTGACTAACTGCATCACTTGGATGGATATTGGTGGGAGGAATTATTCTGAGTTATCCCCCAAGCTGTAGCCTTATGGATATCAGAATTACTTTGTGGAATGATGTAAGTAGAGGCCAATATAAAACCTGGGTGTCAAGTTAAAATTTCTTCTACATCTTCCAAGATCATATTTTATGTTGTTCAAAACTCATTTTAAATGACTGAAAACACTGGTGTCTAAACATGTCATTAAAAAAGCGTTAAGAGCCTGCTGCTGATGATCTTGTTTTCTAGAATTTTATGTAGTTAAACTAATGACCTAGACCTTTCCCCTCACATATAAAAGTGATGTGAATTTTATGTGGTGGAGACTGAACACTGGGGCAGAGCACTTTGCATGGGGTGTTGAGAACCACTGAAGAAATTTGACTCGTTACAGCTGTGATGGGAATTACCAGGGGATGGTAATAAGACAGTGGTGGATTTATTATGTTAGTGTTAGTTTGCTGGTGCAGTCTGCTGATAGGTGTAGTTCAAATCCTTTAACACAAAACAAAGTCTTTTAAACCCTGCTCTTTCAGCAATTTATTTAATGAGGAGAAGTGCTTTGAAATTACTCCTTGGATATCAGTGTCTTCAATTTACGTCCTCAGTGCAGTTAGCACTTAATATATCCCTTTCAGAAGCAGATTGTCACTGCAAAGTGTCTGTACACAGTCTGTCTAATTCATCCACAGAGGTCCCACTGCATTTCAATTGTGTCTTTTTTGTTGCTTTTAGGAGCAAAGCTTGGGTTGCTGCACATTCTTGCCACCTTTTTCCACTTCACTGAAATCATTCACTTGATTTAAAAAACCCTACACAACTAAATTGATTCAGTAAATCCCTTTTTCATGTACAGTAAGTGGTTTGGTGTAAGGCACAGAAATCTTTCTACTTTTACACTTCCTTTCATTTCATACAATTGTCCTTAGAAAAGTAAGTCTATAAATGATAAAAAAAAATACAAAGTGGAGCCAAGTTAGAAGGAAAAAGTTTTAACTAGCTTTTTTGTCAAGCTTCAAACAATGCTTTCTCTGATTCTGACTTTCTCTTTCTTGCCACTGTCTGTTTACAGTCACTCATCATTAACTATACGTATTTATCAGGGTTTGCAGCCATTGCTGGCCTATTTGATACTTCTCTTTTTAAACAAAAACACCCTCAGAAACTGATATGGTACCCAAAATGGTATTCATAAAAAATTTAAGAAAGAGCTCTCAGCTCTCAGCATTAAAAAAAAAAAAAAAAAAAAAAGAAAAAATTTTTTTGAAGAAGCTGAAAAGAAAAAGGTCTTGGAATTACAAGCAGTTAGACTTGGTTTTTTTGCGTAATGACTCCTGGTATCCCACTGTGAGAAGACTTTCCCCAGCTTCTCGTCTGCATTCTTCCTCGTTCCCTGCGGGAGAATGAGTTGGATTTGTCTGCCATATTCACAGCAATCGAGGTGATCCAGGTTGAAAGAAAATCAATAAGATGTGTCCATTTATGCCTCACAAAGGAAGAAAGGTCTAAAGAACAGACATGGGACGTGATTCAAGCACTAGAGACTTAATAAGACTTCTACTTGTGTTTGAAGGGGATGGTAATTTATATTTTACTTTGAACTTTTTTTTATGCTTCATAACTATTGGGATTCGGGCTGACATGGGAAGCAAGGAAAAGAAGGTTTGATGCTGTCTTAGAAGACCTAACCCATTTGGGAAGGCCATGCTCAAAAGTTCAAAAAATTTTGTTTTAGAAAAGATTAAAGAGACATCATATCATCGTACTGATTTATCGCTATTGATAAAACTGGTTTAAAGTATTTTGGATTGGGGTACAATAAAAAAAAAGTCTTTCTTCGAGAACAGCTGCAAGTTTCTCATTATTGGCTGTCTTTTCTGTGTGTTTGATATCATTTTGCTTAGAAATAGAGGAGCAGCCATAATAGGTACCCTGGTGCCACTTGAAGCTTTGTCAGGGCAGCTCCCCAAAAGTGGTTGTTGTTCTGCTCGATGTCTGTCATGTCAGCCACCAGGGTCCTGCTGTCCCAAGGGTGTGCTCTGTCAGCCCTCAGCAAAAGTACTGTCTCTGCTTTAGTGTACGTTGTATTTTCAAGCCAATCTTGTGGTGTACTTTTGCAAGTGAGATGTAAGCATGCTCTTATTCAGCAGGAATTAGGACCTATGGGAGTTTCAGAAACAAAACCCTCAAAATTTAAAATAAAATAAACCAGGACAGGCTGCAGGCATTGAGTCTTGCTATTGCAATCTTTTTGTTTTGTTGTAAAAAGACAAAAACTAAAACAACCCTTCTTACCAAATGGCCTCAAAAGTTATGTTTCAGCAAGGCATGAAATAAAAGCTTGATGATTAATGAGGTAGTATGATTGTATGGTGGAAGAGGAAATAGCCTTTCTTTTTCTTCTCTTCCAAATATCTTGGCTATGCATTCCCATCAAAATGAAGTCTCACACTGAACAGGCCCCAGCTGAAACATCTGAAATGGAGATGGTATATCTGAGGAAAAGGAATTCATATTTTGAAGTCTTGACTGCTCCTCCTCAGTAGCTCTTTAAGAAAGTTTCAATTATGAGGCAGTTCCAAGAAGAAAATTGCGCTCAGTGCATTACGCAGGATAAAGTTAAAGATGTAAAGAGGATAGAGACAGATTTAGAGTCATGCTTTAAAGGTATGCAGAGGTTTATCATTATTAAAACTACCATTTGTTCCAAATTAGCCCCTTTTCACTGAATCTTTGGCAGATTTTTTTCAGTTTCATCCAACCCTGGGTCTTTTCAAAATAAATTGAAAAGTGAGTTTGAGAAGCATTCAGACTATTAATGGATTTTTTTAAGCCTTAATTGGTATCAAACAAGATTTTAGTGAACACAGCCAAGTGTGCCCATTGCATTGTTAAATGAGGAAAGCTAGCATTCAACTGAGATTGACTCACACCACTGTCGCTCACTCTCAGGAATTGTACTTAAACGGGGTGAGATCGGAATATCAACACAGCCCATGTAATGTGCAGTCACAAAGTGGGTTTTTTAAGGTTTCCTTCATATGTGTTTCAACACAGTGCTCTTCTGAAGTGACCACTAATAAAACAATTAATAAATAAATAGAGGTGCTAACACAGGGATTGTACAACACTGAATGAAAATCGATTCGGGCCAGGATGCATTGCCTGGAAAAGGAAATGTAAAAATAAATCCCAGCAAGTTGGAAAGGGATTGGATGGACCAGCTGACTGGCCTGCCGCACAGAAGTGAAATTTTTCAGTTTACAGGCAGCAGTTTTGCCTTAGAGGATCTGGGAAATGTTTTAGTATCTCATCTACGTAACAAAGGAGGTACAAAATCAGCTCTGCATACAGGGGACTACACGAGTCTGCAACCGGGAGAGGTGTTGAGCGTAATGATTGCTCTCCAGGCCCGTGTGAAAGCAGCCAGCAAATGCTGCAGCTGACAGAGGTGTTTCATGGCCAGTTAGGGCGGGCGAGCTGCTCTCACTGATGGCTGTTGTCTCTTTGGCTTTTACCTAACAAATGTAAATAGCAGTTCTGCTTCTTCAGAAAGTCTCACCAGGGAAAGCCTAGTTTCTTGGCACCCTGTCTTACACTGCCTTTCATTTCCCGGGGGATGAAGTGGATTACACTCATACAAAGCCCCAGTGACAGTAAGTGGGAGCCTGAGGTTATGTGTTCTGAGGGGTGTTTCTATGCAGCCCTTTCCGGAGCTCTTGGCAATAGTGTTGTAGAGTTGCTAGACCACCCTTGCTACTGTGCTGCTTTTCAGCCTTCCTGCTACAGCTGTCCTTGAGGTCCCCATAGCAAACTCTTTGTAAAGAAGAGCTAACTTGTGGTTTAAATAAGTAACTGAAGAAACTAATGATTCAGGGTCTGCAAATTGTGTATTTCTGTAAGCTGTTAACGGGTAGACAAAATCTCAACGGTTCTACTTGTGAGATGTGCAGACATTTTTATTAGAATGTGTCCCTAGGAGGAGAGAACTCCTGCAATGGGCATTAGAGGAGGTTTGCATCAGAAAGGGAAATGGTACCACCATTTCAGCATTTATTCATTGGTAAAAGCTGTGAGTCTGGAAGTTCCAGCATAATTCTATGAATAGAGTTAAGTGCATTGGTTTTTCTGGGTATTTAATTTTTTGTTAGTACTATTGAAAGGAAGGAAACAGCAGTACTCTGAAAGGACAAAGAGATCTGTGCTACAGCAAGGCCACAGGTTGGGATGGTGCTTTACCTGGAAATGGAAAAGCACCTTCCCTCAACTGTGTGCAGTCACTGTCAAGAGCCAGCCAGCAGTGGTGCCCTGCGTCTGCTTCCAAATGGCTGTCCTTCCCAAATACAATTTATCAGAGGGAATGGGGTAGGTAGGACAAAAATCACTGTTCTAGCACCCACCCACGTGAGTTGCCACCCCTGGCTGAGGGCATAAAGTCTGTAAGGAGGAGCATGTCTGTGTGTCCATGCCTGCGAGTGCAGTGTCTTCAGCTATCCCTAAAGAGATGTTCCAAATGTCTTTAAAGCGTCAGATATTTTGGAATGGTGCAGGGTTTGCCATGCTGAGATCCCAGTTCACAGACAGAGCTTTCCCCTGCCACTACAAACACAAAAAGCAAAAATATTCAAAAAAGCATGCACACAAGGAAAAGCAGGTTCATTCCCTGCCTAGGCATTCTCAGCTGCCATTGAAAGCTGGCTTCAGTTCCCTGAGGATAACACCGTCTCTGTGGACTATTCACCCAGGAAGGCAGTTGTAGAACTATGTCTTGATGGTGAGCCCTGACTGGTTCATTCTGGAGAAAAATTCCAAAGAAAAATTGCATTGATTTGGTTTCATTGATGTGTTTCTTGGCTTGGTACAGCATTTCTGCCCCAAAGAAGCAAAAACTTTACTGAATAATGACAAATGGAAGACACAGAAAAAATAAAACCCCAGACCCCAAACCTCCCAAACTTGAAGTAAATGAGCTCAGTTCTCCTTCACAGAAGAACTGTGAGAATTATTCTTCTTTATTAAAAAGAAATTCTCATTGGAATGCAAATTTTGATTTTGATTATCTGTCACGGCCTGCTTTGAAGTTTTTCAGACAAAAATAAATATCTCCATAACAGAGAGGATTATAGTAGTCTTGTTTAGAATCATCTGACTAAAAGTGACATCTAATCTCAGAATATATAAGGTTTTGAGGCCACAGAGACTTTGAAAGAGCTTGACTCTCTTCTGTTTTGTAAATTTTCTATAAATGGTTTAATAAGGTTTTTAGTTCAGCCCAAAAAAACCAAGAAATAAAACATTTCCATCAACCATATTGTTGAAGAAATATAAAAGACACACAATTCCATTTAAATACAGCTGTAGCTAGGTTATATCATCCTTATCTCAGTAAAAAGTATTTTCTTTTACAATCCTAAATAAATAAATAAATATCTGTGACTCGGCTTTGAAGGCTTCGCTTGGATAAATCAGGTTTTGGCAGCTCTGTAATTCATGAAACAATACCTCTAGCTCTACTGGAGTAGGAGTGGGATGTTTCAAGCTTTATGATTCTGTTCAATTCTGGAGCGTTAATGGGGCTATTTGTAAAGAAAGAAATATAATGAGTTATCACAAAACACAGCAAGAACTCTAGAAAGGGGCAGCCTCCCATCCATCACCCATTCTAGCGTATTCACAAAAGAACAGGGCGAGAAATCTTGTGAGGACGGTGGGGAATTTTGCTTTTACTCTAACCTGACTTTCACAAATTGTGATGGGCCTGGATCATTATTTTCTTTACAAAATGACCCCAGCCCGATCCTAAATTCAAAGTGTGAGAGTGTGTGACACAGATTTTTGTGGAGGTATTTTTTCTACCTTCCTCTGCTTTATACTTTGAGGAGACATTTTCTTAATTAAGATTTATTTATGAAAATAAAAATATTATATTATTTTTTTCTGATGTAGAGGCTAATTCAGAATGCTGACATTGCCATATTTCTGTGGCACCTTCAGGTAGGGCTATTAGTAAAGTTACCTGTCATTGCCATTCTCTTCTCCTTTATTTTGGAAGTTTATGACTAAGCTTTGAAGTTCTTGTGGGTTCACACTGACATACGAGTTGGATACCTGAGAGCAATTTTATTTTGCACACTTTTTTTTAAAAAAGGCAAACCTACACTGAGCTGTGGGGTTTTTTGGTTTATATTTTAAGTGGCAGAAGCACAAACAGAGCCAAAATTTTAACTGGTGTCTGTTGCAATGTGTCTGCAGTCCTGTCCTCTCTCATCACACTCAGAATCCCCAATGAACCCAAAGGAGGTTTTGAGTGAATATGGTTTTTAAGAAGGACTGAAGGTTTTGCCCCAAAGATAATGAGATAATTAATGTATTTCATAGTGTAGTTCAGAGACGGTGAAACAGCTCGGAGTAATGAAATGAAGCACGCATACCAAAACAAAGGGCACAGCAGGAAATAGTCTGAAGTACATGATAGTCAATTTTCACATTATAAGCTTTTACATCTCTCCTTCTATATATCCCATTATAACAGGGCCTGTTGCTTATTAAAAAGGAAATTGAGATGTCACTAACTGTGGAAGAGCAGGTCCTCAGGCAGTGGAAATCAGTCTACTGCACTGAAGTCAGGCACACCAGCTGTGGATCTGACTCAGGATCTGTTAGGTGTGAAAGATCAGTTTTAATCTGCAATCTAGAAGTCTCAGTCTTAAAATGTCCTGTGTCTTGAAGGTTGGAAGACTAAGGGAGGGTTTTTTGAGCTTTGCAATGTAGAAACAAGCATTGCTCTTACTAACAGCAGAAGGTTTAGGAAGAGCAGAGAGAGCGTCCTGCCCTCTCCTGATGCTCAGGGAGTGATGCTGGAGTGGGATCTCTCCAGAGGACCCTGTTTACATACTCTACACTCCTCTTTCTGTAGGACCATTTCCTTCAGGAGTGTATTTCCAGTGCCAAGGAGTATCTGGCAGATATTGGCAAGGGACAAAAGACATTATAGTTCTCTTAACTTGCTTGTGGGAGAAATTGTCTTTTTTTTATACATGGGGATGCATGAGTGAGATACTGTTTTTGCAGCTGAAGCACTTTTCCACCGAGCACGTAAAAACATGAGAATTTCTTGCAGAGTCCAATGTATTAAGTATGTTCACTAAGCCCTTTATAGAAAATGTAGCTCAAAGACTTTTACTGCAACACCTCTCTGTATGAGATCCTCTGAACTGACGCCCCTTCTCCCTATCTCACTAGTTTTTCCATAGGTTAAACCAGGAAACAGAGGGAGGCATTCAACCACATCTAGCAATACAAAGGTATCCTGAAGAGTTTTAACATTTAAACAGGATACATCTGAGATTTGACCTTGTGCAGTGGTATCTGGATGGTCTAGTTCTAACCTTGCTTGGTTGTCCTCCCAGGATTCACAATGTCTTTGTCCTTCCCTTTCCATCATACAACAGGCACAACGAAAACATTGCAAAACTTCTCCCGTGACTCCAGTGTTTCTAGGACAGTGCTGAGGCTTTTTCTTCCCATGGTGTGATTAGGTGGCATGGTCATTGATCTCCTGTCTCACAGATTTTCTGCAGATCTAGTCCTGACCAGTAAATTTTTCAGTGATGAGTCCCTTGTGTTTTCCAATGAGGGAATTATTTTTTAACCTGGGCTTTATGGGATTATGCTCTCTACAGTATGTAGGTGTACATCAAGCTATACGTGAGAAATTACTCCCATGCTTTGACTCATTAGCTATCCCCTTAACAGTAATGAAAATAGTCTCAGCTGTCATTCATCAAGTTCGTGGCTCCATAGAAAGAAGGGAAATTCACACAGGAACTGAAAGGCTATAGTGAAGTATTCAGCATGCTGCATCATTTTGAGACAACAATTTCACCATGTGCTGTAAGACCAAGAGCATGACAAAAACCAACAGAAAACATTTGATTTCCCTCTATAATGAAGCCAATGCACTGTGGTCCATAATGTTGTTGGCAATAAAATGCTCAGAATGATTCTGTGTTTGGAACTGTTTTCTGCAGAAGGAACCTGTGTTCCACAGCCAGCAAGGCCTGCTGCTCTGCATGGGTAAGATGAGCTAAACTGATTCTTCCTTCTTTATAGCAGCAATTTGAGATCTCATCTCCCTTCTTACTAAGGTCAAAATGCTACAGTTTACAAAACTGTAAAATTATACAGGTTTTGAGCCTGTCAAGTATGTACTCAATGTAGCTCATACTACTAGTCTTCATGCAGGAATGTCTGCAAAAATTTTTATTTTTTCCTTCAGGAAAAAGAACATTTAGTTGCTAGTGGACATCACTAAACTATTTGCTGTCCATTTTTCCCTTCACAGCTAAACAATGCATGCTGGAGAATATTTGCAGTTTTACTACCAATACCACACTCAATATAACCACCTGAAAGTGAGTGCAGCTCTTAATTATTTTGGGTACTCTCTTGGTCACAGCATCTCATTGATCATTTTCTCAAACAAGGTGTGAGGTGTGAAGGGTTCAGTCTCGGTACAATGTTGGAAGGGACTCAGAACAATAGTGAATCCTCTCCTGTGTCAGAGAAAGTGGTGATGACTCTGTTTGCCAGCAACCAACCTTCTAGAGGTAAAGTTATGTAAGTCTAAAATGCTTCTGCCTGCAATGGCAGAAAAGCAAGGCCATACACTGAACCACCTGGTTGTACCGAGGAGTTGCTTGTAAAGCCCCATGGCCAATGAAAGGAGATTGTTCAGGTGGCTTTGAGAAGGAGGCAGGCAGGATTGCTTTATACATTATACATTTCTCAGGGAGAGGAAGCATATTAAGCCTACTGAAGAGAGATTTTCCAAGTCAAAGTTTTATCAGTCACTTTTATATATATATATATATACATGGTGCAATTTCTCCCCCCCCAACCCCTTGCCTTGGGGGAGGAAGTTTTTTCGCATTTTGCAAGTTTTGAGATACTTTCAGAGCCACAGAGAGAAACCCCATGGGATGAGAAAGGCTTTTGATGTATTTAGAAACATTACAATGTAGACATTAAATGTAGAGGATATTCCACTTCCTTTGATTTATGAGGACTAAAATGTAACTTCTGGTTGCAGCCAACATTTTAAGGCAATTGCACAGTACAGAAAGGAGTAAGAAAGTGCTCTAGCTCTTTGCTCAAATGCTGAGGAATTGAAGCTGCTTAGAGATGCTGTGTAGGAGTTGAGTTTAAATTGTTTAGCTTTTTCCTTTCAGACTTTGATTGTCAGGGTTTTGAATCTGGTCTCTGTTGTAGCCCTGATGTTGTCTCTGCAGAGATCACAGCAACGCTCCCAAAGCCAACTTGAGCAGCCCTTTGGGGAACATCCTGCTCTTTGGTGCTTTTCCAAGCAATGCACAGTGACTGAAATGGTGCTATTTTTTTTTCCTTTTTTTAAATTTTTTTCCCCAGTTCCTTGTAATGTGCCTCTTTTCCCTCACACAGTATGATAGATGATACTGATGAGTGTGTTAGAAGAGGTGTTTTAGATAAGGTGCGGGCAGCTCACTGAACTCTGTTCTTATGGGCAAAGAATAGCCCTTACAGTTAGAGGCTGGACACTGCTCTGGTGTGTTAGGGGTTTGGGTGAGTCTTGACGTGCACCAGGCTCGCGCACAGCTCCACATCAAGACCTTGCCACCTACCCAAATCTCAATTCATGATTCAGACGAGCAGTACTTAATAAGTCTCATGTATATAATCTGAGGAGTGTTTCATCCTGGTCACTTGTGTGTGTCCATTCCTTGCCCCTAACTGCTCCTCACAGGGACAAAACCTACTCTAGAAGCATGTCTCAGCCTCTGAATGCCAAGCAGATGGTGCTGCCTCTCTCCTGCTCAAAGAACATTTGCTCCCCTGTTGTACGCATACACGTGGAATCAGCATCAGTGAGAATACTGTAGGGCAATCAAAAACCAGAATTAAGAAATGTTCTTCAGCTCTGTGGAGGCAAGAAGAACTTAGAAGGAGGATCAATGCATGGAGCTGGTGCCTGAGACCTGTACAGTTTGCACTGTTCAAGGAGTGTTCACATTGCTCTTACTACGGCAGCAAAGGCTGCATCTTTCTTGCAGTTTGTGAAGTGGTGGCAACATTCAGCCTTCAGAGGAAGGAGGTCAGATAGAAAAAGCCTATTCAGGGTGCAGTAGGGAAGAAAATCCATCTGTCTCAGTAGCCTTCATAGAGTCCAGGGACCTGCCACTCTGTCAAATGAATTCTTGGCATAGGGCTGGTGTTGCCAAGAGCTCTGCTTTCCTTCTGTCTATTGTTGCTATGAGGATAGAGGAGAGATAAGAGCTGAACAGGGTTCTGTGTAAATGGTCCTTCCTTAGCGTCTTTCAGTTTAGCTTTCACTGACTGAGGCCCCCAAAGTACTTAGCATGAGTAAAGTTTTCAAAAGCATGAGTAATTTAGGAGATTAAAAGGCATTTTCAAAAGTGTCGACTTTTCGAAGTGCCTAATTTCCAGCGACTTTCAATGAGGTTTGGGAATCTTAAATCATCTGGTTGCTTCAGTGAATAGCACTGTTGATTGCAGCGCAATGCATCATCAGCTGGTATCCTGCTTATGTCAGAGGTCAATACTGAGTGACTCTGAGAAGGGTGTACAAATCCCCGTCGCTGTGCAATGGCAGGGAAATTCCCTCTGTCCCTTTCTGGAGGTAGCTTTGAGAGCACTGAGCTCTTCTGAGTTTCTGGGCTAATTGCACGGTGATACTGTGGGATGAGTTCAGTCAGATTCCCTTTTAAATTGCCTGTGTTTTCTTCAGGTTTTAATGACAGGTGCTGGATCAAGTTTTACTCTGACCAGTTTGCAATCTTTTTTGCCTTTTTTCATTTTGCTGCCTATAACTTTCACTCACGTCTTTGTTCTGTTTTGCAGTAGGAGGCTCTATGTATCTCTGTATCTTTTATTAACATATGTAGATATAGTTTAGTATATGAAAACTCTATGTAAAAATTGTAGGTTTCCTGTGTGTGCCTTTGGTCTTTGAAACAGTCTTGTGAAGAACCAACTTAAATACCTTGCTGAATTGTAGTCTCACAGAGGGAGAGATACACATGTTTAGAAGGAAGAAGGGCTCAGCATTTGCATTTGGATGCATGTCTTACGGCTTCAGAGCTCTTTAGACTCCCAAGTGGAGCAACTCCGAAGTTCAAAGCGGTATGATTTTTGGCAGTTTTTTTTCCTAAGACTTCTTCTTCAGGGCATGAAATATTCTGCCCTCAGTGCATGTACATAACTCTCATTGGCCTTAAAAGAAGTTACATGCCTACATCAAAGGAAGGATTTACCCCATAATGATTCATCGGGAGCCTGACAGGCAAACACAACAGTGGAGAGCTCACAAGCCAAAGCTCCTGAGCTAGGGGGATGGCAGAGTTCAGATCTCTGCTGATCAGCCACATTGCAGCTGTGGTTTTCAGTAGTTTTTATTTTTTCTAATTTAGTGGAGATCAAACCACGTGTTGTCCATCTGGTAGCAGAAATCATAGGAATCAAGCAGAGGAGATGGCCCTGTAACATCTTATGTGGGAGCTAAATCAGGGTCAAATTAAATTGTGATGCTTTATTCCTGGAAAGTGCATCTCCTTATCCCTGGTGTTACACTGGAGACGCAGAGCCACAATATTCTAAAGCAAATTAAAAATACCTTTTTATTAAATGTGATTGCAGGAAGTCCTGGGAAGGAATGTGTTAATGACTGGTGATTGAATGCAGTGGTTTGCAAGCTCTAAGCAGCTTTAGTGTCTCCTACCACAGCCCTGATTTAAAATTCATAAATGCTAATCCTCCATAATTTACGGTTTAAAAAGCAGCCCCACTCACAGGCCCTGTGGCTACAGCTCTGTCAGAGTAATTATGCCGCCAAGCTGAAATTGGACTACTAACTGAGATATTAAACAGGGTAGGAAATCCTCTTCCCTGGCAGCCTACCCAATTATTCCAAATAAGCAAACAGATTAGTGAGTAATTTTCCAGTTAAATCTGGTGATTGGTGCCAGAATTGTATGTTAAATATTCAGAAGTAAATAGATTAAAGATGAAATGTCCCCTTTTCTCAAGCTTAATTTAGTGTGTATATTAAAACTTTTTAGGGGGAAAAAAATCTTCATTGAAGTGCAATACGTTTGCTTTGAAAACAGAACCTTTCCTGGCTTGTTTGCACTTGGGGCAGTGCGTTCATTAGCTGGGGCACGTTGTGCCGAGGAAACCTTGTGCCACATTAGACACAGTATCAGTCCTGCTGTTCCTTTATCCCTCACCTTGGAGGAGCCCTCCTGGGTGGCAGCGCTGTGAGACACACATCTCTGCTCAGGAGCTTCGGGACAGCTCTGCGCCAATGTCTGCATGGCAGCAGAGTGGTGGAGGGTGCTGATGATTCAGTGCTGGCAGGAGAGTAAGGGATTTATAGAAATTAATAGTCAGTATGGGTCTTTCTTATTCATTCTGGGTCTTGGAGTAGGGGAGTCTTATGTCTTTCTAAAATCAGTTGAATATCCCCACTGATCTGCCCAGGTTCACATTTTTTACCTTTCCAAACACTCCGTATAATACAGTGTTTGACTGGGACCCAAAACAGAGGGAAGGTGGGGGCAAAAGGAAGGAAAACATGGACTGAATGCCCAACTTACATAATTTATGTGTACCTGGGCAAGTAGCAGGGAAGGATACAGGTCACTTCTGCTGCAGCAGTCCAGGAACCCAGGGAGTAGGTCTGTCACTCTGCAGCCCCACACCACCAGCTAAGCATGGTCACCCCAAGGAGCTGAGTCAAGGAGAGAATTAAGTTAAGGAGCTGTGATCTAACTAGAGAGGTCAGGCAGCCTTCAGCAGCTGAAGGGTGCTGCTCTGGAGAAGCTGTGCTGACACCTGAACCACTTCAGAAACAGTCCACGGCTCGTGGCACCTCTTGGAGGAAAAGGACCAATGCCTCTTTGAGGTGAGAAGGGTTGAGGGGGTAGTTGCTGCACAGACCTGGGATTGCTTGTTTGCTTCAGGGACTATGATGGTAAACTCTGGGAAGCCCAGGCGGTGCATGCTGCATTTTAGGGCTCCAAAATTCTTTCTCAAAGGATGTTTGAGGGAAACGTTTTGGCATTCGTGGATTAAAGCAAGGACTTGTATTTATTTGCTGGAAACATGCATGTACATTTCAATATGCAACAGCACTGAGGAGAGGGAAGGAAGCTGCATTTGAGTAACTGAAACAGCTGTAGCACCTGACAGAATTTGCTTTGAAGTTTTTTCAAAGATCACAAACACTATGAACAATGTTTTATGTAATTTCTAGTGGGTTTTTTTCCCAGTAACTAAAAACTTGTTCTGCTAAGGAAGTGTACAGTCCTCTTAGGTGGCAAGTGAAGTGGAAAGAACAGCACCTGCTTATCAACAGATTGAGGTACAGTAGCCTTGGGGTCAAACAGCTTCAGACCTTCAGTGTTAGTTATTACTTGATTTCTTGTACAGGTGAGAGGAGCAGTTAGTTCTTAGGTCTGAGAGTGAGAAATGCAGAATTTAAATAAACTTGCCAGCATGGACTGTCTTAGGATACAGGAGGTGAATGATCTCTATCCTTGGAGAAAATGAGACGTTCCAGGTTTTGATGATGGGACCGGGTCCCCAAGTTGAATAACTTGTTCATGAAAAAGCCAGTGCCTGTTATGCCTGAAAGAGGATTGGATCAGCCTCCTCTCACAGCTGGGCACCTGGACACCTCCTTCAGTGTGGTGAAGGAGGCAGAAACTTCCCAGACACTGGCCCACAGATTTACTTTTCCAGTGGAAAGTGCAAGAGCTGCAAGTAGGTAATGCTGAACACATGCCTAGAAAGGATTAGCTGAACTCCTGCACATCCTAGAGGCTTTTCCTTCTGCTGCATCCTCCCTGGAGAGGCTTTTCCACCTCAGCCCTCTGCTGGAATGTGCCTTAAAGGCATAATCGAGCTCATGAAAATTAAGTGGTGTACAATCGTTAAAACAAAACAAAACAAAAAGACTCTAACTAAATTTTGTTCAATAAATTCTTTAGAATCAATCCATTTATGTTTTTATTAATGTCAGAACTCACAGGATAGTTTTCCTTTCTGTGTTTCACAGAGCTGCAGGGGCTTTTGTTAGGGGCTTTTTTTTTCCACATCACTACTCACGATGACATTTTGGCTTTGTATAGAGAAGTCTGAGGTCTTACCTGTGCAAAACTGGAACAGATTGATGGATGTGAAGGGATCCAGGATGAGGACGGAGCCCTGTGAGTGCCAGTTAGTTATTTACATGACACTAGAAATATAATAATATACAATTTCTACCTCTCATAAGCTCACGTAGTAGTGCTAAAGATGTGGTCTTGATTATTTCTTATACTATTATTAAAAAATTGGGGAACATGTGGTGTCCTCTCTGCTTAGATCCCTACCACACCTTCTCGCCGTCAGAATACTGATGGTTCAGCATGTGCTGCACATTTCAGACCTTCCCTGTACTGAGGCAGAGTTGTGAGTCTTGCTGCTTCAAAGTCCTCCAAGTATGAGCACATTCCAAGGATCTCACGTCTCCTGTCTGCTGTCCTGTCCCTCTAACTCAGGGATTTTACAATTTTTCTAAATATGATAGAAGTCAGTTGAGGGATGTCATTCTCAGACAGGTTTGTCAGTTGGATCCTTTTTACCAGAAGCCATTTGAGTCTCCTGTACAATAAAAGAAAATGTTTTTAGTTGGTTCCTGATTCTTTCCATTTGAAATCTTCTCCGTATGTATACTGCTTTCAACTTGCCTTTTAAGCCTTTGTGGTTGGGATATATGTACTTTTGGTTCATCTTCCCAAGGTTGTGAAAGGCCATCACTTGGGAGCTAGCAAGTAAGTGAACATGAAGGAAAGAGCTGGACACAAAAATTGCCATAATGGAATATGTCAAGTATCCATTCACTAACTGTAGTTTCTATTCCTGCCTCTGAGAGTGGCTCTTTCTGAAGACTATAAGCAGTCTGGATTTATCGTATTGGTTTTGCCCATCGTATTCACCTACCATTTGGTAAGTGAATAATTTATTATCAGTCCCTGGTTTTGATTGTTTTTGATTCCCAGAAGGGCTGTGCTTAGTGGGTGTTACCAGTGAATTCTCTATGGTAAAAACACTGATAATATTTGTGCCCTTAGAATTGTTTATATACAATCCTTTAAAAAAAGGAAAAAAAAGAAAATCTTTCTCATAAGCTTCCTCAATGATATCCTGCTACAGTGAGTTCCAAAGGTTAATTATATGTTTTGCTCAAAGCTACTTCTCTAATAGGGTCCTCAGGATGAGGGTTGCTGACCCTTTTAAGCCAGTGAACTAAAGCAAACAGCAAAACAACCCACTGAGGCTGTTAGCTGTGGGTGGCTATTTGTCTTTCTTGGTTCCTTTTCATCAGGGCAGCCTTACTGAAACGACAAGTAATTGAGTTTCCTCTCAAGAAGGTGACCAGACACACTCTGCTGGCATCATGGAAATGGAGATTAAGGCAATGCTTTCCTTCTTGGTTTTTCCTAAGTGTCATTATTTCAGTTTTGAGAAGAAATTGAGCCAAGATCACCTTTCCTCACTGCTCGGGACCCCTCTGGTAGCCCTGGAGGGGCCTGAGCAGCCCTGCCCTGAGTGAGCTCAGCTGCCCTAGGTGTTTCCCTGTGAAGAGGTTTGGGGGCAGCTGTGAGGCAGGCCTTGAGGATTATGTGGCTGGTTCTGTTCACAAAGTGCTTCAAATGCTTCTAAATGTGAATATAAGTAGAAATTATTTTGGAAACTTGGAACAAAATGCCTTGAACAAGAGTTCCTTTAAGGAATAAAAAGCATATAATTTAATCTGTGTTTGTAGCATTTAATCTCAAAAACCTGCTATTTTATGTATTTTATGTATCTGTTTCCTTGAGAAAAGCAGATAAGGGCATCCAGTGCTTAAGCAGCTCATGTCAGTTAAAATGAACCTAGAATGGAACACCTGGTTGTAAATAAAATACAAGTGGTCAGGACCCACTCCCATTAGCTAAGATGTGCCGGTGGCACTTTGAGTATGCTAAGACAGCCTTGCTGGAGCTGGGATCAGCAGGGGTTTCCAGTCGTTCTGGTGAAATTATCTGGATGCCAAGACAGCTCAGACTTTGTGGCACAGATTGTACATGTGAGAGTGTGATTTTTGTGCCCTTATACTGGTTCTGTGGCTGTAGAAGAAAGAGAAAAAGGTTTCTGGAATAGGTTCTCTGAACGCATGGCTAGTCTCAGCCAGGTCCTCTGTTGCTAACACACATGATGTAAAAGATCACTCAAGAGATTAACTGATGTTTGTCACACTGAAGAGACCAGCTTCATATTTCTCCTTGAAATAATCCTCTACAGCACTGCTGTGTCTGAAGGCTGATGAGGACAGGTTATAGGCTCATGCATCTCCCGTTTAAGACACCCCACTGTCCACCTAGGAAAAGAAAGAAACAGTGGTTCTGGTAGTTCTGAATTACTGCATAAGATTTACAAGGAGAGATGATATCTCTTAAATAACTGGGTTCCAGACCATTTAGGGCACTACAGACTTCAATCAGTGCCTTGAAATGTATTTATAAGCAAATAGAGCCAGGAGTGTTTTGTGCTATTAGACCACTTCAGCAAATCACTTAAGCATTACTTAACACATGCTAAGTCCACTGCACCCAAGGCAAATTCTGGATATGATAAACTCTTTGTCCATGAAATGTCCCCTTCTGGATAATGTAGCACCACTTTATGGCTAAGGATAATTTTGCATCTGTCTGTCTCAATGGCAAAAAATCTGGTAGTAGAGCTGTTCTACTGTACCTGTATTGTTTGTGTGGTTGGTTTGCTAAGTGTATAAATATTAAGTGATAAAATTTTGTAATATACGGTATAACAATTGGCAAGTGTTGTACATTTATTTTCACAAGTGAGGGAGTGACCCATAACTCACATCCATCACAGTATATGAAAGCACAGCTCACTGTAGTATAGCAAGCAAGGAAATCATTCATACACAGGATGTTATTCACTTCAACCTTTCCCCTTTCCTGAATGCAGTCAGGATCTATATGTCTACTGCTGCATGCTCTGTGTGCTGGCATAGATGTATGATGGCATCACAAAAACTGGAAGGGGAAGAAATGAGATAGGAACAGAAAGGGGTGTGGGTAAATGTTGTCTAAGCTGATAGAAATTTAAGTGGCCAGGCTTGTCAAGGAGAAGGAAAACTGCAGGGCTGGAGAGTGACTGAGATTAAAACTGACTTTTGGAGAAATGGGAGCTGAGATAATACCTTTCAGTTCAAAAAACATGGGTGACGGCACAGGGTGAACATGGGAGAACTGGAAATTAAAACAGTAAATAAAATGGAAATGTGTTTGATGTAGGGAGCAACAAAGTATGTTTCATCCTTTCAATTCTAGTCTGGTTCCTCTGTCATTATTTCCAAATTTAATACTGTACTTTTCAACAGGACCTCTATCCTGTAGCAATTTCTGTGAAAAATCTCCTTCACCAAATGGCCAGAGAAGCTGAGGAGAAACATTAATTTGGGAACTTCATAGATGCTTGGCACCTAGCTGCTTTCACCAGGCTTGCATACCCACTGTGTGCTCTGCAGAAAGTCTGCGGCTTTTCCTCTGTACTGTGTGAATGGTAAAATTAGCTTTATTTAGTCATATACTGACCACCAAACTACCTAGAGAGATTGGGGCCAGACATTTTTTCTAGAAACAGTGCACAGCAAGATGAGCCCTGTCCCAAATTTCTGAACAAACAGGAGAGGCAAAGAAGGTGGTACGGTTATTTCCCATGTGGAATGATTTCACGAATTTGCCAAGGGACATACAGGAATCATATGTCAGAAGGAAGAAATGTCTCTGGATTTCCCAAAACCCAATTTAGCAGCATAACTGTAAGATACACTTCCTTTGTACTTGCATCCACTTGTAGCAGGATTGCCATTGCATGGGTTATACTTGGATAGATGGTTTGGAAGATGCCCTGGGAGAAGGAGGAGGAGGAGGCTGCAAGGGTAGGCAGCTCAAGTAGAAGAGAAAGAGATTCTTGCTAGACAAGTTGGGAGCTGCTGGCTTGTTTTTAACAGTAATAATTTTGCAACTTCTGACAGAGTTTAGTAGTAGATTTTGTTCTCCACTCAGGTCCTAGCCTGTAGCACATGTTACGGGTAATAATCCAGCACAGCTCAGACACAAGGGATCTCATGTGTGCTTCATAGTATGAGCAGGGGGAGCCCAGATATTTTTGACCTTGATGTTGAGGCAATTCTTTTTCCTCAGGACTGACTTCTTTTGCAGTGAGTGTAACCCTTTTGTCATGTGCTCCCCTTTGTCATTGCACTGCTGGGCTCACATCCTTGAACTTAGAGCACAAAAAAACCCCTCTGGTTTTAACTGATGGTTTGTTTGTTTTTCCTCTTTGGTCGATGCTGGGATCAGTGATGTCAACTTGTTCTATTTGCTTTGACAGGAAAATGTTTTCAGAGTTCATTAGGATGGCATCAATTCTAACATTTGGCACACAAACATTTGATGACCTTCATGTGTGGAAAGAAATATGTAGGCAAAACTTCCATTAGTTTGAAAAAACACTTCCACTCAACACCATTCCAATTCCTGAACTGCAGCTTCAACCAGAAGTTTTGTACAGTCCCTGTTTGTGATCTGCCAGTGGGCTCCAGACATGGAAAAACTTATACTGAGCCTGGACTAAAGCTGCAGTTGGATACAACTCTCACTTACCTGTAAGAAAGGTGCTGCCAGCAGCCAGACACCTTGGTTCTGATCAGCTTAGCTGGTAGAGTCACTCAATGTAGCTGCATCCCGTGCTTCCAAGTGCAAAAAATTCCTAATGCTTTTCTGGTAGTTCCCGTCAGCAAGATGATTTCATTTGGCAACTTTGGGCTCATTTTCACCAATTACAAGGCTCATTAAAAGAGCTGGACTGACTGGCATTGCTAGTAGCTAAACCCTGGGCTTAGGTGCAGAGGAGGAATAGCAGGCATTGGCTTTTCCCTCATCAGGGCCATCTGCCCTATGCTAACAGAGCCTCTGTCTCTCAGAGTGGGAAGAAAGGTGAGTGCTCATGGCCTCCCATGGCCACTAACAGTGAGGGGCCAAGTAATAGCAAGAACTTTTGTAATGAAGAAACCTCTTCAATGGTAGCTGGCCCCAGTCCACTAAACTATTCTCACACTGACCACCACGTAAGATGCTGACAGCTTCTGGTTGCCACTAGCTGATGGGATTAGCAAGGACGAAATAAAAGTGAGAGGCAGTTTTTTTACCACCATTTGTCCTTTGAGTCTGCCTGCTCCCTGAGTCTCAGAGCTATACAAGTACTGCCAAACTGCTCTGTTTTTCCTAGTGCCTGTCTCCAGCCCGTTCCTCTGATCTATCTTAGCTGTTATTTACTTTTTTAGGATTCACTGTGGTTTTATGTTTTTCTCTCATATCCTGTAATCAAGTGAAAGGTGTCTCTGTGGACAGAGGGGATTTGTACTCAGCCTTTGTTTGATGTGTGCTCTTTCCTGACGGTGCTACCTGCTGTAAGAAAAGCCAAATGCTGCCCAAATGTTCCTGTGCTCCCTTAAATTATGGATGGTGAATGTTTGTGGCTGCTCTCACTGTTGCTTTCTCCATACTTTTCTAAATGATACCTTTTCATGAGCAATTACTGAGATAGGCAGTCAGGACTCGTTTTTGAGGTGTGCCTCTTAGTGGCCTACACATAAAAATAGGAGACAGGAGGAGGAGGATGGCAGAGGCTTAATACCATGCCTTGCTTAAGAGAATGTCCTTCAGGTGAGCAGAAATCTGCACCTTGTAAAAGTATGACTTTAATTTTGCCTTTCAAATATGAACTAAGCAGGGCTGTCAACACATACTGTGTTCTCCCTTGTCAGACCATTTCACTTAGTCTGTCAGCTGTAAACAGCTTAAGAGGCATGTCATTCCAGCATTATTATAGCACTTTTAGATTTGTTTTTCGATTGGCTCTGTATCTGTTCCTGCAAAAGGTGTAGATACAGAGATGATATGGGTTATTTATTGTGTTACTGGAAAATGCCACTTGCTGTTTTGTGGTAAGCACAGAGTAACTCCATTTCATGTAATGGGCACTGCAGAATAATAATCCTGTAGTGCCATGGTAATACCATTGCCATACTTTGTCAAATCAGTTGTGTCAGTGGAGCAGAGTACTTACTTCACTGTGGGTGTATATGCCCTCGCACTTCATGTGAAGTTGTTTTTTTTTTTCCCCAGGAGATCAGGGAAACAGAATTAAGACATGTGGAGAAAGGAATATGATCAACAGACTCTGTACTTTGGGGTTTTTTTAAAAGTTGCTTTACATATTCAAATAAACAGTGTTTAAGCTGTTGATGACAGCTTAACTACTTCATCCCAGAACGTTTTGACAAGTGATTTTCAACGTTTTGGTTTCCCAGGATTTTGACAACCCCCAAAAAGCATGAACTGATTTTATATGTCACATGTTTAATTTATTTGAGAGGCATGTATTATGTTGCAAAAGGAATAAAGAGGGACTTAAAGGACAGAGAGATACACTCCATATTTATGATTATCAGCTTCTTCACTGTGTCATCATAGGAGGAAAAAATGTTGAGAGATATGGAATATGCAAAACAGTCAAACTTTTTTTGCCAACCCATCTGGATTGTGACTTCCACAAATTGTTGGTGCAATTTCTCTGTGAGTTCACTGAAATCCACAGAACTGAACCCATTTTCACTGCAGGGAGTCTTAGCTGCTTTCCCTGTTCTTGGCTTTTGCCAAGCGTGTGTTGTCCCCACGTTGTTGGCTCAGTGGCTGTGGAAGGTGGCACAAAGGGGATTTAATGTTGCTTGGGTTCTGAGCAATGGTGAAGGAGAAAAATAGATGTTTTCTTACTAGAAATGGGAGAATTCCTGGCTATATATATTCCACAGTATTGTCATCAGAAATAATACAAATATGTAAACTGACCTTCACTTTAATCCCAAACGTGTTTTAAAAAAATTTGGTTTAGCTCTGTTTTGGGACTTTTCTTAGATGTTCTCCAGTTTTGGATTGCTTCTTTTTCTCTGTCTACATTAAAGCAGAAAAAAGGTGGGACGCACCTTGTACCTTCCTGGGCCCTTGAGCAAGAAGTGGGGAAAAATACAAAGAGAGAATTGCTTTTTTAAAGCCCCCAGGCTACATAATATATTAGCTCAAAAAAAGATCATATTTTAACATCATACCTCAAAACTGTTTGGTTACCAGTATCTGGCAACTTATATCATAGAATTTGAATCATTGAAATTCACAATTAGAATACTAGAATTAGATGTATTAGAATTATTGCAAAATCTTCATTTAACTTATTCAAAAATCAGGGTTTCTCTGTCCTTTCTGTACACTAGAATGTCACTTCCTTTATTGTGCAAGAGAGTTGTTTCCGTCAGTACTAAACAGCACATGTCCATAATAATTTTTAAAGTAGGAGGAGCTATTTTATTTTGTTTGTTAGCATCAAGTTAAAGAATGTCAGTCTAAATTATTATTTGATAATAATGCTGGATAGGCACAAAGGAATCCCCATGCATTCTAAATAACATTTGAAACTTTAATGTTCCCGAAGGTGATTTTTCTTTCTCCTAAACTAGCACTATTTTGAGTATATTCACACATACACGAAACAAAACCAAAAACCTCCAAAACAACAAAAAAAACCCTTACAGTTTTCATCTAATTGCAATGTTTGTTTTTTAAGTCATAAAATTTTCCCTAAATTGAAAAATCTAACTTCAATTAATCAAAGTGCTAATGATGGAGATCATAGGTGGCTGTTGAGACATCCTAGGGTCAGAGCCCCTGGCCAGAGAGTCAGGTGTGATTTGCTTAATCCCATGTTAGTCACTGCAACTTTCTTGTGATACCTCATAAGTAGTATCTTTCTGATATTTGGGAGTTTTAGCAAGTATTCAGTATCTGGCTAAATTGGCTCTGTATTATTTGCCAGGGCAGTGTAATCTGCAGCCTCCTGCTTTGTGGAGGTGGAAGTAGAAGTGCCAGTTTAGGAGAAGAGGCAGCGCAGTGGTTCCAGGGACACCTAGGCTTGATGGAGAGGAAAAAGGGAAAAGAACTCAGCTGGTGACATCCAACCATTCTTTGAGGCATTTTTTTTTTCTGCCAGCTATCAACAATTAATATTTTCATTACCAAAGAGAAGGAAAGAGTTGTTGAGGAGCAGGGTGAAGGTACATGAGTACCACAGCACTTTGGTTGGGCAAGAGACTGTCACAGAGCTGTTTGTATATTCCCAACACCCTGTTCTGATAAATGTTACCTTAATTGTAGTGTGGGACTGCCTGAGTAACTCCCCATGAGTCCCTGACACTGCAGTGGAGCACGACCAGTGGATGAGTCAGCCCTGCTATTCCTGCCAGGAATACAGGTGTCCATGGAAGCTTGCTGGCAAGCCAAGAGCAGGCACCCTTTTGTGGTTTTGTTGTTTTTTTTTGGTTTCTCTCCAGTGGAGAGGGGGAAATGGGAGGAGACATGGCAGCTCGTGACAGTGAGGAGGAGATAGAGTTGCCTATGTCAGGAAAAAAATAGCCTCTTCTACAAGAATGAGTGGTTAGGAAAAAAAAAAAAAACAAAAAAAAAATAAGCATTTTCAATATATTACAAACAAAATTATCTGCCAAAAGGGCAAGATAATTATCCTAATGTGATTTTTGACCAAGATAAATTTATATTATTTTACAAACTGGATAAGAATTTGAATCTTATGCAAAACCTAGAAATAAATCTAAAAAATATGATAATGTAATAAAATTGAAATTATTAGCAGTCCAAGTATCATACTCGAGGCAGTAAAACCCTTTAAGCTCCAATGGAAAATAGGCTAGTAAACCTGGAGTAAGTTACTCTACTGTAATCACTTGATAAATAGCTACAATGTTTGGAAGAATTGATAGTGTCATTATAGCAACATCCCTTTTTATAAACAGCCTGGTGCTGATTTGATTCTAATTGCTGCCAGAGGAACAGTATCAGAGTAGTGTTGCTCCAGCAGCGTAACCTGTGGGGTGAGCAGGGGTACCAGCTGCCTGAAATGAAGAAAGTTCAGGTTTTTCAAAAGGCACGGATTCTAATTCTGGGAGTGATGGAGGAGGCTGAGTAAATTCAGCGGTAGGAGAAACTACAGAAGAAATGTTTAACAGAGGGAAAGCATAAGGTAGATAAAGCAAGCTCTTTTGAGTTCACAGAATAGTGGAAAAGCAGTGAGAGCAGTTGAGAGGTTGGAGCATGAGCGTGTGTTTGCTTCCTCACCAGGAAGAATTCCTTTGCTGGGCCAGTATGGCCCCATTAGCAAAGTGCAGCTCTGACCGCCCTGGTTCTCACCTTTGCTCTGCCACAGACAACGCGGCCTTGTCCACAGCCCTGTTGTCTTATGTGATGTTCCAATATGGATATCATAATTTTTGCAAGCCTAGTATCAGACACCAAAAGCATAATTTTTAAGACATTCTTAATAATTAGAGCATCTTTGTATGCTTGTGAGCACTGTGTCCAACTTTTAGTGCCCATGCATGCACCTAAAAATGAAAGACTGCTTTTCCAAATTTCATCTTTAGCAATTCTGTTTCTACACTGCAAATCCTGATTTTACCCTTCTTGTGCTGCAGTGCTATGGAGGAGACATTAGCATTATACTGATGACTGCTATGACGTTTGAGGGCAGTAAATTTACATATATGTGGAAAAAAGCCTAGAATACATGCTTCTAGGCTGGGTCTTCCAAAAACTAACAAGAAGTTGTCTTATTTTGGGAATAGTAGGAAGAAAAGCAGGGTTCCAGAAGGAGGGAAGAGGAGGAACATGTTTAATAGTTCTGTCAAGTTAACAACAAACCCAAGAATAAAGAGAAATGCAAAGGGGAGAGCTATTTATCTTTTTACACAAATCATGTGATAAGCTTCTCCAGTAGATTGTGGACTAACTGAAATATGTAAAATAGCTTACTGAAGAAAAAATTGCTTCAAGTGGCACTGACTGGCTCAGGAGATTAGTGATGGGATAATAGCTTTTCTCCAGTTAAGTGGTAGACCAGTTCAAATCAATTCTAGATCCCTAGAGACTGGAAGGTGTTGCTATCCTGTGACTCCTTTGCAGTTATTTGAAATGATTTTTTGGTCTCAATTCCATCCTTAGGTGCCAGAAAATTATCCCCAACCCAATCAGCACTGAATTACCTTGAGCTAACTGTTGTATCCTCCCCCTAAATATCCACAACCCTCAAGGCTGTGCGTACAAATTGCAGGTTTTTTTATTTAGCACTACATTGCTGGTCAGAAATGTTTTGTCTCCCATGGAATGGGCAGATTGCACAAAAGAAGAGACAACTTGGAATATGATGCAATGTAAAATCATTCTTTAAATAAATGCAATGATTTGGTCTTTTAATGTGGATCCCTTGGGAGAGCAGGGCTGCTTTTGGACATTTTCAGCTACCTGTCACTTGTACCCAGAGCCTGCCTGCCTGCAGGCTGTGTTGCAACTTTCCCCTGCATCAATGTAAATGATGGAGCAGGGCCACAACTTAGGAAACAGCTATTGGTCATAAGTAACAACTAGAAAATTCAAACTGGCGGCGTGCCCTCCAGGTTTGTTTTGAAGCATTTATTTAATGTGTGAAGCTGGATCAGTGAAGTGATGCTAGGGACATGCCAACTTATGGCAGCTCAGAATCTTGCCTATCAATTTTACTCTGAATGATTATAATAAGTAAAATAGCAGACATTGATTATTCTGACAAACAAGGAAACAAAGTAAAAAGCAATTCTTACCAAGCTGAGGAGGATTTGGATCTTGTAGTAGCTCTAACAGTAGGTCTAGAGCTAGTGAATCGCAGCAGAATTCATATCATTAAGTATACCAAAGGAAAAAGAGACATGGAGATATTAGAGAAGAATCTCAGCACTTCTGTGCATATGACACCTTGGAAAAAAAAACAAATAGGGTATTATGACAATGTAAAGGTGTTGGAGAATTGAAATTACATGTTTATACTCACATTTTCTATAGAACCCTTGCAACATAGATTTGGTTGCAGTTTTCTTGCAAAAGAAATTTTATTTTTGCCTTAACCCAGACAGCTCTAGGTTTATCTGGGTTTAAGAATGCTCATCAGGGTGGAAGGCTAAAGGGGTTAAGGAAATAAGGAGTGATAGAGGTGACCTATGGGAACTTTCATTATTATGTGAAGCCATGATGAGTGAAATGAAAGGAAATGCTCTCCATCATGAAAGGCTGAAATGTCGAGGGAGCAATCGCAAATTAATCTATTAAGAATAAGCAAGAGGCTGAACAGTGTGACTCAAAAGGGTGGAAATATATGGAATAAACTGCAGTGTAAAATCACAATGATTTCTAAACACAAACATAAAGACATCCATCTATGATTTTTACAATGAAAGAGGGGTTTCTGTATGTGTGTTTATGTAAAGCAAAGTTTAAGCAGATTAAATTGTTCTCTTTCTATTCAGATACTCTCAATATTTGTACTGACCAGGCCTGAATGAGGAGTTGTGTTCTTATTTGTGTGGCTTTAAGCAGAACAATGTGTCAGGCATTTTTCCATTTTTTTAAAAAAGATGTACAAATAAAATGCCTCACAGGCAGTTTTCTGTGTGGTGATTTTCCAGTTTTACTGTGACATTTTTAACCTGAATTTAATGTTTGTAAAAGGTGCTATTTGATGACCTGGTGTAACTGAAAGCCTCTTTTTATTGACAGATCATGCACACTCAAGGCTAGAGAAATTTCTCTGTGTCAGACTGGTGAGATACACCCCCACAGCCTGAAGGAACGAACTTCCAGGAGGAAGAATGGTAGGTCCATATCAGTCAGTCTAATCTTAGTTTAAATGTTGCTGCATGATTATTTTTAAAGAGGATTTGAAGAAAGGCATGAAAAGTTACCCAACTGACAGGACTTCGTGGGTTATCTTCTCTGTTCCCCAGCAGTGGTTGGAGCTTTCTGGAGTGTTAACACTTTGTCCACTAGTGGTTTGAGTGAGACTTGACAAAGATTGCCAAGTGCATTTTGGTGGAGTTGATCCAGTAGGAAGTACTCACTGTGGTACTTGGGAAGTGAGGGTCTGTTGTTTGCTCAGTGCCTGTCCCTGATACCAATCTTTAGAACTCAATGTTAATCATTTCACAAACCTCACATAGTTTCAGACTTCTACCTTTGCCAGCTTATTATAGTCTAGGAAGATGAGATATGACTATGCTGAGATACAACCCCCAGTGATGGCACTTTATAATACTGTATAACTGGAGGATTGCTATTGTAGGCAGAGAAAAAGGCAATAAAGCAGCATTGATATCCTGCCTGCCCTCTTACAGGAGTTATTGAATCAAACCTACCAGAACTGCCAGACAAACAATTTGCAGCTGCAGTCTGAAGCCTGACAATGACACAGAATCAAAAAGAAATAGTTGGAGTGCATGGGCTTGTGAACTCCTCTGCGACCCACCACAGCAGGCTCCCTAGGATTGTTCTCCTCTTTCTGGTCCTTTCCCTGTACAATTCCTTCTCTTTACCTCCCTTTTCCTCTCTCCCATTTCCTCTCATGTCTTGCCATTTTCAGCTCCTCACACCTTTCCTTTCTCTCTCTCATTGCCTCATTATTTCTTTCTGTTGCCTCCAATATACCTCTTGCTTTGTGTTTGTTTTTACTTTGTGAGTTCAAGTGCTCTCCTTTGTTTCTCATTGATTCTGTTTCCTTAATTCTTTCTTGGTTTTGATTAATTTAATCTCCTCCCCCTAGTTTCTCCTAGTCTCCCATCTCTGCTGTACTATTTTTCTATTTCATTTTGTTTCTGTTTCTTCTTCTCCTGCCAGTTCTTCTACCTTCATTTTTCTTGAGCCATATTTAGCCAGTAGCTGAGCTCTATGTTGCTCCTACTCCTCAAATGTGAGGATTTAAACATTTCCTGTGCACTAGGATTTCCAAAGTGTCAATCCAGCTCAACTTAAGGGGAACTGATGTGGTTTGGCTCTAATGCCTATGAAGAGAGATAGCGCAAAAGCCAGTGTAACAGTAGCACTCACCAATACTCTCCGGCTTGTGACCCTACACTCATAGTTGGATTCAAAGCATACCAAATTAATGGGTTCTGGATCAGACCTGCAAGTGCCATCTTCTCATCAGATTTCTGTCCTTCATTTCAATAGAAATCTCAATGCTCTCAGTTTCCTGTAGTGTACAGTTTTGCCTTGGCTCAGGGGACTATGGTTGTTGTTTTGATTTTTTTGTTAGTTTGTTTTTAAATAATTATTCTAAGGCATATGTAATGTATGTAGTGTTGTATGAAAAGAGGCCATACTATGAAATATGTTCAGGCCCATATATATATATAATTATTTCTAGTTTTTTCATGCTCATAAAAATTACCTACTATTTTGGGGAATGTTTTTCTTTTCCCTTTCTTGTCTTCTAACCATAACCTTTCTAAAGTTTAGATGTACAGTCCTCTAGATGGCTGGAAGGAAGGTTGATAGTACATTTCACAGGGGGAGGTAGTGATAGGACAAGAGAGAATGGCTTCAAACTGAGAGTAGGTTTAGATTAGATATTAGGAATAAATTCTTTACTGCAAGGGTGGTGAGGCACTGGAAACGTGTCCCAGAGAAGTTGTGGATGCCCCATCCCTGGAAGTGTTCAAGGCCAGGTTGGATGTGGGTCTGACTAACCTGGTCTAGTGATCTTTAAGGTCCCTTCCAGCCCAAGTCATTCTGTGATTCAATGAATATTACCCCACTTCCTTTCAAAAAGTAGTTGATACTGCTCTTTATTTATACATTCTATGAGAGCCCCTCCACAAAGTGACCTCTTGGGAGGGAGCTGCTTCCTGGACCAACTCCCAAGGCTTTCCTCTAGGCACACCAGGGCAGCCCCATTTCTGCAGGACTCTGAAGCTGTGGAAGCCATCTGAGAAGGGGATCAGGGTGCTCATCATCCTGTAGCTGATTACTAGCAAGCCAAGCAACCAAGTCAAACCCAGATTTCAATGACATGATGCCATCACTCCTTGTGTAAAATTATGTATAATAGAAGCGTCAAAGAAACTCTTCCTTCCTCTTCCACTTTGTCTGCTTTCTTCTGTCTTTCCAGCTACTGCTCCTGTTGAGTTCAGTGCTGATGAAAAGGGAAAGAAAATCAGTTCCTGTGTAAGCAAACTCTTTCTGCTCTGATTGGATTTTTCTCCTTTTGTCTGCTTCTTTATTTGATATTAAACCTTAAACTCCTTGAAGGTTTTCCATTAAGATTTTGAGCACAATTCGGACTGGGGGGAGCAGTCAGAGCATTACCTAAACAGTGCCAGTTTATTTTTAGCTAATGGAAGAGGAGAGCTGATAGGATTAGGCCAGCAATGTGAGTACCTGATGCAGACAGCTATCAACACATCAACAGGGGAAGGGTTAAGTACAGTTTCTTTCACTTTCTCTCGCTCACCCCTTTTACCCTCTCCTGCTTTGCCTTCTTCACCCAGTAACTGACACTTGCTACAGCAGTGCAAATTCTTGGGCATGTTCTGGTACTGGTCAATACAGGAGTAAATCTCACAGTCCCTCCTGCTGTTTCACATTTGCCACCTGACAGCAGTGGTTGCTCAGGAAGACCGAAGGGTAAGGTTTTAAAGCCTCAGACTGGGTTTTAGCCATGTGACAGCTATTAAAGCAATTGGGAGCCAGGTGGCTAAAATCCAGTGCAATTCTTTGTAATGGTACCCCTGAGAGCGCCCATCTCCTTTTAGCACTACTATTGATTAGGCAATTCTTGACTTTGAGAAACAAAATTGGTGTGTGCATCAAGGTTCTTTTCCTCAATTTGGCCTGGTTTGAAATTAATCGTTCATCCTGAGCCATTATTGTAAGCAGCTTTAAGCTTCGATAAATTTCAGTGTGATTTGAGTTTTCTATCACCCTTCTCTGTAGAGGCCTGTTGTTTACTAGTCTTCTCTTGGACATCTCCAGAGCTGTTTGGCCTTTATCCTCATCTCCCACATTGATCCTGTTATGTTGTCCAGTGTGATTGTCCAAGCACAGTAAAATGCTGGGGGCCTTATTTAATGGCTGCACACCGTGCACAGCAGGCAGCACCGAGGCCAGCGGGTACTTGGTTTTCAGTAGGTGCAGTGCATTTTATGAGGTAGACCATGTTATGTTTTAGCACGTTGTCCAGATCCTGCCTTTGCCTTGACTGAAAAGATCTGGTGTTCTTGGCACATAAACTATGTGCAAGTTCCTCCTAACTTCAGAAACTCTCAGTGTTTTCCAGGGGGTGAAGTGCCACACAAAAGTACATGAATCTATGCTTATGCTTGTGATAAGGTGAAAATAAATATGTAAAATTAAGGAAGGTTGTTCCCCAACCCTCTCACCTTTTCCACTTCCCTCCCAATATATTCCTTGCTCCTCTTTATTTTTCTAAAGCGTAGGAAGATTCTTCAGCATGTCATGTCATTATTTGTGGAGAGACAGGTCAGGCTCTGCCTGAGGATGTGCTCTTTTCTTTGGGAGTTTAATGCCTTATGGTTCTTATGGGTTCTCTCATCTGCTTCTTTTGGGTGCTCTAGAGTACTCTTGTGAACTGTTAGGTGTTAAGTACTGCCACAAGTGACTGCCACTGAATAGCTTTTCCCTGCAATAAAACCCAAAGTGAAAGCTGGACTGGACCTAGATGGAAAAAGCTCTCAAGCCAGTCCAGTAGTTCAGCAGCCAGGTAAATCTGTGTGAAGGCTTTAGAGTCTGCTGCTGCATCACTTCTCTCAGTTCTTCCCCTTTCTTCCTTGTAGCCCTCCTACCACTCTCAGTAACCAGGCCAGAGAAGATGCTATTTAGCATTTCTGTGTTGCTAGAAGACTTTTGTTGGGATGTTTGGGTGTGAGATGAGATGCAAACAAGGGAATTGGAGATGGAAATTCAGAAACACTGGCTTCAGAAAAATGACTGCTTCTTATTCTCATTTCTGTTCAAAATGGAATAAAGCAGTTCCTCAGGTGTCACAGTCAGCCCAGGAAGTCCATCACCCCCTTGCCAAAGAATGTTGATTTAAGCACCCCACAAGTACTTTTATAAGACATCCCTGTCTGTGTTGAGTTGGGAGCTTGTCAGAACCCAAAACATTCTGTTTGAGCAAGCTGTTGTATTCCAATGAGATGTTTCATCTAAAATTTCATAGTCAGTTCTACTAAAAATTCAGCTCATCATGAGCCTAGTGTGAAATGTGATGCTAAGATTACATGGACAGCAATCCTGTTGGACTGAGATGCAGCTTGAAGAAAAAGAAATGGATGTGCCCCCTCTCCTAGTCCAGTCAAGTTCAATCTAAGTTTTTCTGGAAGGATATTATTAGAAATTCTAGCAGAATGACAAATTCCAAGCTCTGTTAAATAGGTGTGTATATATGTGTCTGTGTGTGTGTATATATATATATTTATAATGAAATTATACAGAGAACAACTAGTGCAGAAACATGAATATTGAAAAATCTGAGGCAGATTGACCAAGACTGTGTAAAAATATGTGCACTTTTGGTATTGGGGGCCTTGCCAAAGTAATTAATGAAGCATATGCAAACGTTCTACTTTGCAAGCATTCTTTGTATTTCATTAGATTCTCAGAAATCAGTATGGGGAATCTGAGAGGAAAATGTATTTGATCTTTAAGTTGTTGTTGTTGCAGCAAAACACATCTCTATGCTTTTTTACATTCACAGCTGATGTTATGTCACAAAGTCCAAGATTTGTAAAGAGCTTTATATTTGTACTAAAACCTCTGTTTTAATTGAAGTTTGTTATTCACACATCTGAAACTGGGTTTTCCACAATTATTTTAAGTGAATACAGCTTCTGTGCATAGAAATAAACCAGATATTCCCCATGTAGGAAGCACTTGCCACATGGGAGGTACTGCAGACACAAAATTGCTGAAGGGCAGAAGGGGAGCTCCTTCCAGAGTTCAGCAAGGGAGCTCACGATCTCTGACTCTCGCTCTCTTCTGCGATGTTATTTCCGTTTTACAGATGGAAACAGAGGGCCAAAGAGGTTGGCAGAACAGAGCCCTGCTTTGATGGTGAGAGAGGAGAATGTGTGTGTAGCTTTCTTCAAATGGCTTTTGATTCTTTTGCGCTGTGCTCTCCTTTTGAGCCAAATTGCCAGTTGGTTTTTCAGTCTGGGGAGAGCAGCAAGGATCAATAGAGAAAAGAGGGAATTAATATCAAATTTGATTCTATTCATAGTGCACTCCTGTTTATTTGCAAAGAACATAGGAGGTTCCATTGTCTTTCCTGAGCGCAGGAAAGATTCTATAATGGTTAACGGATTTGCTATCAGATCTAAAGCATCCCTGAGCCTCTTGTCTGCTCCTGTCTGTTCTTTCTGGGTTTGTTTTTTGCCCCAAACTTATGTCCGTCTGAAATCCTTTGTCCTGCCTGTTTCATTACAGCAATACCAGTTTGGAAGGTAACCATTTGGTTCAAGTGCTGCTTAAAATGTCTGGTGATCTCTTTGTTTTGGTTAATTCCTCCTGTTGCTTTGTATACTGATTTCTTAAAGGACCTTATTTTTTCCTATAGCCTAAATAACTGGCTGTAAATGTGTCCACAGATCTAAGCAAGGCTTCATTAACTCCTTCACAGGAAAGTGTTTAAGTATCATAAAGTATTAATTACAATATAAAAGTGAGAAACAGTTGTGTCCAGATATTCTGAGCTAAGATAAAACATTGCTGCTTCCCCTGACCTCAGTGGAGCAGCACCATTTTATGTCAACAGAAGCTGTTGTCTGTTAGCAGTCAGCAGCGTTGGCCCCTGATAATTGTTTTTCTTCCCTTTGCTCTCTATGGAAGCAGTTTTGGTCCACACGTTCAAACACAGGATCAGGAGGATTTTTAAATGGAAAAATTAAGGAGAGGGCATCACCTGCCTAAAGAACTGAAGTAATTTGCTGTGACCGAAGGTCTGCTCTCCTCAGTGGCACCGGTTTTTTTTCTCCATAAGCACCAAAATTCATCGATGAACTCTTTGGTATGCTGCTACTTTCGTAGCATCAAAGAAATGAGTGAGTCACAACTGCTCTACTCACATTGGTTTCCTATCTTCTAATCTTGATGCATCTCCCAGTAAAGCAGGCAGGGGATGCTTCTTGATAGTTCTGTCAGCAGTTTTCCCCAGGAACCACAAAAGATAGATTCCAAATCAATCCATAAACCGAAGAATTTTCCCAGAAACACTGGGGGCAAGCACCTGGGATTTCTTTCCCACTTTTACCAAGGAGATAAGGAGCAAATGTACTAAGCTGCATTAAACACTCATGGCTTGGTTTTGCTGGGGAATAGTACCCGATGCTTTTGTGCCTTCCAGTGTATTCGTGTCTCAAACCCTGGAAAGAGGAATGGCCAAGCAAGGTGACAAGGCTGTTACATTTCTGAGGCATCCAGCTAAAATGATGGGAGGCAGTGGTTAAGGAAGGAATGTGTTTAAGAGGACTGTGGTATCTCACAGTCTTTGTGCCATGCTGTCTGCACATCTCCATTCAGAGGGCCCAGGAGCTTTAGCTCAATGTAGCAGAGTGCTCAGGGAGGCACCCAGGAACATGTCATCCCCCAAGAGGAGTTCCTTGCTGAGGGATGTATCTGAATGACACACTGCAGTCCTCTGTGGGGGAGTTTTAGTTTGCTTTCCTGTGGATTAGAATACCCAAGAACGGAATAAAATCAGTATTTGGAAAACATTCTGTCCCTCTCTACACTGATTTTCTAAAGCTGCTTTTCACTGCATGCCTAGAAGGTCCCATTCAATTAGGAAATGTAGAAATGCATGTACATGGTTTAAAGCTGTGCATGGGAGGCTGTTCTATTTTCCAGGCTCTTAAAAATGTGACCACAGAGGATATCAACACAGATTTGTGGGATCATCTTAGAAAAGGTTGAATATAAAGTTTTGTTTGCAAATATATGTGCCATCAAAACCTGATTTACCAATGCTCTTTACCATTTGATCAGATAAAAGAATATTAGCTCTTAAAAATGAGACACAAACTGAATTCCCTTTTCAATGCAGTGTATAATAAGACTGTATTTCTCTGGGCTTGTATAGCTCTTTTTGTCATCCAAACGGACACATGCAGAAGTAGCCTTTGAGCCCCTTCCTACTGTTTCAACATGACAGTTGTTTAAAGCAGCAGAGGGCCAGGTGTAAAGAGGGTTATGAAACTTTGAGATGTCCTCTGGTGATTTTTGCTTCTGTGGTTTAAATGCTCCTGCCTGCAGCTATTCCTCTGCACCACTGCTGGAATTAACTCCCAGCAGCCAGACAGTGACCTGTGCAACTCTTCCCCAGCACCTCTGATGTTGTGCCCTGACATGGGAAGGCAAAGGCACGTGTTGGTCTGCATGGGCTGGCAGTGAGTAGTTGGGATAGCAGTGCCTGAGACCTCTACAATCACATTCCCACGAGGCTGTCATCATTAGGATTCCAGCTGCGTTTCCATATGGAGGTTCTGTTCAAATCAGAATAAATCACTCATTTCTTATTGTCTAGTGTATTGCAATGGAATAACATCAAGCTTGATCCAAAGTTCACTCCACCAGTGTTTGCCTTTTAGCTGCACTGGGCTCTGAAAGAAACCCAATAAATAGCTCACAAGAAAAATTATATGAAATGATCAACGTGCAACTGTCATGCTGCATTTGTCTCATGTTGTTAGTCATTACAAAAGCCTGCATAATTCTGGAGCAGGACAACCGTTTCCACACTGCAAATTGCAGATTGTGTTTGCCAACCCACAAAACATCACAATATTTGTTTTGAAACTTTACAGTGCTCTCAAGGGTAAGTTCACTTTATCCATACAAATAGCCCCATTGAGAAAACTTAGATTATACATGCAAGGAAGAGCAGGCAGGACTTGGCTTTGGGCAAGAGAGAAGCAAATCTGGCTTCCTTCTGTGGTGGAAATAGAGAATGAATGAGCACAGAGCTGGAGAGATACATTAATGGCAAGTGTGCCACCAGGGACTTGGGGAGAAAACACTGGGATAAAGTTGAGATAATGTTGAGATAATGGCTGTTCCATTCCCCAAATTCATACTTTGCTCACCTTCCTTTGGAAAGGTAGCTTTTCTGCAGGTTTCATGCAAAGCACAACATCCTCCAGTGCACCTCCATACTTCCACAGATCAAATTTATTCATGCTGTGAAGGAGCTTACCACTGTCAGAAACAAGAGCCCCATTTTTTGGAGACAGAGCCATTGAAAAACTAGCTTGTATGGCTTATTTTTTCATTTGCCTTATCAAAGGATTTTTAAAGTTTATTTTATTAATAAGCACTGCAGATGTCACTGAGTTTAGGCTCAGTTTTAGGTGGAAAGGGCTTTTTTTACATTCTACCACCTATCTTGATAGATTGTGTGTGTGCCAGAGGCAGTGGTCTTAACCCTGGATCAAAACCTAATCTCTCCTGCTTTCGTAAAACCTTTCCCTGTAATTCTCTCCCTGCTAAATTATATTCTGTTCTTTGCCCTTGAATAATTTTAAAATGTATAGAATAAAGTGTGTGTGTTGGGGGGGGGGGGTTCTGTTCCATTGAGCAATACCTGGTAATCAAAATACTGCATTCATATCTTGCTGCAATGATCTCATTTCTATTGGGACAGCACTCCTGTGAGCACAGGCCCGTGTTGTGTTCATCCTGTTACAACCAGATAAACTCATAATGTAGACAGATAAGAGCTATACTCATTAATCTATTAATTGCCTATTGTCAGTTGTCAATATGTTTCGCTTGATGGGAAGCTGGAAGATTAGTTTGTATTGTGAGGATGTAGTTTTTTGTTCTGTATTACTATTATTTTATTTTGGTGGGTGGCATACTACGAAATGACATTCAAGCTTGTGGCATCTCACCCGAACAAGTAGAGCTGCCTGCTTTTTAAGTTTCTAGAACCAGAAAAGTGCTATGCCCCAAATGGCTGTAAAATAAAAAGCATATTTTCAATCAGAGGACCCCGAAAGAGCTGTGACTATGTTGAGTAACACGTTTTTTATGATGGGCATTCAGGACATTCTTAAAATCAACACAGCTTGAGATACCCTGATTTCCCGGGGAAGCTGAAACTCTGTGGGGACTTCATTGTTCGCTGGAAATTTGAGACTGATTTTGTCTGTGACTGGAGCTGCTGGAGCAAGATTTTATTATAATTGTGTGACCTTTAATACACCATGAAGAGATTTCAACTTCTCTATTTTTCTAGCCTATAACAAATCAAATGCTTCACTATAATGTACAGTCACCAAGTTTACACCTTAAGAAGGGTGATTTTCAAGGGCTTATTTCTACAAAGAACAGTGAAGCAGAGACATTTTCAGGAAAAAAAAAAGGAAAAAAGAAGGGAGAGGAACATCATAGAAGCACTTTATAGACCTATTTGAATCACAGCTTTAAGTCATTTATATCACGGCCAAAAAGCCCATCCATGTGTGCATTTAATAATGATGGCCAATTCTGAACGGAGACTGGAAATTTTCCTCTCCATGGCATGAAGCAAAAAGAACCCCTCACTGTTTCTGAGTTGGTAACTTGACCTGTTTGAATTATTTTATTACTTGCGAGACTGTCAGCCGGGTGGCCAGCATTTAAACTCTGAGGACAGATCTGGGCACTGATTTCTGTGGGACTGCCATAGTTTAGAGCAGCTGATGATTAGGAAGCTCGGGCATTTTCTAGGCGCACTTAGGCAGCTCTGTGACAAATAGCAGCTAATCCATGGGGCAGTGATCGTCATGCCAGCCATGCACAGGTTTGAAGGACACAAGCAGATCTTCGTAGTGTTCAGGATGTGTATTGGTGCTACATGCCTTGGCATATGAACCCACCTTCCCTGTTTTCTGCCCTGACAGAGGAAAGCGGTTTATTATGTCAAGGTAGACAAGATGTGTTCCCTTCTGGCTGCAGTCACCCCAGTGACAGGTATAGGAATCCAGCTGCAAGATCCACAAGTCTCTGTTATGATAATCAAGGTTGGTCTCATAGAACAGAGTTTAATCAGGTGCATTTTCTCATGATATGTGTGTGGGACAAGGCTTCTATTACAAATTTCCAAGGAAAAAAAAAAGTATTACTGAAATGCATGTTGGTCTTTTAATATCCAAAGAAATTCTGTTTTCTCTAGCTATTTTACTCTCTGGACTTCTTTTTTTCTGTGAAAAGTTAAGGAGGGAAATATATTTAAATTAAATGAAATTACATGAAAGAAGAAAGGATAAAAAAAAAATCTCCCTTTCCACTAAAAAGTGCCAAACCCCTTTAAAGTGAGGAAATTACTTTTCTCAAATATCATTAATGTTTTAGCTTATTTCCCCCCCACTTTTGGAAAGCCACAGGCATTACAATTTTACTCTTTCTCATCTCCTCTAACCTTCTTCAGAAGAGAAGGCATTTTGGAACATGACACAAGAGCAAAAGGTAAAATAGGAAACACAGAAAGAGGAGAAAATCTCTGCCAACATTCAGATATCTGTATTCACTGGACACCAGTCAGATATTTGTATTCAGAGCCTCAAAGGTAGAAAATGATAGAAAGGTGTGAATGGAAGTTTAATGCTTTGAAAACTTATTTAAGAGTAAATGTGATCCATTTAAATGCCTCAAAATAGAAAAATTCAAAATATGGGAATTTTTTGCATCTTACCGTTTCAATACCTTTTCCTTTTACATGAATATGGCTGAACTCAGGGGACCCTACACACAAAATACGTGTCATATCCTTTCCCTAAGTATTTATTCACTGATGAGGACTGAATTGCAGAGAATAAATGCCTCACTTCTGGAGGAAATATATGGCAGAGTCTTGAAAGGGAACCAGCTCTCCCAAGTCCAAGATGAACACCTAAGCCAAAATCTCACTCTTTCTTATCACAATTTGTTTCTCTTTCTTTCCAATACCTTCTCTAAACATTTCTTTTGTTTAGTTCACTGAGGTCAGTGGTCTCAGCTTGTTTTAAGCACGCCAGAATTTCACCCTTTATGTTTTTTTTTTTCCTTTATAAATTGCCTATATATTGAGTTGGTAGCTCTACATTTCTTCTTGCTCCCAGATCTCTCCCTGCTGTGCAGAAGGTGACAGCTTCAGGGGCACAATGTTTTGTCATTTTTGACCTGTGGGATAGTGCACACCCATTTTTAGCCCATGTCCCATTGTAAGTCAGCCCCTTTTGATCCAGATTCCATCCCCTTTTATTGACCAGCTCCCCTATTTCCACTAAATGTTTCAACCCTGCTGCCTGCTCCCTTTGTGCTTTCTTTAATTCTCAGTATTTCTGCAGCAGAACTGAGCCTGCCATCCGTTTGTTTAGTGGAGCAGAAGACAAAGCCAGGCTGGTGCTGGTGCTGATGAATTCCAAATCAGTGACAACAACCTGTGCTGCAGAAGTTAGCCCCCACTGACACTGTTTTCAGTCCACTTGAATGGAAGCTCCTGGGAGTCTTTCTTTAAAGACCCAGGGGTGAGGAAGGCAAGAAAAGGCAAAGAAAAGGAACAAAATAATTATAGCAATAACACTTCAGCTTTCTCAGTTGTGCATGGACTTGGTTAATTGAAATGAGAAGTACTTTGGGTACCTGTAGATATGATAGGTTAAGAGGTTGCTCTTTATTCCCACTGTGGCCTCTGCAGTAGGATGCAGTGGCTTTCTGTATCTCTAGTTTTTCTCTCCATTATTAGGTTAGGTGCTGTCACCTTTAGAAACAAGATCTCCATAAGCCCTTGCCCTTACTGAACGAGTTATAGCCATGATCAGAAAGGGAAATGCTCCTTGTCTGGGTCATCCAAGGAAGACAGCATCCAGTACTGCAGCTCTGACTTCTTACCGAGCTAAACCTACACCTCTGTGGGACTAACTGCAGAGCTGGGACTAACTGCAGAGCCCTGCCTACCAGGATAAGAGAGAGAGGTACTAGGAATGCACACAACAGATCCATCTTCCAGTGCTTCTAGAATACATGTCCCTCATCTTGAGAAATTTTCTAGTTAAACAATTAGGTTTATTTAGGTTTATCTAAATGAAGTCCATTTTATTTAGACAAAATTGAAAACAGCGGCTCTCTTCATAATAAAATGCTGAGGCTCAAACTGCATTAGTCTTGTAGGGCAAACCCACTTGAGTTATAGACATAGGAAATTATATGTATAAGGGAGGAAAACATTGGTTATAATTGGCAAGACTGGAGAAATAGCTCTTTATTAAGCAGAAAACCCATTTCTTAAAAGGTAATAGGCAAATAGTTTTAACAGGTTTGCAACAGATATCCAGCCAGAAATTAAAACAGAAATGCACAAAAAGAGGTAGATGCTGAAAACTTTCAAATCTAACTTTTCAGTGTAGTGGATTTTCTTGAAAACTTCCAGATAATTAAATGTTTGTTCATAGATTACATAACATAAATAGTTGGGGGATCTGGCAAATAGGGAATGCATTTTATGAATAAAATGGATGTGATTTTAATTTGGAAGATGCAGGGGAGAAACACCAATGTAAGAATTCAGAGGTCAAGATAAATTTGTTTCTGTTTATGAATTACAATAAAGAATATGCAACTAAAACTGGTCAGAACCGGTAGAAAATACCACCGAATAATTTTGGGGGTTTTTCTGAATGAGTGTCAGAAGAAAACCTAATCACACAGTATATATAAACGTATGTGTATATTTCTTGTACACGCTGCTCCAAGTTTTACACAGGCTGTTTACCTTAGGGAGTTAATTTTCATATAACATTTTCTGGTTCTGCAAAAACTTTGAGGTCTCCTAATAAATTTCACATAGCTGACCCGTATGGCAAGAAGCTCGTTACTTAGTCTCACAGTTTGTATTTATGAAGGATAGTTGTCTGGATTTTTTATTCAGTAGAAGGCCATTTCTGTTAGAAAAATCACCTAACGAATGTGATGATGGGGTTGCCAATAATCAGAAGAGGGAAGGCACTAAGTTTTGGAAAATAGCATAGCTTCCAAATCGTGTAGTTTTTAGACATGACTAATGTTTTGGCGGTGTGTCTTAGCTGCAAACAGAGTTTAAACATGAGCATGCCAGGACGGATTGATTTTTCTTTGAGGAAAATGAAGCTGCATCATATTGCATTGGTTTGCTTTGTGGTATGTCTACCTGACTGTAGCATGGCTACACGGTGCTGCTGTAGCATGGCTTCCTCACCTCCCTACAGGAAGCTCTCTGACACATGAGCAGGCCACAGCCACCTTCTCAGGACTCCTCCTCAGTAGTCAGGAGCTGCGGCTGTAGCTCCGTGGCTCAGCTGTGCTGACACAAGCACAGGGAGGACAGAGCCCCTTATCCCCCTACAGAGGTGCATGGGGAGGGTCAGGCTAGTAGAGCTGGAGCTAGACAGCAGCAGGCAAAGGCAAGAGTGCACATAGCTGGAAGTCTGTGTGCCTTTTGGCAAAGCAGCACGGGCAGTGGGCTTGCTTAAGATGTGACCCTGGCAGTTTTTCCTATCATTCATCACATGGATAGAATAGAACCATTCGTGTTAGAAAAAGATCTCCAAGACCATCAGGTCCAACTGTTAACCCAGCTCTGCCAAGTCAACCACTAAACCATGAACCCAAGTGCCCCATATATCCAGCTTTTAAATGCCTCCAGGGATGGTGACTCCGCCACTTCCCTGGTTGGCCTGTTCAAATGCTCGAGAATTCTTTTGCTGAAGAATTTTTTCCTAACATCCAATCTAAGCCTTCCCTGGCACAACTCGAGGCCATTTCTTCTCATCCTATTGGCTGTTAGTTTGGAGAAGAGACTGAGCTGCTCCTTAGTACAACTTCCTTTCAGGTGATTGTGGAGAGCAATAAGGTCCCCTCTGAGCCTCCTTTTCTCCAGGCTAAACACCCCCAGCTCCACCAGCTGCTCCTCATGGGACTTGTGCTCCAGACCCTTCACCAACTTTGTTGCTTTGGTTTAGACACTCTCCAGCACCTCCCTTTCTTGTAGTGAGAGACCAAAACTGAAAATACGGGTGTTTATTTCCAAATTGCTTTGAATGTAACCTGAGTCTTAATTGCTCTCCTTGATCTCCTGTTGTTATAGCTGGCCTGGTATGCTTTCCCAGCTCTTGTGGTTTGTCCAAGACAGTGGATTTTTCTGTGGAGTTGATTTATTTTTGAGAAATGATTATACTTAAATCATTGCAAGCTCTTGAAAATGTCAGGCATATGTTCATATATTTTGGCACAAAAATCTGCTTTTAGGTTCAAAAACAAATTAGAAAAAAAGTAAAATTAAGTGGTCAAGTGGGAGTGAAATGTTCCAAGGTTGTTGAAAAGACATATTTGATCAAAGTCATCAAATTGAGTAGTCTTCTAATTTTTAAGATATTTAAAGTGTTTTTAATCCAAATTTGGGGCTGGAAAAATATAGAACCTCAAAAACTGTCAGAAGGAGAAAAAACTGTTTCTGTTTGAGTTCTCATTATTTATGCCACTAGAAAGTGCTTACAAAATATTGCTGTTCTAATTTGTAGCATTTTACACCTACTTTGCATAGCAATAAGGCAAACACAACCTTATAAATAAAGATAAGAATGCAGAACCTGTTTTGTAGAACTGGGACCCACATTCAGAAGGAATAAGGAAAAATAAAACTGGTGTTTTTATGTATTTTTCAATATTTGATAATCTTCTGTTATTATGGAATTGAGTAGGAGTTGTATGATCTAGTTTCACAAAAGAAATATCTTTTTTGTGTTTGAATCCTTAAAATTCTTGTTTAAAAAGGAGTAATTCTGGATTACCTTCACGAATTGGCAACTAACCCAGATTTTTCACAACAAATCAAAATTATCACTATTGAACATGTAAAAAAAAAGTTTATTTACATTTGAAATACAGACACACATTGAAAGTCTGTCTCTAGGAGACCTTTTTGCTACTGGTGTATCACTTACACAGTGAAAATTACTATTCTGCTATGGGCAGGGATTAACACTCACTCTTTCCACTTTGAAATATGCTTTTTGAAGTAACTTACCAAATCCTGATACCTTACAAGAAAACTTGGAAAAATATTCTATTGCAGATGTTGATTTTGAATTCCAGGCACTTCATCTTAAAGTTCTTGATTTTGATTTCATAGTGTAATGATTATCTTTTCCACCATCCTTGTGGTAGGTCACTGGTCTAGCAATTGCATCACACCACTGTGAGTTCAAAGGAGTATGTGCATAACAAATTTTGGACCTTCAGGGCCTTCACGAGGCTTCACTGTCCACAAACATCACAAATAAGTAATTGCCTAGAAGTTCTCATGTCTTTAGCTGGTGTCCGTTTGAAACATAGTGCTTTCAAATCAGATTGGTTGCCTCACTAGAAAGGGTTCCCACAACAGTGGCAGACATTCATTCTTTGAAGGGCATTTCTTTTTCTTTCAAGTTCTCTTTGGGGTGGTGCATAATATTTTTAGAGGCCTAAACTCAATTGGTTTATCAGTGGGCTAAACACAGCACTTAGAGAGAGGAGGTACCACCTTTTGTATTGTTGAGGTCCAGAGGCAGTTTAACAGATGAGTTTGACTGGATCCTTATTTGAAGGACAATATTACCCCACCCCTGCTGTCATGTAACTTACCCTTTCTGTTCTCCTAATTTTTATATTCATACTGCCCCCTTTTTTCATATTATAGTGATGTAAGAATTCTAAAACAGCAGTTACATAGCCAGTAAAAGAGCTGAAGCCATTGCATCTGTGTTTAGAAGTAACTTAGCAGCCAGAAGTGAGGAGAAACCAGTACTCTCTGTCCTGTACCACTAGGCACAGATCTCCCTCACATGTTCTGTAGATCAGCAGGGCTAAAAGGCTGGAAAATCCCATAAGGAAGCTATTAGTAGCATGATGGGCGCAAAGCAGTCTGCTCTAGTGGTACCTGCTGACCAGAAGGAGTAAAGATGAGGTTCTACTGAAATTTAAAAATAATGAACAAAGGTAAGAATTCCTCTGCAAAACTACAGCTGTGTTTAATGGAGGGTATGTGGTTGCACAGCTCCACAGTTATAAAATTACCCAGATACTATGAGCATTCAGTAAATACACCCTATTACACCAAAGCTACATTACAGGTATGCAGTAAACCCAAAGCATTAAAATGATCCTATCAAGGCTTTACAGAGCTCTGGAAATGAGATAACCTTACTGAGTTCCTCCACCCATCTGCACAGCAGTGGGCTTCTTCCACTGGAGCTAATTTATAAATGTTGGCAGTCCTGGTTCTATAGAAACAGGGTTTCATGGGCTTTCAGATGACTGTACCTTTCTTCGTGACTGAAAATAAAATTTGTAGAAGTTAATTTTCTTAAATTGCACACCCATTGTGAACTCATTTGTGTCTCATAGCAGAAAAGTGCAGTGCTATCAAGTAATTAATTACTTCTGCTGCCCTCTTGATTTTTCAGTAGGAGAAGCACGACTGTGCTGAATATGACAGGTAGCACCTGATACCAACAACTGGACATGTGGGGAGCCACCAGTCATGCGCAATTTTTGCTGAACTGCAATAAAAGTAGTGCGACAGCTTATGGTGTGTATCACAGGGCCAGCACTATTTGTTAAAACAATAAGTTTGGGGTTTTTTCACTTATCACAGTAGTTCAGGTGTGTTTCAGTCTTTCTCCGTCCTTGTCATCCTCTCGATTTGCTGACTCCATTTAGTTTCATCACAAAATTTGAAGAGGCTAGTACTTTGGTGTCACTCTCGACTGCTTCTGAAGACTGCAGGAGTTTTCTTTTTGAATTTTCAGTTCATTGAGCTGCAGATAGATGTTCTTTTTCATCTAAAACTCATCATTTCCTTACCATTGGAGGAAAAAAACCCCACATTTAGGAAATTAGGTTGTGGCTTTCTTCAATTTGTTCCACATACAACTGCTCATCAACAGTACAGCAGCAAGGAATTGGCACATAGCTACAAGTGTGCGTTCAAATTAAAAGTGCATTGTGTGCTTTTATTCTTGTGTTGTGCAGTGATTATGGAAGGGAAATATATTTATCAAGGAACTAAAAGCACATTAGTGCCAGTGAAAGCTGTTGCCACCTCCTACCTTCTTTGTAAGACAGTAAACAAGGAGAGAAGCCACAGCAGAGTCATTGTGCATGAGTCGTGCCTGGTGTGACTCCCCTCTGTTCTTTAACATCCTGAATCCTTGGCTGGCATAAATGGCAACAACTCTGGTGTCTCCATTCACCTTCCCATGTGTTGTAAGGGCAGTGAAATGTGTGCAACAGCCTCACAAAATACATGTTGGATAGTATTTAAAGAAAAAATCCTTGATTGTTAAATATAATAATGCTGAGAATCATAGAAACAATAAGGTTGGAAAAGACCTTTAAGGTCAGAGAGTCCAGCTGTTGAAGTACAGGAAACTGAAGGATGAAGATGCAAAGTAAGAGCCTGACGTTTTCTACCCAGACCTTGCAGTGATGATGGCTGTCTGTGGATCCGGCCTTAGTTCTGGGGCAGCAAGGATTGGTTCATAGTTACCATACGAGAGCTAGAAATTCAAGGTAATTTCTGTGCTTTTGTAACAGGTTGCAAATAAAATGCTTTAACTTATTTGAAATTTTTTTTGGAGGTGAGGAGATTACTTTCTCATTTAATTTCTAGCCTGAAAGAAAATAAAAATGGAACGTAAGCAAATTATTTCACTTTGTGTATTTCTAGGATAAGTTTTCCATTCTGACTCTGTGTTTCACTTCCTTCTCTGAAATTTGAAAGGCAATTTTCATTTTCTTTTTTTAAAAAAATATTATGTGCTATGCTTTCAGAAATGGCCATGCTCGGCTTTTGTGCCACAAAGTGCCAGAGCCTCTCAGAGAAATGTGCTCTTTATAGAATAAGATGTGTATTTATTTTTAGTTTTTTAAGAATACCATATAAACCATGAAGTGAATCTCTTCCTGCCTTTCTTCCACTCCCAAAAGTGGGGAGCCGGGAGTTACAGTATGGAGCAGTCTATTGTGGCTCTGTCACTTATGCAAAGAGGTCATGGATCGTGGAGTCTGGAAGACAAAAGGTGTAGGGCACTCTGCATCTGTGAGGAGAGGATCAAAACAAATCTCCTTTATCTAATGCAGAACCTATTACTGAATCAAACGTGGGGACGTGAAGGGTCCAAGTGTGCTTTTAATAATCTGTGTTACAAACAGACCCTAATCTGCACAATTAAGCTTCTTGGAGTTGGCAGGATTTTGTGCAGTTGGCAGTTTTCCCCTTGAATAAAGGTCAAAAAGAGGGGAGTGAATTAACCGATGAATACCTTTTTAAAGGTATTCTATAATTCCATTGAATGTTAGAAATATTTTCTTCATTGCACTAGTGGCTCTAGGGAAGAGTGCATTCAGTGTCCTAATTTAAAAGCCTGCCTATTTCAAGAGTAGAGGCAGGCTACACAATAAATGAAGGAAGCAAGGGGAATAGGAAACCTGCCTCTGTCACTGTGTAGGTGGGAGCTGGGTTGTCAGCACGTGTCCGACTGTAGCCTGCCCTGGGTAGCAGTGCTTATATGAGTGTTACCTTAGAGGTGCCCTTAATACCTATCCCTGACTGTTTTCTAGGTTACCACAAGCATTTCCGGCACCCTGTGAGAAATGATGGGGACCTTGTGTATTCCTTCCTGGGTAGATGTCTTGTTACCCAGAATATGATTTCTCCAATACAAATGCATATTCTCTTTCCTGCAGGGAGATAGAGAATATGCAGTTCTAACCCAAGTGGGTGGTGTAGGGTTGCTCTTACAGTAGGATAGCCTCTTTTCTTGATTACCATGATGAGAAAGTGTTTTCATTTAAACAGGAAAATGCTTGGATGGTTTTCTCATCCCTTGCCCCTCCTCTTGGCAAGCAAACACAGTGTTGGGGCACTGGGTTTATCACAGGCCAGGGAGGGAATTCTCCTTGGAGCCTCTTGTTAAAATGTTGGCAAGACATCACTTAGCAGTTCTAAAGACCTCAGGAAGCCCCAAATTTCTCTGAATTTTCCCACCACCAGTCTTGAATGTAGTTGCCTCTTTGGCCTTGCAAGCGCTGGGAGAACATCAAGGTATGTGCCTGCAGCCGCCATAGTGTGCTCATCAGCACAGGGCCAGCCCCGTGGGACAGGAAGGAAAGTTGATTGGAGAAAGAAACCACCCACGTACTAATCTTTTTGTTTCCCATAGTTATTTTTTCTTCACCTTTTCTCCCTCACAAAATGCACTTAAGGGAAAGGCATTATTTGCCAGAATCTTTTCTGGGAGAGTGAGCTGGAGAAGCTGTGCTGCCTTTGCTGTACACAGATTCTCAGATCTTTCAAAAGCCTCTGTCCAGCTGCCTCGCTCTCGCTGCCGCTGTGTGGTGCGTTCTGACTTCCTTCATCTTTTGTGTGTTGCCGCTACAGTGTAAAATCAGGGGGAAATAATTTTCCTCCACTTACACTTCACCATTTTGGGGCAAATTAATTCTACTACCACTTACTCGAAGAGATGCTTGCAGAGTCAAGGAGGGAGGCAGCAGAAGAGAGGTGGATATTTTTGTGTGTGTGTCTGGAAATCAAGCATAGCCTGACCAAAGTCTCCTTTTCTCTCTTTCCTCCCCACTCCCAACCTTTTTTATCTTTTCTGTTTTTACTTAGGTGCTAAAGTTAAGTGTTTACTGAATATAATTTCAAATGACAGTTTAACTTACTATTTTAACCAAAACTGTAATAGAAAAATATTTTCCCTGCGTTGTTAAAATGCAACTCAATTCCTGCTCACTTACCCACACTGTAAACAAGAATGCGTATTTGCTGTTGATGTGTGGAATATATTTTTTGTTAAATCAGAGAATGGTTTAAGAATTAAACTAGAAACAAGATGAGGAAAAAACCCTCAGAGCTGTAATCAAACATCCATTCCAACAGCTGAAACATGTTATTACATCTTTCAGCTGATTTATCGTACCCAAAGAGATTTCATAATCATTTTCAGTATTAAAACAAGGGGAATAGAGGCACATTTCAATAACAATGATTGTTGTTTGGAGAATGCCAATCATGTCTAGGAGTGTTATTTACATCAGACAATATGTAGATATTGTGCCTCCAAGCCTGTTCCTGTTCGGTTTTGTTCTTTGACTTACACAAATGAATGCTAAGAAATGTTGACAACGAGGTTCAATAGCTAAATACAATAACCGGGGTCCTGCTGACTTCCTTTCGGGAGGAAAGAAATCTTTACCACATATGTAATGCAATCTGATGTAGAGATAAATGCAGCTATCTTTGGTATGAAAGGTGGGGAGAAATTGAGTCCATGTACCAATTTTAATTTGTATTCACACATTAGCTATAGCTAATTTGAAAACAATTAAAAGGCAGGAACGAGAAGAGCAGATGTGGAGCTGTGGAATGTACTGCAGAGAAGCAGGCTTCGCTTTGTGTTATTTTCTAACACTCAGTTTTATTTTTGCTGGTGTCTGTCACAAATCCTAAAATACCATTACAGAGTTAGCAGATGGTTCCCAAGTATTCATACCTGATAAAGCCTCCTGGGTGATCAAGCACTGAAAAATCAATATATTTTTCAACTTTCAATGGCTAGCTATTCAGTTTCATTACATCTCGCTATTCCTCCATGGCTACTGTGATATGGACACTTACTTCACCATTGCATTAAGCTCTAATCTCCGGGCCAGCTGATACAGGCAGTTAATGAATAGCTAGAGTACCACCTCGGTATGCTTCACAATTCTTCTGATCTCAGTAGGATGTTTCAAGTACTGTGATCTTGTGTTTAGTAACACCCCAGTTCTTCCCCCTCTCTTTTTTTTCCACACATGCACAGACACCCCTCTCCAGCTGTCACCTTGCTGAGCTTGGAAATGAAAATTCAGTAAATACACTTTTTAGCAGAAATATTTTGCTGTGACATTTGACTCCTCTAAATAAATAATGTCAGCACGTCACAGTAAGTCAGATTCATGCCCCCTGGGTGACCATAGGAACAACATTCTTAAATCTATCATTTTCAATAAAGTAACTACAGATAGGTCTTTAAAAAGTCCTGCTTTGGTCTGCAGATTATCTACACCCCCCAGAAAACAGCTATGCTTACTGACTGGTAATGCTTTCTTTAAGTCATGTTTCTTTCCTCTTCTCCTAACTTAAACTTGTTGTATGGGAAACTGGCAATCAACAACAAAATGTTTTTCAGCTTTGTAATTATTAAAAGTAGCTGAGTATCAGTCCTTGCCATGCATTTTGGCCTTGATCAGGGTACATTTCTAACACACGGCATCTATTTATACCCCAATATGCATGGAGAAGTAAGGGCAGATAAAATGCTAGTGAATGTGTAAAGTAAGTACCTGCACGTGGGCACCCTCAGAAACTGAAGTATCCTATAAACTTTAATTATCTATTATTTGTAAATATTTCACTGAATTTTACTATTACAGTTTATTTGAGGTTGCTGTGAGGGTTTATTGGCTTTGTTTTTACACATCAGTCCAAGCCCAGTGACACAGACCAGGCTTATTTCACATGCACCCAGGCACCATGACATCGGTAAGCCTGGGGCATCCAGAAAACCTATTGAGTCTGATTAAGCCATGTCTTAAATTCCAGACATAGGTCTTGACTCAGTCAAAAAGTGCAGGATATGAGAACCTCTTTGTTGAAAATGGAAACATAAATATAAACTGCATGGATATTTCCTCTTTCTTAGCTGCATGAAGGGCAAGAGTGAGTCTGCATGTTCGGTGGCTCTATGGAGAAGGTTGGTACTAATTAAGAAGAGCCCTTTCTGTCGTCAATGTTTGTGCCAGGCAGCTCTCAGGCAATTGGCATCGTCACTGCCGCCCCCAGAGACCCCTTCCTCCCAGAGCAGTTAACACAGCAGCGGGAGGAGGCCGGGGCTCCACACTGTCAAATGATACATGTGCCTGAGCAGCCAGGGCTCCTTGCTGCTGACAGCAGCGTTCTCCTTTGATGGTGTCCTCTGTGATGTCTCAAGATAGGTACTTGTTGTGCTGTATTTCATGTGTCAGTTCCTGTCCAGTGAAATGCCATAGGTCCAAACTCAGCAGGATGTCCTACGGTTTAAGTCCTTGCTTTTGTTGTGGAAAAGGTGGCTTTCAAATTTTTTAGGTTGGTGGAAATTCATCATTAAAGTCATTACAGACTTTTGCCTGTTCTTGATTTGGCCTGCAGGCATTCAGCCTTTGCTGCCTGACCATGGGAACCAAATAACTTTGGAGCAAAAGACCTGTGTCATCTGCAGGCAGTTTTATTAACATCTGAAGCACACAATTGTGCCATGTAGGACCCAAGTCCACGCTAGAGCCCTTTCATTACCCTGCTACACGGTTGGATTTATGCTGGTGGAAGTCCTGGCTAAAAAAGCTTTTGTACAATGATTAATTGACCTTAACAAGTTTAAGGATGCTTATTTGCGCACAGTTATGAAGTGTTGCAATATGTCACAAATGAGAGCGGCTTCTATTATAAACATAATGGCATAAACAGTGAAAGCTGGTTATATTTCCTTAAAAGTTCATTGCAGGGAAATGGGGAAGCTTGAGAAGCTAAACAAATCCAGGCAATAATGGAAATGTAGCATGAAATTACTTCTGTAAACAACAGCCATTCATTATTTGAACATTTTTCATAAGAGAGTCAGCAGACGAGCGTTGATGTTAAAGGGTGTGTGTGGAGGGGGAGGAGGAAGGGGGGGAGATTATGAATTTTGAAAGAAATCTTCCAGGGTTATACAGACAGACGTACATCTATTTAAAAAAAGAGATATGTAAAGCACTGATTGATCCCTGAATATTAACAATCGATGCCATTTTCTTCATTAACTTCCGAGTGGAGCACAAAGAAAGGTATATTTGATTTAAGGGGAAGAGAAGGGAGCACTATTTAATGTTGATTTGGTGTAGTGAATAACCCCAGAGAGAAATGTAAATACCAGGCTGCAATAACATGACAGCACACTAATCATATTTACAAACGATATTAAATCTGTCCATTGTGCTTGCCTGGCTGCGGATTGGCCCGACTGTAATTGTCACTGTAACCAGCGCTGGCTTGTGGGAGAATTTAACTGCAGTGATATAAGGTGAGTGCTAGGCTTATTATTACTTTATTATTACCCGGTTTATGTTTATTAAAACAATTTGTCATGCAGAACAGGAATGGGAGAATGGGAACATTAAATCGTGCTGTACTCAACCTGAAGAAATGAGTTACAATAAAATTAATGGCAGGCAGGCCACAGCTGACACTTGTAGCCGTGTGGAGCAGCTACACACTGGTTCGTTTCATTTGCTGATCGTTTCTTGTTAGGGTCACGCCATTAAACTTACATATTGAGAACTACTGAAAATCTGAGGCAATGAAGGTAAAGTTTATGAAGCAAAAGTGGGTTTTTTTTCTGCTGCTAATGCATTCCTTTCAATTATTACAGAAATCAGGAATGCAGATTGAAAGTTTAAATCATACTGAGTTATTAAAGACGTGTGTTGGAGTGAATGTCCTTCAATTTTACAGAGGCTTAGAGAGCTGAGAAAGAGCTGAGTTTAGGCTAAAGTGAGACCATTCTCTAAAGGCTTTGAGCAAAGAGAACAGCGAGAATAGTGGTCATGAAAGGTCTCATAACAAGTTTAATAAAAGCTGCTTTATTTTCTTTCCCTGGAACTCAAGGGGTCCTTATTTGATATCTTCAAATTTATTTCAGCCCAAATCTTCATTATTTTAAAGTAGAGGCAGGAGGCAATGACCATGGGAATAGCATTGAGCCTCTTGGAATTCAGCAAAGAGGCACAGTGACATAAACCCCTCTTGTGACACAATTACGGAAGAAATTAAAAGTGTCAGGCTCTATGTACTTTAGCTGCATAGAAGAAATCTGGCCTCCTGATGAAACATCTTTGTACATGAAAAAGTAATACCCTGCCCTTGTTTCCCATTATACAACAATGTTAAGGAGTCTTCTGGGGTGATTATTAGGGATTTGGGGAAGCACAATAAATGCTGAAGATTAAATCTGAGCACTAGCAATTAGTATTGAGGGAGGAAGAGCACTTTTTTCCCTCCTTTTTTAAAGTATTTATTAATGAAGCTATTTAAAGAAAACCTAGCCAACTGCTGAAGCTAGGAAAGGGAACCTTTCATTTCTAGCAGTTTTATACTTGTGCAAGTCCTACAAAGTCCATGGGGTTATTCTTGATTTATACCGGTGTGAGCAAGTAGAAGATCAGGCTGTCTCTATGGGATTTTTTTCCCCTCATTTTCCTTTTTTAAAACTAAGATAGTTTTTCAAGTCTTGGAGAAAGCCTTCAAAGGGTGGATTCAGCCACATATTCTCTACCTCTGTCCCCAGTCACAAGGTCTGGACCCAGCGTCCAAGAGCTCAGCATCTAACCACTGCAACAGAACACAGGAATGGGAGCTGAGCTCTGGAAAATCCAGTTTGCTGAAGTGAGTGAAGATATTTAAAAGACCTTCTTTTAGAAATTTCTTTTGCTGTTTTGGTTTTCCAGTAAGGGAAATGACTGATGCTTCATTCACACAAGTACCTTCCTGTGCAGTCTCAGTGGCGAAGCTGTTGCAATCGCAAAGGCCACTCCATACCTGAGAAAAACACATGGTATGAAAATTCCCTGTCCTTACTCACTTTCTCACAAACTGATCACCTCCTTGAAATAACAGCCACTTCTCTGAGAGCACTGGAAGGTTTATTTGTGAAGATAAAAGGAGACACCAAAGGCCTTGGCTCACAGATTATTTCCCCTGCTGAGGTCTAGCACAATAAGAGTAATCCACTGTGATGGCAAGCACTCATGGTGGACCCGTGTCTTGCAAACTCAGTGACTTGTGGAGTGGTTCCTGACTGCCTTTTTGATGTGGTGCTGCAGGTGCAAATAAAAGAGAAGTGATTTAGGGAAATAGGAAAATCACCCAAGGGAATAATTCTTTCTGTGACAGCAGGCTCTGTGGGTGGTGGCCTCCTCTGATGGACAGAGTGAAGATGTAAGGAGGCAAAGGTCTGTTCACTTGGATCATCCAAATATGGACAGCCAGCTGCTGTAGTGGAGGGTGCACTGGCAACATAGCAGACAGCAGATGCCCACATATTGCTGGCTTTAAGTCCTTTTCTGTGCCCTCTTTTACATTAATTGAAAGGAAAACACATTTTATTAAAACGTGTTGACCTGTGTTGCTTGCTAAATAGGCTTTTAAATGTTGCAGCAGAGGTCTGACCTAGTATTGTTAAATGCAGGATTTTAACATAATCTTCCATGTTAGTTTGTTTTTCTCTTTGTAACATTCAGTAAACTTGGGGAGAAACCAGTTAGTCCTTTATTCCCTTACATGTAAAACTCATGAACTCTAAGTAACACGTACACTGTGGAGAGTCTTGCTGAATTGCAGTGCTTATTATATGTGCAAACATCCCTTTGACATGAAGGACAAGGATAAAGTATAGAATTTGGAGTCATATTTATCACTTGGATTATTAATAATAATAACACTTGGCATCTTTACAGCACTTTGCATTTTCAAAATGCTGCATAAACATTAACTAAATGGTAGTTAAGTGCGCATAAATGATATTCAGAGCCATTACCCTCTACCACGCTGATGCAGTCGCTGTGGGTCTGCACTGAAATGTGTGTACTGCTGCTTGTTGGAAAATCTTTACTGCTCATGTGAAGTATCAGTTTTTCCTGGAAGAACCAGACTGACCATTTTTCATTTTGTTTCACATGCACCCGAAGGCTTTTGTCCATATTATGGATTAATGGTCTGCAAAATTTCAGTTTATTGGGGAAAAAGAAGTTGTTGATTTTACTTACAGGAGCATAAAAACAAATAAAAATAAAGTATAGAGCTCGGACACCATAACACTACTCTTTTTTTTTTTTTTTTTTTAATCACATCTTAGTTTGATTCTTACCACAGCCATGCATTTTATGCTCTGTTTCCCGGCTGTGGGGCCTGCTTCTGCTCTACCACATATATTCAAATGCCGGATGCTCCTAGGGTTGCATGCCATGGACCAGTAGGGCCCTTCAGAACCACCTGATGTGCTCATACCTGCATCAATATTTCCAGAAAAGGTGCTACTCATTGGCCCTTGAATAGGGATTGCACAGGGTCCATTTATGGCCCACTGTTTTCCAGTGACGTGAGACTTTTCATGCATGATCCTCAAAGAAAATATCTGTACTTGCCTTATATCTATCCCTCCCCCCAATTTGCAACATACTTTTCTGTAACCACACTAGACTTTATTGCAGTAATGTTTCTTTTTTATGGCTTTAGCGCCTTTCTGCCATTTCAGTAAAACAGAAAGTGGGGAAGGTTTTAGCAGCATCTTGCATGCTTCTCAGTAGCTATGGCAAGTTTGTACCTGAAAACAATTTACTGTGTACCCCTATCAAAGAGGAGTAGAAATCAAGGGAATCATCAAATAGCAGCTTTCATGCTGGATTGCATCAATGTAATACCAGGAGCAAGCCAATAATTCTACAGTCACTTAATTAAAAGTTTTAAGACCTTATGTCTTTGACCTTGTTCTTCAGCTGAACACATAAAAGCAAAATGGGTTGCTACCTTAATCTCACTTTGTGCCACTGCCCTCGGATGAGAGAATCCTCTTGGTACCTCTGATGTGTCATTGAAGCGAAGGGAAGGGCTGTGTGCACTGCTTGCTCCTATCTTCCACAGTGAGTCTACCTTGACAAAGTTCCTCTTACTGTCTTTAGTCTTCTCCCTGGAGCACCTAGCACATCAGGACAAGAGGGATTTCAGCCCCACAGCTTCATTGGGCCTGTTAACTGTAACTACTGATGTCGTTTACAAGGATAAACCCTTAAAGCCAGGCCAAGGTAGACAAAGAAAGAACACTGGAGTAATTCCCTTTGGACATCAGAGATTGGTGTTCAAGTTATTGAAAATCTGTGTAAGTCATTTTCTCTTTTGTCATACTTAAAAAATCCATGAAGTTTGGCTGAGTGCAAACAATAAGCTTTTATAGTTGCTGCCCTTGTTCATAAATGTGTAATCTTTTGGGACCATCAGAAAAGCCTTGGTACAGCAAATTAAAAGTCTCTAAACTTTCCTGTGCCTCCTTGGACATTTGTAGACCTGCAAATATCAAGCAGTAATCAATATAATGCTGCTCTAATACTTTAAGGCAAAATGGAAGCTTCCAAGTCAGAGAGCACAAGCAGTTTTCTCATGGTTAAACATGATTCCTGCCAGGGTCACAGAGGAATAGTGCCCCTTGGCTGGCACAGGGAAATCAGAAGAACCTGAATTGCCAACTGCAGGGTGAGTTGAATACAGGTATGCACGCTCATTACCAAGGCTCACAAATGCTTTCTGTCCCATCATCAACTCCCTCTTTTGGCAGAAGTGTCTGTAAGCTGTGCCCAAAGTCCATGCTGTTCTGCAGGTTTTGTGATCTCCTGTTTCCTTCACACGTGTCTGTGTGTGCAGATTTCCCTAACAAGCCAATTATATTGTAGCCAACAGCGTGACTTGCCTATTCCCTCTCTCCTCATTGTTTTAGCACAGTAAGCTGGTTTAACAATACTCTCTTAGTATATCCTTTATTTTATCTCTGAAAGAATTGTGTTATTTTTCTTTGTGGCATGGCATATGGTATTCAATTACAGAACATTTGCTCTCTCATATCTTGTCAATGAATAACCTTATCAGTTTAACAGCTTCAGTGAGGAATATTCAGCACGGGCCAGAGAGGATGAGAATTACAGTTGTATTTTTTGCCTATAACCAAGGAGTAAACAATTGCATTCTCTAGCCAACTTAGTGATAATTATACCTGAGTCAAAAAATGACTTTGTGCCTACTGGCAAACAGCAGCTGGAGGAGGGGTGGGCTGGGTGAAAGTTTAGTGTTTGCTACGACTACCCAGCTCCATTCTTGTTACTCGAACCATCACCACCCTGTAGTGAGCCAGGAATGGATTCCGGTAGTTGCTCATACAAAATGGATGTGGGCAGCAATGCTGGTGGGCAGTGTTGCTGACTGGGTGCCCAGCTATGCTAATGAAGTATGGACTCAGCTGGACCAGAGAGTCCAACCATGTTTTCCTGCAGAAACAAGTTGGGCAAACCATACACGTGTGCTTCTGACCCCTGTGCACCCACTGGGATGAGGTGGTAACCGGGTCCCTGCCATTTATGGAGCCAAATGGCACAATCCTTTGCTGAAATGCTGAAAAAATGGAAGGAAGTTTTTCCTGCAAAAAATTCCCTATAACTTCTAGTCTATTTCTAATGGCTGCTTATTTTTATAATAAGGAGTGCTCTTTTCTCTAGCGTGGCCTGTTTCAAAGCCCATTTACATCAACATTAAAGCTTGCCACTGACCTAGTGGCCTTTGGATCAGGCCCATAGTCTCCTTATCTTCTTCCATATTACTGGCACACCTGTACCTTAGGTCTTGATTTCTGTGGAGCTCTTTAGGTCAAGCTCTATCTCATTGATGTGCTCGGGCTTAAATTGATTCAGAAAGAAACTGACTGTTCTTCTAAAGAAGTGGTCATTTTTCTTAAGTGGCTTCTATTTTTAGATAAAACTCCTTGAGGCAGCAGGCAGCATTGGGGCCTGGCTGGCAGGAGTTACCATGTGCTTTGTGACAAACCCCTCTGGGGTACATCACATGGGCAGCTTGAAGGGTACCCAAGGATATCCCACCAGTTCCATCAGCACGTTGGTATCAGGAAAAACGTATGAGATTTTTTTCATTCCACTATTGGAGAAAGATATAACAGGGTTCAGACTTGGTTTGTTTGCAGTTGGGGAGGTCCTAATAACATTGCCTGTCTTACTGAAGAGCTTAGAAGTGCGTATCTTTTTTTCCAGTGAAGACTTTGTTGCTTGGATGAAAAATTTAGGGAGGTTGTCTTGAATGCTCTGTGTGTAATTACAAGATTGGTTTAACTGTTTGTGCAAACTTCTTTAGCACCTTTTGAGGAGGAGGAGTGCCCAGTTTCTGGAATCCCAAGCAGGCCTTCTGCCAGGTGCAAGCTTAACAGGAAAACAACTGCAATTCATTTCTTCCCTTCTGCTCTTTTCTAGCTTCTCCTTTTTTTCCTGTAAGCATTGTTGGATGTGAAAGTACTCAGTTGAATGTAATACAGATTCAGGTCCTGGGAAAGGGAATCATCTAAGCCACAAAAAATATTTTATAATGCAACACATAGACCTAATTCTCCTTGTACAACTCCTGTGTTATGGGGCAGTTGTAGGGACAGTGGCAGGTGCAGGGCCTTGACATGGCCCTGCAGTAGGAAATGAGAGGGATGTTTGGTTCTCAAATTCCAATGCATTTAAAACTGAGAAACTGTAGAACCCATTGCTTATGACAAAGTTATAATTTGCTTTGCTTTTTCTGAAAACTAATACTTTCTCTAAGGTCAGGGAGGACTAAATACCCATATTCACAGCTATTTTTAAGAAATGCAATATCTTGTTCTTTGGCCAAAACCCAGGGACACTACTGGGGGCTGAGGAGTAACATCGACTCCAAGCCAACTTTCCAACAGATGTCCTAAGCAGCATTTTATGTAAAGTGCCTTCAAAACATTTCATACTGCCCATTGGCAGAGAAAAGACACCTACCTGTACTCTGAGTAACAGCCTCTTTTGTTTTAATTACTTATTAAATTAGTCTAAATTAAGAAGTGTCAAAGAAAAGCCAGTAGAGTGAACGCTAATGCTGATGACAGATTTATGTCAGTACCTGACCTTCTTGTGAGATGGAGTCATAGCTCAAAGTGCCTGTATGATACCAATGCGATTAGGCTGTTTTGTTGGGTAGAGCCATCACCTGATTATTCTGTGAGAAATTTTAGAAATACAGTTGCTTTATGAGCCCAACTTCTATGATGATAAATTTTCAAAAGCAAAAATGTGAATTTAAATTATTCGTATTCATGTGAGCGTGGTAGAGATTTTTGGAATTGCTGCGGCAAGTTATGGATGATGCATGAAATGAAAAAATCCCTGCCCAGTGCACAAGGAATACAAAAAGGGTTCTGCAGCCAGCACTGTGCTGTACTGCACTACGGGCTGTGTGCTCTCTGGGGAGAGGTGTTTGCATCTTTTGAAAAGCACCCAGCACATGCACAAAAGTAAACAAAGGACAGAGTGAGAGAAAGCAAAGAGAAATACCCCCTGCCACCCAGGAGCACCTACAGTGTAGAACTGGTGCACTGTTTCCTGCAGCTGGCTTTGCAGCTCCCCAGAGCTGCCTGAAATCTTCCATGTATGGGGCAGATTCTCCTCACCAGGGGGTACCTGAAGCAGATTTTCTGATGTAAAGACCCACTGAGGCCAGTTTCAGCTGTTCATATACATGTACCTACATATACCTATATATAGATATATTTTTGTGTTGCAAAAGAAATGGGGCAAAACTTCTCCCAAGTCCGTATTGTGTATCTTTCCCTGGCCCAAGAATTCCATGAGACAAATATGTAAAAAAAGTCTTATCTGGAGTAACATGATCCCATCCACAGTGCCCCATGTGAGACAGTGTTTCAGTTATTTCTATTCTGATGCTGATCATGTAAAACAGTGGGTGTCTAGGGAAAAAAACTCTCAAAAAATACCTGCAGGTAATTGTTTCTAAACTTGATTCTAGCATTAGAATTTGCCCAGTCGTCTAGTCTGCCTGAAACTAGAGCAACTGTTTTTTCTGCTACTTCACTCAGCATTGCCATCTTCCAGATCTGAATCTTCAGTCACTTATTTAAGTGATTGCATTCTTAACTTAAATAGATGATATCTGCAAACACTAAATGTGATCTGACTTTATCTTCCAGGAAAGTTCAGATTTAACATCTTTTCTAGTTGTCTAATGAACTCTTATTGCATGTACAAGCATTTTTGCCTGAATAGGAGTGTGTATAATAAAATCCTTAAATAATTCTAATCTAGTAAAGCATCTTCTGAACTTCTTTAATGTCTATGCATTTGTTTATTTGTTAATTTTATCACAATTTTAAGACATCTGCATTTTCTATTTCAGACAAAGCTTATGTGGGCCTTTCCCTCCCACAACTTTATGTCTTACTGTGCCACATAGGGACAGTTGGACTAGGTGATTGTTTTAGGTCCCTTGTAACTGGAACTAGTCTATTCTGTCGTATATTAGTGTGTGCCCACCATGACATCAAATAACATTTAGATTTTGCCTTTAGTGCTGGGTACTTTGGTACAAAAAATGTGTTTGTTTGCTCTCTGTTTCTGGAATTCAATGTCTGTTTTCAGAACATGCTAATTCATTTCTAATCTTGCAATGCAGTTTGTTGAAAACCTCCTGCTGTGTAAATAGATTAAGACATCTGACCAAAATCTCTGTTTTATCATAACCTTTGTCTTCACTATACCTTTGCCTTCCAGTAGACTGTTTATTAAATACTTCTGGGTTTTTTTTACAGCCCCCCCTCCTATATTGTGCCTAGGATGACTCATTTAGGAAAGGGTCACTGCTTTCTTACCATTTGTACCCCTTTGCTGAACATGGGTGCAAGTGCTTCCACACTTAGTGTGAACAAACCCAGTCATTTCTCATCAAGGAACCTAATTAGTGTTTTGATGGGCAGTAATGGAGATATCATCCTAGTCTTACAAACCCAGGCTTCTCCATATCTTGAGCTAGAGGGCTACCATTGAGATTTTAATGCATAGAAAAAGCATGGTAAGAGTTAGAAGCCTGAGAGTGTAGAGCTGGGTTGAAGTCTATGAGCAGTGAGCAGTAGCAAGCAACTACCCATGTATTACATTTATAATTAGCTGCACATCATTCTCATGCTGCTTGCTAATGTTTTCTTTTAGAAAAAAACACAGATTTCATTAATTTTGCAAAGGGTCGGGCCCTTTCCCACAACTTTGCTTTGACCTTTTATATTCACAGTGTTCTATCTGTCTTAGTCTATCTGCTCAAGCTTCCTATCTATGAGGATCAAGTGCATTTCTCTGATTAATGGTGTCATCTGGCAATTGGTTTTATAGCCTGTTCTGGCATAGCATGTAATAATGTGGTCATATTAGCCCTTATAAAAGCTTTCTGAAGCTGCTACAAGAAGGGAGCCAGAGCAGATTAAAAAGCAGCATCTCATTCCTGTTACACAGTGGTCTACTAAGTCTACTAGCTTTAGACTACTTCTTTCCTTTCACTGAAAACTCATAGCTTATGTTTTTCTCTTGGCATTTCAGCATGATGTTTCCTATCAGTGTCTGTTGACTCTTGGGACTCAGCCTCCTGGGCATCAGTGTATCACGGACAGAGAGACTTGCTTGAGATTGTTAGGGCTGGAAGTACTGGGGGAGGTCTTGGACTCACCTGAGCTGATCCTTGGCAGGTGGTGTCACTGAGCACACATCTCTGGTGTCTGCAGGACGAGCTGTTGCATTGCTATGGAACCCCTGTGGATTGATCTGTTCTTCTTGGCTCCAGTGCAGAGATTTTTGCAATTGCTGTGTGTTTGGAGAGGTTGGCACCAACTCTGATGGCACCCTCCACATTTCCTGTGTTGTGGCCAGGTCCTGCCAGCTGTGTCCAGATGTGAAGCATTGAACTGGGTTAATTTACTTTGTGTTTGCTGATGGTCAGTCATACTACTATTGATCATGTGATATCAGGCAGGGCTCTATCGTGTCACAGCCACTGTGGCTACTCTTGTCATACGGGAGCATTCCTTCACATCCCCATAAAAGCTATCTTTCCTCTCCTTGGCACCTTCCAGAGTGTGGGCCCTGCACTGATGCTGGCAAAGCAGCCACACCACAGCAATATCAGGTACCTCATGCCACAGCATATGTAGCCGTGCTAGAGGAGTGCTGTGGTTACATTTATTGGGTCTTCCCAATAAATATGTTCCTATATTCATTAGCATCTGTGGCCTGTAACTGCTTCCTTACAAAGGGGACAATATCCCCTGGACCTGTTTTCCACCTGCTTTGTGTAGGAGTAAACTGCCTGTACCTCTGCCTGCCATGGTGTCTCAGCACGGTCTGCACTGGATGTGTTCTTAAAGCACTCAGAGCTCTGGAGGATTAGCTGGGAGAGCAGCCATCTCATACCAATGCATTTCTATAGGCTGATGAAGATCCAAGTCATTAAATAGTTAATTAGAAAGTCTCCAGTTACAAACCGAATATATTTTGTGAAACGTTACATTTGTTCTTCTCGTGAGAGAAAAAAAATAATCAATTCAAATAATTTTGAAGTTCTAGTCCTTCATTCATTAGGAGATTTAGCTTACAAAATCCTAATTAAAAAGAACATTTTGTGTTAATGAAAATGTTCTAATAATTTACCTTACGAAGTTAGTTAAATTTTTTTCCAGAACATTCGGCAAGAAGAGGTCTCCTTAATGGCTTTGTTCATGTTTATATTATTTGATTGCAAAATTTGTGAGACAAAAGACAGCTAAACTCATTCTGTGGTGCCCTCCAGTTAACTGTTCAGTTGAAAAATGACCTTCATAACTAAGTCCCTTGCCTTTTCATTGATATCAAGGAGTTACAACTCTAACCTACAGTTGAAGAGGTGGCTTCAGTCTGGTAAACCATCAGAAATTGCATGAGCACCCCGTGGAGTGTAGATATTTATAGATATCTAAGAGGAGTACAGATAACTGGATAATTTGAATCTGAATCCTCAAACAGCCTAGGGCTTTTCTGCTGGCTTTCAAGTCCAGAATCCTCTTGCATGACATTTAGTCATTAAAAGCTGAAGTTTATTTCAGTACCTATTAATTCTGCATCAGACACAACAATATTGCAAGTCAGAGATCACAAGAGGTTCACATAGGTTCCTACTGTGGTACAATAGCGAGAAAGATGGCATTTTTTGGCTGTCTTTAAATCAGTTGTGCTATATATGAGGTTATGTTAACTGTGAAACACATTCATTTATGCAGCCTTAAGATTCAATGCAGAAGTCTCTGCTGGTGTAAATCAGGGTGACCGTAAGTCAGTCATGTTGAGCTGAGATATGCTCACAGAGAACCCGACCATTAAGGAATTTTGCACCTTTGGTTTTGTTGCCTTCCTTTTGCCACTAGTCTAGCTCTGGTGGGGTAGATTTTAACACTCTAAATCTCTTCATAGGCAGAAATCACTATAAAAATCTTTATATTCTTACAGAAATACAGATCAGGAGTGTAAAAATATTTTGGATTTGCTCCAAAGACTGGAAAAATAATTATTAGGGTATCAGGGAATCATAGAAGTGTGTAGGTTGAAAGGGTCCTCCAGAGGTCATACAGTCTTCCCTCATACACTGAGCATGTCTGGTGGGAGCATGTTTATCAGAGCCATATCCAGTTGGGTTTTCACTGTTTCCAAGGACAGACATTCCACAACACCTCTGCACAACCCTCTCCTGTGTTTTTCACCTTTACAGTGGCAAAGCTTGTCCTAAAATCCAATGAGAATGTTCCCAAGTTGTAGCTTGTGTCCATAGCCTCTTGTCTCATCACTGTGCCACGTGCCGGAGGGAAGAAAGGACACGGTCCCAGCCGATGTTGAGTGAAGGCTAGAACTCACTTTATTCAGGGAGCATGGGATGGGTATAGGTCTCAGGGAGAAGCTTGGAAAGTGGGAGGAGTTAGGGGCGGATCACGGCAAGTAGGGGAAGGGCTAAGAGGGAAGGAGGGGAATACAGACCGGGCGTGGGTAGCTTCAAATGATGACGCTGGGTTTGGCATCACAAACCAGCCAGTAAAAGAATAGGGAATACACAAACAGATAACTGGTAGCCACCACCAAAAACATACAGATACAGGGGAATAACTATCTATCTAATACAATAAATCACTATCTATGCTACAAAACATGTTTTAAAACAGGAGCTTCTGAGTTTTGAGGTAGTTGTCAGTTTCTGGAGTTGTTCACTGGTTTGTCACCTCCGTCCACTCCAGGAAATGGTCACCTTGGCTACTTTTACAGTCTCTCAGGCAGTGTTCTCCCACATCACTGTGCATCTCCAAGAAGAGTCTGACTCCATTTTTTTGGTACCTTATTAGGCTGCAGTAGAGAAGTAACACCTCTGTTTCACTTTCTCCTCTTTGAACCAAGCAAACTCAATTGCTTCAGCTGTTCCTCACCTTATGTTTTTCCAGCTCTCTGGTCGTACTGGTGGCCTCTGCTTTACTTGCTCCAGTATGTCAGTGCCTTTATTTTCTGTGCAGGGGAACCCAGAACAGACACCACACTCCAGGTAGAGCCTTATCAGTGCTGAAGGAGTGGGGAGTTATGACCTCCTCAGTTCTGCTGGCCATGTGCCTGCAGGCACAGGCCAGTGTACAGCTGGCTGGCTGCAAGTTCAGCCCTGTGGGCAACTGGCTGTAAGTTCAGCCCTGTGGGCAACTGGCTGTGTTGGCTGCAGGGACAATGCTCACTACTCTCTGTATGCTGTGCGTTTGCTGCTTTTTCTGCAAAGAGGATTTCTATCCCTTCGGCCCACAGCCTGTACTGGTACATGGGCTTACTCCATCCCAGCTGCAGAAGTACTTGGGTTTTGGTATTGGTTCCAGTAAACTGTGTCCTCTATGTTGAACTAATTAAGAGCGATTGTTGGGGGTGCTTATACTAAGGAGAAGCAAAAAGCCTTCTTCAGCCCTTTCTGTTATTGTTGAGGATGTGCTAATATTTAAAAGTGAGCATCTTTCTGCAATGCTTTCTGCTTATTATTTGCTTTTTCCTAATACTGTAGTGGTCAGCTTTCACCCACACTACTGCTTGTAAAAACTAAGTGCTGTGCTGGCACGTTCAGATTTCCAAACAGAACACGCACATCAAACTGTGGGTCAGAGCAACACTGTGTTACATGCACAGCTGCTCACAGCCAACACCCGCAGATCAGACTTCACATACAAAGTGTCAGGAAAGCGCTGGAGACTCTTCAGCATCGACCTATACAGGGAAAGAATTGCACTATTAAGTTGAGACTCATTTAAAGTAATGATCAAATCTGAGGAAATGGCAATCTGTAATGCAGACATTCCACAAGCTGAAAAAAAAAAAAAGCTAAGTTCATGGGTGAATTATTTGCTGCCAATTATTGTCTCAGCTCTAATATTGAGTTTTAAATATTTAGTTAGATCCACTTTCAACCTAGAATTTCAGTTTTCATTTAACATCATGAGTGACTATATATATGTATGTATATAGGACACATGTTATTTCATTACATCACCTTTGAATGAACTTGAATAGTGAATTGTCTGCCTCCTTTCTGGTAGATTTTTGGACAAGGTGTAAGATGTTTTTCAGTGGATTTTGGTAGTTGTCTGAGTACCCCTTTGATCTGAAAGTGACCCTGCTGTGTTGAAATGTGGGCTTGGCTAACTTCGTGGCAGGACTCTTGGAGAATTACAAGATGGCTGTAAAGATGCACTAACCCTTTTCAGGACCTAAATTAAGCTTTAAATCAAAGCTAACTAGAATGCCACCAAAGCTTTTCCATTAAGACTGGCTTACACACCCCTGCACTGTGATGCACAGAAAACATCATAAATTTTGGACCCAGACTGAAACCCTGAAGCTCTGTCTTTACTTTCAAAGTTCATGAAATGCTTCTTCACTACCAGTGAGCAATCCAGCATTTGTGTGAATTGCTTTTTGAGTGTGAAGGCAGATGCTGACCTAGAAGGCAGCTGGCACTGGACAATTATCACCAGAAACTGAATATCAGCTCTAGTCTGGCATTTTAGTTATCAGTGTGAAGGAAGCGCCATCATTTTAAGGCAGAAAAAGCTACAAGCATTCAAGAGGTCACTTTCTGTTAGAGTAAGCCCTTCTTTGTAATTGATGCATACAGAGTATGGCAGCTTGAGGACAGGCCATGGCTGTCTGCTTCTTTGTATAACAATTTATGTATTGTTGTGCTTAAAAGCAAGGATTTCTGTGGTTTGTAAACCAAATGGGAAAAATAGAATTTTTTTTCTTTAGTCTGTGTTATTCTTCACTGAAGGTAGTGGTGTGGGCATACACAAGCAATGAAGTAAGACCCATCTCTCTTCTGAACGTAAGATCTGCTTAATCATAAATGAGTGCTGGAGGAGTGAGAAGAGAGGAAAGTTACAGCTATTAGCAGCCTGGGGCAATATCTGCATGTGAACTTTGGCATCAGATCACAGTGGCTTTTCAGAATTAAAGTGGTCAAGGAGCCGAGAGAAGAGTTAGAGCTGGTGTTTGCAGCGGAAGGGAGAGGGATTCAGCCAGGCCCCTGAGTGAGACGGGGGAGAATAAAGCAGTATATCTGAGCTCCCCGCTCTCAGAGGACAAGGTGGCCTGACTAATTCATGAAGATGTTTATCAATAACTGCTCAGGCTGAGCTTTGATGCAGAATTTCCTGGAGCTCCATGTGCTCCTGTTCAGAAATGCGGATGTTATAACATCATTGTGAAACACCATGATGAAACAGTCCATCACACTGCCAACGTATGGCTTTAAAGCTAGGGCAGGAGAGGAAAGCATAACGCTCCAAGGAACAGCTTGTCAGCTTGAGAGCCTCGTGTGTGCCAGCTGGATTCAAGTCCAAGTCTGGATTTGATCCACTAATGAAACATGATCCTCCAAAAACTACTGGCTGAAGGTGGCAGACCTCTGGAGACCTGCAGGGCTGATTGGAAAGTTGACTCTCTCTTAACCATATGCTTTTGTATATGTCAGTTATGAAAATGAGTCAGATTTTCAAGTTTTCAATTAAAAAAAAAATCATTAGGAAAAGCATTGGCAAAACAGCTGCAATTTCGCCTCCCCAATGCCATCCCCTCAGTGAAATGGAAACAGTTCTGTTGATTTGAACAGGCTCTAGGGTTCTAATCCTGTCTTGGATTTGCCAAGGCCAACATATTGCTCCCCGTGGCTCTTGCATTTAGTGAAATGTTTAAGAGTAGAAGAATGTGACATTTTAATAAAAAAAGCTGGTGGAATGTATGAATTTTCTCAAAAGTCTGGGGTCAGTTCCTATGTGATGACAGTTCTGGACTGAAGCAGACATAATAGTTCTGCCTTCCAGCTGGAGAGAAAGAAGGATTTCCATTGAAAACACATTGTTCAAAATCCATTACTCTGTCCTTAACGTAATACAGAAGTGTGTCTCAGTGGCAAACTTGTTTCTGAGCTAGGGAATAGAGGAAGAGTTTTCCGCTGGAACTCACAAGGCAGTGAGAACGTGCATTAGGTAGCCTCCAGAAGATCCCTTCTACAGCAGACTTGCAAATGGATCCCTCCTTTCCACTCCTAGTTCCCCGCTCTTTGCTCGTATAAATATTTAAGTAATTACTGTTTTAGAGCTCTGGGAAAGCTCTATCAATTGCTTCTATCAGAACCTATTCTATTAGCCGAGCAACTTTCTACCATTATAGCAGCTTTTCACCACTTTCTATTTCATTAGCATTCATTTTCTTTAAACATATGACAGGCTACCCACTGGAAATGTAGGCATCTGGGAACATAAAGCTAAAAGCTGAAGTTCGCTTCAGTGCTTGCCAGCCCACAGAATTATATTGCCTAACCTACCTTTACCTAAATCACACAAAAATGACAAACTTTTTGATGCATGTAAAAAACCTCTGAAACAGAGTTAAACTGCAGGCTTGACTGATGCAAACTGACATAAAGCATCACAATGGTGCACATCAGAGACAGATGTTTTCTCCAACTCCAGTTTAGTTGCGTTTTTGCAGAGTGCACTACTGATTTGTTAAGTGCACTGCTTGTGAAAAAGATTTGGGTCTGGAGTTCAAACTCAAATCTCCACAAGTAATTGGCGAGCTGATGGTATTACTCTCACAGGTGGAAATTGGTAATGCAAATTTTAGAAGCAGCACATCTGTTCTTTCAGCTATTTGGATATGAGTTCTACAGGAATGACCACATTAGCAACCCCAGTGTCATAACTGGAGGGACATAAATCAACAGTGTTGGGGATGCTAATGTTGGGGAATTTGAAAATCTGAGCTGCAGGTTCACACATACCTGGCTGATGCTGGCTTCTGCTCACAGAAAGTCTGTTATAAGGTCCTGGTGCCAAAAGGTTTACCAGATGAAGGACTATGGTGGAAGACAGTCCTGGTCTCACTGCCAGATAATGTAAAAAGAAAAGAGCTTTGGTGTGTTTTCAGTAGAAAGTGGTCCTAGCAAAAGCGAGATACATTCCTATAACTGAGTGACTCAAGTGGCTCTTCCTTTCCATGCAGGAAGTCCCTGTGAAATCACTAAGTCACTACATCAAATTAGTTGGGTTTTGGGAGAAAAATCACATGGATTACTTCTGTTCATGCTGTTCATCAAAAAAATTCAGTAGTCTGGGGACTTGTTGTGTTAATGTCTTGTTACCTTAGTAGACAATGGACAGGAAGATACACAACAGAGTGATTGACCCCAAATCACTGTCTGTGAGGTTGAAATTTCAAGTCTACTGCCTAGATAGATGAAATGGCCTGTCCCCATACTGCTCTGTTAGTAGAGATACATGGACATCCCTTGTGGTTAGTTGTCACTTCTTTTGGTTTTCTTTCTCTTGCAAAAACCCAAATGGGAAACAAAAGTAGAAGTTGCTTCGTCTCATATTAACCTTAAGTCTTCTGGTTTGTGACATGTTACAGGCTGTCAAGAGGGTAACATTTGTCAGCTGTGTACCCTGGACATCACCGCTCATACACAGGTGGAAATCGTGTAGCCTGAATGTAAACATTTCAGAAACCCTCTGAGATGTCAGTCTTAGATGTGCTTTGGTTTTAACATCTTGCCCTGATAAAGTACAGGGACATTCAAAGTGTGTTGTCAGGTATCAGCCCCTTAGGACAACAACCTAGCCACCACACTCTGTATCTAAAATAACCCCATACAAAGTTATTAACCCAAAATCTGGCAGTTTGTCAATAGTTTAATACAACTGGAGTGATGTCCCAGACACTTTTGCAGCACATGTTATTTTTGATAGTACAAGCTTCTTTTAATCATATCCTGGTTTTATTTATGTAACAAGTTTTCTATATATTCCTCAGACCTTTGTATATAACATTTTCACAAACACACACATGCACAGAACTCTGTGATGCTGCATTGCATGGAGTGTTTTAATTTTCCATTTGTTTGCATGATCTTTTGTCCATAGTTTTGTTGTTGTCCTGTGGGACCCACTTGGGTGATTTATACCCATTCACAAAGGGAACAGTAGCTCCTGTGAGCAACTCTTGAGCACTCCATTGAAGGATACTACCTTTCTCTTTGACTGAGCTCTGCCCATGGCTGTCCAGCATCTCTTACAGAGAGAGCTCTAAGCTTGCTAAAACCCTGTGCATACTAATGGGTGTCTTAGCTGGTGCTATACTTGGCTTTCTAGTGGAAAACTAAGCCCTTTTCCTGTTTAGTTTTGCATGGTCTGGTGAAGGAAAAGGTATCCCCAGGTTCTTTTTGTCTTAATTGTGTCCTGTCAACAGGTCAGCATTTTATTCTGCAGATGTTCAAGATGTCATTTATAGTATGCAAATGTATAAGTATATTGTTTCAGGTAAGTAGCCTTAAACCAAACAAATTGAATTTAATTGGCATTAGAACTTTTAATTCAGGAGACTACATCAGACACTTCAATCTATTGCTAGTAAGAAAGGCAGAGATGATTTACCAATTGATAAAATGAAGCATGCACTCCTACAAGAAGACACACTTTCCTGAACTGGGCCTGACAAATTATCTTTTCATGTGTTGTTGTACCCATGTGCCAAACCTGAATTTTGTACACAGTGTTACATCATTTTCAGGATAAGAAGATGACTTTTTAATGTATTTTTAATTGTGTATGTGGAAAATGGCTTTATTAACTTCTAGTTACTAAGGAATAATATATCTGATGCGCTCTGTGGTCCTGGTTACTCTCTGTTGCTCTTCTGCAGAAGTGTTATAACTTCTGAAGAAATGCAATGCGCTAGGAGCAATAAAAGACTAGTTGTAGCTATTCATCTAATAGTTTTTGGACACCTGTATTTAAATCACTGTTTATACTGCATTCCTCATAAGGTAGTTCAGACATGACACGCAATATTAAAAACTGCGGGCACCTTTATCAAACTTTACATCTAAAATGAATGCCCCCCACCCAGAGACCTGCCTTTCTCGCTTGTCCTAAGCAACACAATGACATCTGAACACCACAGCCATCCAAATCTATAGAATATGATCATATAGCTAGAGAGTCAAATATAAAAGAGCCTACCAGAAGCTGTGGAAGGGTGACCCATTACATAATGACTGGAGCATTCCCATTACCTGAAAACTAAAATGGCAGTGAAAATTCAATGGCAACGTAGTCGAAGTAATACTCACTGGAAAATAGGAGCCGTGGCAATATCTACACAGCAAACTGTGTGAGATTAAGCAAGGGCAAATGAGTTTTTACAACTCAGAAGAATTATTGTGGAGTCATAGTGATTAGCTCTCTAAAAATAGCTACTTATTGCTCAGCAGCAGCTGGGAAAGCAAGGAGAATTTTCCGAATTATTAAGCAAAGAGAGAAAACAGAAGAGAAAATATTTATTCCACTGCCTAAATTGGTGGCATACGCGTGTTTCAGGGGCTCTCTAGTTTTCATCAGCCATCTCAAAGGGATGCCAGTAGAAGTCAGCGGCGCGCGTGTGGTCCTGCATCCTGCCGCTCCCTTATTTCAGACAGGCCCGTACGGACACATTATTGCCAAATGGCTGCCCAGCGGTGCCCGCGAATAGCCGGTTGTCTTGAAGTTATGTCGGGTGCCTCCAGTCAGCAGCTCAGCAGCAACCTGCTTCAAGTGTGTGGGTGGCATTGGGCTTTCGTGCGAGAACAACCTTCCAGCCCTCACAAGCCTCCTTGGGGTCTCCCACTGGGCTGGACTTCTGCCACTGAGGATGGCAGCAGCTCCCCTGCCTGCAAGAAGTCGATGGGAAATGGAGAGGCACAGTCTTGCACAGGAGTGCGATACCTTCCACCACTTACTCGCAGAGAGATAGCATCAATCCCTATGGGTGCTATAGAGTTAGGAGATGACTCCAGTCAGTACTTCCTTCCATGTAGGGCCAAGGTTCCATCTTGCTCAGTGGGCTATGCCCTCATTTCATTTCCTACCCCACCATCTTCAGCACCAATGGAGATAGACCAGAAAAGGCTGCAGGGTTGTTTAAAGGTACTTGGTCTGGATTCAAAGTCTGGCTCAGAAAGGTGTTTAAAGTTTTGAGTTTAAGAAATGGAGATAGCATAACATAATTCTTGTACCATTGCCTAACAGCTGGCCACTATGAGAGACAGGATACTGTGTTAATTGGATTTGCTGTTTGATCTAGCATGGCAGTTCTTTTGCCTTTAGCAGCAAAAGAAGAATCAGCTTCTTAGATTTCCAGTGCATGTTTATACATCCTGTTGACATTTTCTTCATCATCCACTGTCTCGTGATTTTGTTTCAAAAGCAGAATAGGGCTGTGGTTACAGATACGCAGGAATCTGTACATCTGGGATCTCTCAGGACATTTATGATGTCTTGTGGCAGTGTTGGCTTTGGTTTAGTCACCTGTGTCTGGAGTCAGTCCCTTGAAAATTGATGGGAGTCTTCTCTGTGGTATGAAAAAGCCTATTTCTTTGGCCTGCTTCAAAACAGTGGGAGTTATTCCATCCATCTCAAATGGATATGGCCTGCAACTCCGAAATGAGGAATGGTAGCTTCTAAACCTTTGCAATGACATTGTGAGGCTTAATTAATTGAAAGGAATTTAAATGGAAAGGGAGATGTAAGTGAATATTCTGATTGTGTGGAAGAATCTTTTAGTTCTGTGTTGAACTAAAAGGGTCTGAAATCTATTCATGCTCCTGGAAAATGCTGAAGGGTTAAAATGACCTAATTCAACATCAAATACTACACTCCAATATACATTAAAGCAGGTAGATTATTTTTTAAACAGTACTATCCTGCTAAGTGATGCTCTATGCTCTATGATAGACTGGTTAAAGCTGTAAATGTCATTGTTAAAATGAGTATCTTTAACAGCTAATATCTATTAAAATGAAGCACTTAGGAACCAGAAAAGACAGTTTTAAACTGTTAGGTTCCCTAAATTATTTTTGTACAATCAAAATGAGACTCTTAGAGATTAGGTGACAGAGTGGGTTAATACATTACTCTTCTGGATGGAAGATATACCATCATATCTTGCTTAAAAATACAAATGAGCTAGGACTGCTGTTCTTCAGGTAATCAAGCATATGTGATTCTAAACTAATTTTAATACAATTGATTGTAATTTTTAAGGGAGGTAGATGAGGATTTTCCCTGCTGCTGCTGTGCTTTGAGTAAGAGTAGATTAGGACTTGGGTTCACAAATTGGATTGTTCCCTTGATGAGCTGATGAAGGGATTTTATCTTTGAACTGAAACTGTCCAACTGGCTTATCAACATCTGTTTGCTGTAACTCATCTGAAATTGTTGCTCTGGCTGGCTGCAATGGAATATTTCTTTTGTTTGATGAAGACACAAAATTTCTTGGTGCCCAAGGTGTGATATTCTGAGTCAGCTGTACCCCTTAGTTCTGCTAGAGTTGCTAAAGAGAGCAGTCCTTTTCCCAGGCCATTCTTACCCCTTATTCCTCTTTTCATGTCCCTGCTTGGATGCACCACATCACCAGTAAGTACATACCAGCTGCCCCCTCCTGCTTCTTGTGTTTTAGCCAGCATCAAAGTTGTGCTCCAAGGCAAAGGCCTCTGCCTTGACCTGGGCTTCTGAGTTCACTGTGGATGCAGGGCAGAGCATCACAGATGACACAGGGATGTCTATTGACGTCTTCTAGAAAGGATGTGAAGAATAATCTACCTCTTGAAGCTCAGTCTGTTTCCAAGGTCTTCTTGAGACAAGATGTCATGATGCAGTTGGCAGATCAGACCACAGGGCTATGTGTAATCTTGCACTTGAAAACTGTACATTTATCTTAAAAAACAAAGATGTTGCTTCTTTTTTTTTTTTTCTTTCTGCTACAGCATTAAACACCCAGAAGTGAGGTACACAGCATTTGTTCTCCCACATGAAGATGAAGGAATACTTTGTATATATTTCCTTCTTGAGTAATTTCTTAGTTGGTGAGGCTCTGAAAAGCTTACCTTCAGAGACACCAACTGTTAACATCTTTAGGGAAAGTTTCCTTGTACGTTTTAGGTATGGCTTGATAATAATTCCTTAAACTATTCCATACATTGTAGGACCAGTCCTTCAGCGCACCCATTTTTTGTATAGTAACCTTTCCCTTTTGGCATGTGTATTGGGCTATTGCTATTTTGTCTTTTGGTACAGATGGACAGATGGAGAGTATTACAAAAAAAAAAAAAAGAAAAAAAAATCTGCTTCATTGCCATAAAGAATACTTTGCTTTCATGAATTCTTTGATTTTGTGAGTTCTTTGTTTTAGTGAGTTTTTTTGTTTTCAAAGACAAGCTAAAGAGAACCTGTTTTGTTGAGCAAAGGGTGAATGCCAGAAGGCCAGTGGTGTTCTGCTTTTTCCAACAGCAGCTGCTTCTCTCCCAGTGCTGCATGTGTATGTGCACACACCTTGTTTTGGCATGAAGTGCTCTAGAATTTTCCTTTGTGCATCTTTCTCCCTAGGATTGTGTGTCAGTGCCAGCAGTGTGACAAGTAGACAACATCTTAACATTCAGAATCAGATTTTAGAGACTAATAGCAGCAACTTCCTGAGAAATAGCAAGGTTCGATTGACCGAAGTTTGTTATAACTCTTGTTTTTATAAAAATCTCATTCATAACCTTCTTAAGCAGTTGCATGTGAGATGATGGGTAACTACTTTGCTTCATTCTGCCAAAGAGCAGAGTGAAGGGTCTCTGCTGTTCTTTGGATGTAGCTCTGCAGAACAAAGGAATCCAACCTTCTGTAATGTCTCTCCATAGAAAAAGCTATATAACTGTATGTGAAACAGGAAGTTTTTGCCATAGACCCATTAAATATAGGTAAGTGGTTACTATTTCATAGTAAAAATTAATTATTTCAGGAAAACATGACAAAGCATGAGGGCAACTCATAGCGTTGTTGCCCTTTTTTCTGGCATGGGAAAGCTGGCGTGTAGAGTATGTCAGGTTGTGTCTTTCCACACACATAAAGAGACAAGTTTGTTTGCAAAATTAAATTTAACTGTCAGCATAGCAGTGGCACTGCTGGGGATCTTCATACAAATGAACATAGTGACAGAGTATTAGGCTAATTTAAATTGTAAGAATAAATTATTTTCCTATAAATACCACATCAAATGATACATTTAGACACCACTTGGCAGTATTTTAGAGCTCTGCATAAGTGGCAACCCACACTGCAGCTTCTTTTAGGCACCCATTTTAGTATGTCAGAATAAGTTTTCTGGCTAATATAAAATTATTTGTATTTCACATTCTTAATTGATGCTTTTAATTACTCTTCATATAGTTTAATAGTTTTCATATAGAAAACTGCTTTCCGTGCAATAAGCCGCATCTCCAATCTGCAGCAAAACTTGCTTGAGTCAGGTTTCTGCCAGGCTCTGTGTACCAGCCCCAAATACTAAATTATGTTGGCAATCTTACAGTAACCAAGGGAATAATTGTGAAGGCAAAGTTTGTTGTAAGAAAACCAAATTAGGAGGGGAAAACAACATCACTTAAGAGAAATATTTAGTATGAACTAATCTTTTTGGTCTTTGTCCTCCTATAGTAATGACTTTAACTATGTAGTATAATTACTTAAAACATACTCTAGTTTATTCTGCGTAGATTAGTCTCCTGCTTTATTAGAATGCTAAAAGGCCGGTCTTCAAAGAATAAGCAAATTAAAGCTCTCTCTTGCTGTTTACAATGCTGGGGTCAGATCCCTGATATCTACCAGCTTTAATGCAAAGCAGCCATAAACCCCATTTAGTTAGTCAAACAGTTAATGGCTATTTAAATCTACAGGGGTCTTTTCAGTGCCTCTTGTAGTCACTAATCAGGCTGTTGTAGAGTCAGGTATCTCCCATGTGCCGGCTCAGGTTGGTCACTAAGCAATCCTCTTTGGCCTTCAGCAGGAACAGAATTGGTCCTGCTGAAACATCACAGTACTGGGTGGGTGTCCTGTCATTTTTTCTGAAATTGTACTGACAGTGGCAGTTCAAGTTGCTTTAGACCTTCTGCATGGAGATGAGGCTAAAACTACTCTCCTGAAACAGTAAAATAGAGGGCTGATAGCTTTTGAATGTTGTGGAGGGGCTTGACAGGCTGGAACACATGTATTTCTGTAAGTGACTGTTTCTGCTTCCTTTACAAAGGTTCCCCACATCTCCTTTTCACTGGCATGTCATAGTTCTTCCTCCCTTTCCTTCCTGTTACCTCTCTGCTCCATGAAAAACAGATTCAATACACCTATTTAAGGGAGAAAAGTGTTTTCTGAAGTGTGTTCTTCCCACACAGCCAGGACTAGCCTTATGTTCTGCTGGTATCAGAGGGTAAAATTCCCACCCCAGATTTCTAAGATGTGTGAGCCCCTTTGGGCTGTCTCATATGCCTTTCTGCCAACCATAGGAGTCAATCTGAGCTGGGAGGTGTCGGTGCATTTTGCACTGTTCATTCTTTGGTGATTTTTTTTTTACCCCAGGGCCTTACCAGAGTTTGGGCGAGGGTTCTAGAGTTCCAGGTCTTGGAAACAAGAGATTTCATGAAAGCCTTTGCTTGAAAGTATGAATAAATAAAAGTGCCCAAGGATTTCAGAAGACAAACTGTTTTGGTTTTAATATATTTAAATATAATAATTTTAAAGGCAATTTCATGTAGTTTTTTTGTGGAATCTTGGGTAACTATTTTGGACCAGGTGTGGCTGGTGATACTCTGTTTTGAAAAATCCACAAGTATTCAGATGATTGTGTGGATTCATTTCAGCTATTATGGGAAAAAACCCCCTTCCTGCTCAGGCTTTTTCACAATATTGGTATTACCTCTTAGTCTTGGCCAGGCCAAATATACAATGAAAATGGCCTTTGTTTCTGTATTGCAATGCTTAAACTTCCTGTCCAATCCAAAGAAGTACAGGAAAATAAACAAACAAAAAAGAGATCAAATTTAAATGCACAGCATGCTTGAAACTTTGGGTCTGTTTTCTCTGCATTGCAATTTAAATGTAAAAAGCATGTTTCCCACCCAGATGGGGGGTAGGGCCAAGACGGGAACCAAAATGGGGATACTCTGCTTTCTATCTCTTGCACAGATTTTATTGCGTGTTTGTTCTTTCATTGTTGTTTTCTTTAGCCGAAAATAAAGATAAACTAGACAGAAAGCAAAGTGGCCAGGCGCCACTGCACAAGTATAATTAATTCACTGTTAATGTTTCAGACATTGTTACAGTGTACATTGGAATTGCTGGGGCGGGGTGAGATTAGTTTGAGCTATTTGTGTACAAACTACAGGAGAGTCACGTTAAATACCCACTCTAATTAATGTTTTCAAAATGAGCACCAAAGGGAATAGTAATCGTACAACTTACCACGTACAGAAAAGTTGGTTTGTACCTCTGCTTCCCAAGTTCACACTGTGTTCTCACCTCAGAAAGTGAGGAATTGTACATATATCATGCTATCATCTCAGAGCAGAATGTGCACAGCCCATTCCTAAACATTGCTCCACCAGATTATATGATCACCTTGAAAACAAAGATGTGACTAAGCTCAGACTCAAATCTGGGTATCTGCAGATGAAGGAAAATTCATTATCTGACCTGGTCTGCAGAACTGTGCAAGTCAAAGGCTTCCTTTTGTCAAAAGCAAAAAGGTTCAAGAAACCAAAAGACCGAGTTCAGCAGTGTTTTAAGCAAAACTGTAGAAAGGAAAGGTGGTTTCTGCCCAAAGCTTGGAAGTAGCCAGGACCTATTAAATTGAATAGGACTTAATGTAAAGAAGAGGTCTCAGCCATTAGACTATTTTAACAGCTAGAGGAATTAAGTAGTTTTTGTACCTCCAAAAATATCTTGGTTCATCATTTTTCTGCTGTCAGTATTTCCTGTGGGAGAGGAAAGCCGTGAAAACTGTGACCAGATATGTAATGATACTTGGTATTTATTACAAACCTTTTTAATTTTAACTAAGTCTTCCTGTGAGTATTGAGTTCAGATTTTTCACACCGAGCCTCCAATACTTTATATTTAGGCCATGCGTCTCTTCAATATTATATATTTAAGCTGTGTGTCTGAGGTATAAAATAGCCCTTTGTATGTTGAGTGTGAAGGCAGCTGAAAGTGTTCCTCTGCTGGCTAGGTGTTATCAGCCAGATAGGGAGCTGCTTAGTGGGAAAGAAGCGATTGATGTGTAATTGAAACACCTCTAAGCCAAGTTTTTAGGAGAATTTACAACCTGCAAAAATGTTCTTGTTGCAAATCCTTTTTTGTCTTTTCTTATAATCACCTTTAAGGAATGACCTGGCCACCATCAGCTAAATGAAGAAGAGTTTTAAAGCCAAGCAGAGGTTCCTGTATTTTGGCAATTTTTGGGGTGGGGGGGATTGCCATTAAATATAGTTTATCCTATATCATCATTTATGCAAGGTGACAAAATCTACATTAGATTTCTGGTGAAACCTGGTCTTCTGTAGAACACTATTAGAGCACTTATCAGTACTACATTTTTCATCATGGATATAACCTGAATATCCTAATTTATGACCATCTGGTCTCCAGTCAAGAACAGCCCATATGATCAAAATGCAGCTTCCCTAGATCAGCTAATACATCCATGCTGTGACTTAAAGAAGATGACACAGTACCCTGTAAAAAGCCTTGAGCACCTCTAATGGAACTTTGAGATGAGGGGAGTACCCTTCCCTATCCTGGCACAATGCACCCAGCAGGGCCAGTCATTGGATCTGTTTATTCATTGGTGTTTGTTAATGGTAACGTTCATTTCATTTAGGATTTGATTTGTTTACGAACTAATAAATGTGATTTATAAAAAGTGCGTGTGGTTCACTAATTACTGCACATATGGCGTTTTCATTTTGTAAAACTGGCATTTGCTTTCTATTATGATTATGTCTCTGTTCACCAGTGCTAATTAGTTTGATTAGACAGATAACTTTAACCACTATTAGGACTAGATTAGGGGAACTTTGCATGCAGGGGAATGCAGGGAAGAAGGGAAGTGAAGATAGGTCAGCAACAGAGAGTTTGTTCCTCATTAAATATTTTAAAATTAGTTTTTGTTTTGTTTTCCACATAGAAGAACTGAGAAGCATTCACATTTAGCTACTTACAAAAATCCAATTAAACACAGTTGTTTAGCATGAATTTGTTAATCAGAGTTAATCTTTCCAATGAATGCATAATTTGGAATCTGTGTCTAAAATGTTCATGTAAGGATAAGCATATTACAGACAAATAAAATAAAATATAAAATTAGATTCTCTCCCTTGGAATTGACTCTCAATATGGAGAAATACTGACTGTTTTGTGTTGATTGTCCTGCGTGCTGAGGGACAGAAGTGAAATTGGATAAAGACTAAGAAATGCCACATGAAAACCAATGCCACCTCGGGTATGCTGTATTTTTCCCAAGAGTCTCTGCAAATGTTTGAATAGTGTCATCCAAACTCTTCAGAATGAAGAAAGGAAAGAAAGGAAGAAAGAAAAAGAAAAAGAAAGAAAGAAAGAAAGAAAGAAAGAAAGAAAGAAAGAAAGAAAGAAAGAAAGAAAGAAAGAAAGAAAGAAAGAAAGAAAGAAAGAAAGAAAGAAAGAAAGAAAGAAAGAAAGAAAGAAAGAAAGAAAGAAAGAAAGAAAGAAAGAAAGAAAGAAAGAAAGAAAGAAAGAAAGAAAGAAAGAAAGAAAGAAAGAAAGAAAGAAAGAAAGAAAGAAAGAAAGAAAGAAAGAAAGAAAGAAAGAAAGAAAGAAAGAAAGAAAGAAAGAAAGAAAGAAAGAAAGAAAGAAAGAAAGAAAGAAAGAAAGAAAGAAAGAAAGAAAGAAAGAAAGAAAGAAAGAAAGAAAGAAAGAAAGAAAGAAAGAAAGAAAGAAAGAAAGAAAGAAAGAAAGAAAGAAAGAAAGAAAGAAAGAAAGAAAGAAAGAAAGAAAGAAAGAAAGAAAGAAAGAAAGAAAGAAAGAAAGAAAGAAAGAAAGAAAGAAAGAAAGAAAGAAAGAAAGAAAGAAAGAAAGAAAGAAAGAAAGAAAGAAAGAAAGAAAGAAAGAAAGAAAGAAAGAAAGAAAGAAAGAAAGAAAGAAAGAAAGAAAGAAAGAAAGAAAGAAAGAAAGAAAGAAAGAAAGAAAGAAAGAAAGAAAGAAAGAAAGAAAGACCTATTTATTATCCATTTTAGGATAAAAATAGTTATTCAGGGCAGTAGAAGTTTGATATTATCTTATTTCTTCGAATGGATTCTCTTTCCTAAAAAAAAAGAGGTGCTTTTTCTTTATCAATATGTTAGAAATTACCTTAGTGCATTAAGAAAGCAGGATGTGAAATACTTCCTTTACAAAAGAGACTGATACTCAAATTAAGTAACTGTGGATGCTTATTTCTTTAAGATGACGACTCATTTCACTTTGGATGATCACCCTGTATTCATCCAGTTTCTCTGTAATTAATTGGTTTGGTACGAGAGTCAGAATAGTGCCCTGCTATGGATGCATAGTCCTATTGCATCTACTGGGTCTCTCCTTGCTGTGTTAAAGTGCCAGTGCCATTTGTTAGTGGCCCTTTTATTTTTTGTCTTTCTCCGTTTTCAAAGCAATTTATAAGGGAACAGAAAAGTTCTTTCCCATCTAAAAAGAATTGTGGGAATATTGAAAAAGACATAAAACTGCTATTGAAGGCTGAACACATAGAGAAGCAGTAAACTAGATTGTTGCAGTATTTACTCTCTCCTTGGCTCTTCTGGAGGATGCCTCCTGCCATGCCTTTCAAAGAAAACCCCAGACAATTTAAATGTCAGAGTCTCAAATTTCAACATGCATCATTATTGTTGGAAGCATTTGCTCCAGGAAAAGTTTTAAAATTGCCGTTTCTGAATCTTAAAAGAATGTGAACAGGATGGCCAGATTCTGAGATGGTATAAATTGGCAGAGCTTCCTTATTTCAATGTAGTTTATCCTGTTTTACACCAACTGAAAATCTGGCCCTGGAGAATGAATATTTATGCTATGCCAGAGAGGTTTGAAAACCCTTTTTTTTAAATGAGAATGAATAAAGAAAGGGCTGGGATATGCTCTGTGCTGATGAACCCAAAGCCAAATATGACCTCCCCTTGACCTTTTATGCATTTAAGTTGAAAAAGGCCATTCTGATACATTCCACTGGAGCTTAAAATGCCTATATTTCAATTCCAAAGGTCAAGCTCTCTTCTCAGTATACTGTATGACCCAGCCTTTGTCTGCTGCCCATTGATGTTGCCTGACTATGCTTCTTATATCTCATTGACTGTTTACTGTTTTTTCTGGCTAATGTAAGTGAAAGAGATAATTGAGATGATTTTGAGTTATGTGTCAGTTCTGATTTTGATTATGTCTCCTGTGTTTGGTGAAGCTTTAGTGGCTTCAAACTCATTAAGTCTCCAGGAAATTTTAGATTACTATATTAACTATGTCCCAATCAATGTATTTTTCTTAAATTCCATTGAAGCCTTTTAGAGGTTTTCTTTTATAACTATGTCTAACTCTAAGATGACTGAATTAAGCAAATTTTTTCTTCAACCCCGCTGGGTTTTTTTACCTTTTGACAGTTTTGGATACGTTTTTTTAAATACCCAAAGTGAAAGGGAACCATTTCGAGGAAATAATGGTTTATGCAAGTTTTAAAGCAAATCTCCATGTGTGAATGCAAGAACAGCTCCACTGGGATGAAGGGGCAGGAACTGGCACTTTTTCAAATCTGCCTGAAACTTTGCATTCAGTGGAGCTATGTCAATTTTCATCATTGATGGTGTGGTCCAAAATAAAAAAGTAGTCAGATTTTTGTGGCTAGCAAGGCACGTGCCTGCCTACCTTCCTCTGGACTTGAAACAGGCACTATACCAGCTGGCTCCCAAAAAAGGGTATAAATGAAATACCATCAAACAGGCTGACAGGCCTTGAGTAGAATTTCTCTAGATAGAATCGCAAAGTAATTATCCTTTCTAATAAGCTCTTCAATTACTTTATAGAATAATAGTTTATTATAAAATCTGTTTTAGCAGACTGACTATTTTTACCCTCTCCCCTTGAAAATAAAGTCAGACATATAGGAACTGTAGAACATTTTTGCAAAGCTGAGGGAATGCTCCTACATAGTAACATAAGCAATCACAAGGATCTTTTAACAGATATATTGTAATTTCTGTCAGTTAACACAGCTTAATGAATCGTTGGTGATGAATAATTCAGTAAGGGCACTAACCTGACACCCTGCTACTGTTGCCTTACTGCACAGTCCTCAACAAACCTGGACCAGATGTTCTTGACCCACCCCTTGGCCATATTTAGGTTTCCTTTCAGTGATCAAATGAGAGGGAATCCAGTCCAACTGGAAAGATAAGACGCAGACTCCTTCCAGTGTGAGGAGAATTGATAAGGAGCAGATCAATACATAATCCTCTTCGGTGGGCAGCAAGGCACACACTTCTAACAGTGGGACATCCCTTCCTTTTCTGCTTCTTCTAAATTGCAAAATTTCTATAGTGGAGAGAGTGTAACACTGCAANAAGCAGTGTATTTTTCTATAATTTCATCCTTGGAAGGGGCACTTGGGATTGGTGACAATTTCAGCATAGTGATACATAACCAGGATACATAACCAATTCCAGCCTGATCTGGTAATATCTGGCAAAATTAAAAGCAATTGAAATTGCTGGGAAAAGTCAGGCAGCATTGTTAAGCATTACCAACTGCAATTATAAGGAAAGCCTAGTAGGCTCTTGACCGTGGAAAACCACTTGAACAGGCACACCTACACACAGCTCATGTAAATAGGTGGAATTCTGTTAAAAACAGTATAACTGCAATTACATACACTGTCAGAGTGCTTGGATCTTAGTACATTTCTCTGTTTCAGCTGTTTGTTCAGCTATGAGATAAAAACTGGCTCACCTTACATTTGTACCTGCCTAGTAGCATTGAAAGGACTATTTGTAATCACAATTCTTTCCCAGCACTCAGAGAGTAAATATCACTGATCCAATTGTATGTCCAGCTCTCGATGTCTCCATTCATGTTTCCACTTCCTCTTGAAGGATTCATCTGTTTATTACTCACTCTGTGCTCAGCCTCTGGAACTCCAGAAGTCTCTGGTGGCAGCAAGCAGCCTGAACTGCCTTTCTGAGAGTTTTCCATCTATTTTGTTTCAGGTACTTCCCAGGCTCTGTCTGCCAGACCCTGGACTGTCATTTAGGTAGTGACTCCACCTGGTTCAGCTTTCCTGAAAGGGATAGAAGACAATGTAAGTGCTAATTATCACTTTTCTTTGCAAGTTGAAATGATTTTTGCTTGGTATTGTGATAAGAACATCAGCACAAGCCCCACTGAAAGCTTGTTTTTTACCATTGTTGCTCCCAGTGCAGATACTTGGTGTACAAGTCAGGTTAAACAATATAAAGGTTTATTTCCCATGACCACTCCCAAACTCCTGTTCATTGTGAAAGGAAGAGCTTTGATGATTGAGCTGACTGCATGAGTCAGGGAAATAAGGTTAAGTAATTCTTGTCCCTTGGATTAAGCAAGTTACTTTTCTGAACTTGGCCTTGGGCTTGTATGAAGGAAGCTACTATGGGTTTTAGTCATTGTTTAATTGAGGGGAGTTGTTTATCTTTTGTTATATTTTTCCCTTAAAAAGGCAAAAGACTCCTTGAATTTACTTGTTATTATTTCATAGCAGTAGTCACAGTGTGTGACATGTTTCCCAATCAGAAAGTAGATTTATGAAAAGAATTAGGTGATGTTAAGCCTGCAATACGCAGTACTGGACTCAGAGATCCAGGGCTTGTCCTGAATGCCCAGGTCCAGCCCTCACTCCTACACTTTTGAGAAAAAGGACCTCATAAGGCTATGACAGTTGATTCTGATAATGCAAAAGGAGAAAAGATATTTTATGAATACACATAATTTCTCTGTAGGCAACAGGGCAAAAAAAAATGCATTAAAAGTAAAAACACATAGAAAACGTACTTAAATCTGAATGTGAGGATGCACAATCCTTCTTTCCTCTGAACAACCTGTAGCAGGAGAGTAGATAATGTTTGGGGTTTAGAAAGTTTTTTGTCTGCCTGCTATGCTCTTATCCTGTGTATTATTTTTCCTCTTCTACTTTGATGTTATTTTCCAGGCAGTTTTCATTTTGCCCTTCAGAAATTGTGTTGTGTGCACTGAGTCATGGACTTGTGTTTTCAGAAAGGTTGTCAGTCATAGCTATTCTCATGCAGGAATGATATGATTAGCTGTGTTTTTTACTCTAAAGTATTAGTTTAACCAAAGTTTGAACACAGTGAAAAAAACCACATCAGTGAATGAATGTGCCAGCTTAAAAGCAGAAGTACTGTGTTGTATGAATAGTTTTCTTCCTTTGGGATTGTGGGAAAGGATAGCAAAGAAAAGCAACCCCACATGTGAGAGATCCTCGGGCACTGACATACATGGGAGTATCTTAATAGCCTTCAGTCTAACCAGTGCCTGGGGAGGCTGTGAGCACAGGGCCCTCCCCTGCCCAGTTATCTCAGAAACCTGGTCCTGGGATTTCCAGCCTCACAGGGTCTGTCTGGGATCTCTTCTGCAGGCTCACTTCTGTCTGGTTTTGGGGGTCAGTAAGAAGCCTGGTCTGTGGGTATCTCCAGGGTTTTCTCCCAGCAGGTATCACACACATACCTGCAGTGGTGAGGGGTGCCAAAAAACAGAGCAGAAGAGGTGGAACTGCCTGAGCTGCTAAGAGAATCACAATTGCCATATCTTGATGTGTCTCAGCAGTGCCTCTTTCTTCCACTGTCTCTTCTGTATCTGAAATTTGACTGGTAATCGACCAATATGGGCTGAAAAAGTGGTGTCAGCCTGAGCTGTGAATTGACCTGCTTTTGTCAGTTTGTCACAGTCTTATTGCTGTTTTAGCACAACGTGTTCGAGTTAAAGCCCAGCACTTCTGTCACCTAGAGAAAAGCCTGGCAGGCTGATGTCCTCAGGAGCAGTTTCCAAGTGCAGGGGGCCAGGGGTTCCCTTTCTCTTCAACAGGTAGTCCAAACTCCACATTTTCTTTATAGTCAAGGAACAACCTAAAGCCAAAACAACCTTCAGGTGCACTGCTTTGGTCTTTACCCCCATCTCCAATACTGCCTGGAATTCACGTGCATTGGTACTCAATAAGATTTCCTGAGAATAAGATCAAAATTGTGTCCTTTTCTAAAGGTGACCGTATTAGATTCATCTCTTTGTAAATGTTAAGTTTATTACAGGAACAATAGGCTGGATTCCTTAAATCAAAACATTTCAAATGTAGGAAATGAGGAATAAGAGAGAATTCCAAAGCCTTTTATGAAAGACTCATCTTAAAAGCAAATTCAGGTTTCTGCACAGCAGCAAATAGATCAGATAGTTCACCCAAAACCTAGCTGAAAGGTTGTGTGTTTATACCTCTTATTTATACGGTGATTTCAAAATAAGTGTTTTGAACAAGCTGTGATATTTTATTTGGTTTCTTAAGCTAAGAGTATTGCAGTGTCAGACTCTGTTTTCTTAATTGATTATAACTTTGCCGTTCTCATATTGCAAAGCTTATGATGAATGAATAATGTGTTGCCCAGTGTCTGGCCCAAAATTTGGCTTAGAGTACCTTTTTCATACCTTTCATACCTTTGTTTCTAAGACAAATATCTTTGCTGTTGCTTCGGATAAATGGATCATTTCCAGCAGCTCAAGGTGCTTGAAAATAGTCATAATCCAGACAGCATGTCTGAGTGACCCTACAAATAGCAAACATGGGAATGTAGCTCAGCATGCATAAGCAACCCTACAATAATAACTTAGTGCGTGCAGTCCGGCAGGTGGGAACAGTCCAGAACTAGGTTGCTAAAGGCACTGTTGAAGGTGTCATGGAACTAACAGATCTGAGTGACTTCAGTTTTCTTAGTTTTACATGTGCATATTCCCTTTTTTTTTTTTTTTAATGGAGCAAATACCAATCCCTCGTTTGCAGACCTGTGTTATTTTTCATCAACAACATCCAATCTGTTGCTAAACTTGTTTTTTCTGGAAGCTGTCCCTATCTCTCCAGCTCAGCTCCTAACTCTTATCCATGTCTAAGTCATCTTGCACCTCACTGCTCCTCCAGCTGCTCTGCTCAGATCATGAAATCAGTTTGCAAGCAGTAGCCTCAGCCCCTGAGTGTCCCGAACAAGCCCCAGACATTATCAGGTTTACTCTTTAAAAGGGATGAAGTAAAGCTCAGAGTGTGTGAGACTCTAAAAATTATGAAAATGTTATTGTTATTTCAAAATGTTATTCCCATATGTTCAGGAAGCAGAACGGTGGTCAGGTTATATAATTGACTTCGCAAAAAATACCTGCTTGAGTAGGTAGAGTAGGGTGGAAACGGGAGGGCGGGGGGGAGGCTGGGGGAGTGGATAAGCATTTATGTTCTAAAAATAATACGACATTAATTTGATGGGAGGAGAAGGGAGGTGGAGGGAGATGCTGCGGGCGCGATGGTCCGGCGGGGCCGGGGCGGACACCTAGTGGTGGGCAGCGCTGGTTACAGGGGCTGGAGCAGCGCCTGGGGAAGCAAACTCTTCCTTCCCGGCAAGGGCCACGTCCTCGGGATCATCCGCATCCTTTGTCCTGCACACCCTCCCTTCAGGAAGGAGCCCAGAGACTCATTCCAAGCAAGTTCAGGAAAGGGGGAAGGAAATATTCCAGATTAAACTGTTTATACTCTCCTAACCTGGCCCTCAGTTATTCCCCATCATTATTTCCTTCATGTTCACTGCAATGTATGTTCTGTAGTTGATTTTTTTTTTTAAATAATCTTAAGGAGAGATTTAATTGTGCAACAGCTCATTTCCCAAAGAATTACATTTGTCCAGAGGGCTGCTGTCACCAGGGGTGTCACCTTGCTGAGATATCCTGCCTCTAACCACTCTCCCTGAGGGACTTCTCTAGCCTCCTTGATGTGTCACGGTCTCTTGAGGATGCATGTAAAAAGTTTCCAAGAATTAATTTAGAATACTTAGTAATATAAAATACTTAGTATCCATGTAAGCCTCAGCTGAATGAATGCACTAGTCCTGGCCAGAAAGGAGACTGAGCAATAATTGCATGCAGGATGGCAATTGTGGTTTAGATTGTCCCCTGCTCATATCAAATCTCTAAATTGCAGGGAAAATAATCCACAAATCTTAGATTCCCTTCTACCTGCCCCCACTCGGATGAAATAGAGTATTTACTCCTTACACTTATTTTTGTCTTTCTGTCTGTCTTTCTCAAAATAAAAGGCAGGACCTATCCAGTCAGATGCAGTGAAACAAGAAAACACTCAGATATTTTAATACCCTGGAGCTACCCCTTGGCAGATAAAATGACTAAAAATGAAATTTAAAGCACATCTGATTTACCTGTTGTTTGTGTGACTCAAATACCTATGTTTAATTTTGTCTATGGATTGGAAAAAGTTAATTTCAAGCCTTGTTTCTCTTGCTAGCAGCAACAACCTTTTAAACTGAGTATTACTGGTGAACCATATAGAGCTGGTTAAAAAAAAAATGCTTTTCAGTTCCACCATGTAGTTGTTTGGACGACAATTATGGCAGCTGAAGTTTAATCATAGTGTTTGATAGCTCATTTTCTCAATGTCAACATGAGGCACTGTTAAAAAAAATGAATTCTTTCATTTGATAAGCTGGCTCCAGAGCACTGGGCTCATTCAATAGGAAAACTCTTTCACAGGGCTGCAGCATGCATGGCTTTTCTCTTTCCTTTTTTTTTCTCCCTCTTTCCTTTTTTTCTTTCCTATTTTTTTTTTTCTGAAAGCCACCCAAGAAGAGATTAATCACAAGGGGGAAACTCAGCTTCACCCTCTAGCTGCAGGTCGCAATTTTTATTTGTATGGAATTGGCTTTTGGAAAGCTGAAGGCTGCCTGAGGGCAGGGACCTGATATAAGAAGAACCTGAGAATGAAGCAGCAGGGATTGATTAGCCTACTTCATATCCCACACTCCATAAGCACACTCCAACCGCAATCTAACACACCGCTGAGCTGAATAGACAAGAGAAATTGGATTCCTTCCTAATATTTAACCTTCAAGTCAGCTCCAACAGTTGTTGATATGTTGTTCTACCAGCAAGTAACAGTCGCTTTTTTATTCCAGCACCCACCCACACACATATATATACAGTTTTATAAGTTATATGGTATATATTTACATATTTTCCATTTTCAATCTGTTTCAGAGCATGGTTTACCTAATCCATTTCACTAAAAGTTTCAGGGAAGAACAAACTGACCAAACAATTATGCATAAAACTGTAGTTAGGGAAGGGAGGGAAAGAGAAATAAAAAGCAGAAAAATTTCATTGTCTGTTTCATGCCTTTCAAGGTCTTTTTCACACAGTCATTTTTATTTTACCTGTAATTTTCCCAGTTCATTAATTGTAGGAATTGTCTGGATTGTATCTAGTGGTATGGATGCTGCGGCACCGCTCTTCTTAGAGGGTTCATTTTAGATTTTCATATGTAAATGAGAGGTGCATTTTGGGAAATGTTTTCTTTTACTGGAGTTTGCTAAACCTACAGAATATACTGCTGTACCATGAGGGCCAGCCTGTGGAACCTGGGCTGTTCGTTCCAGTGCACGAGACTTACACTGAGATTTCCCAGTGCAGGACACACCAAGGGAGCAGCAGCCCCACTCTTTGGTACATTGGAATGGGCTGCCCAGGGAGGTGTTGGAGTCACTGTTCCTGGAGTTATTTATGAACAGACTGGATGTGGCACTTAGTGCCATGGTCTGGTAGACAAGGTGGTGTTAGGTCAAAGGTTGGACTCTGTGATCCCAGAGGTCTTTTGCAACCTAGTTGATTCTGTGATTCTGCGATTCCCTGCTGGGAGCTCTGGCAGAGGGTGAGCAGGGATACTGCCACTGTGCCATGCTTGGTATATGGCACACTTCTGGGCCCTCATCGAGCCCCCCTGAAAAGCTGCCCTTTCCAGAATGAGAGAAAGTCAAAAGATAATGCAGAATGGCCAGAAAATGGTGATTACAACAGGGTGTTCGTGGGCCTGGGTCTCAGAGAAGGGTTCTGCCCTTGCAGCTTGCCAGTAGAGAGGGGTTTTATTTAGGAAAGACTGGTTCTGGGGAGCAAAAGCCCTGGTCTATAAACATGCCCACCTCACTTTGCAAAGGCCTAACATAATGGGCAGCCCCTGGCAAAGCTCCTGGGATCACTGACAAGGCTGCTGGGAGGCTTGCTGACCTACCCAGCCTGAGCAGCTGTCACTTTGCTTTCCCTCTGCTGGGATTGTGGAGCTCCATGCATCCTTGGACTCACCAAGCTCTCCATGTCTGTCCAGCTGGCAGGATATGAGTTGCCTTGGCTTCCTAGCCCCCACAAGGGCTGGGATGCCACCTGTGCTCTGTCATGCTCCCCACATGCTCATCTGTACATGTTGATGTGTGCGACACGCTCCCCCATGGGGTTCTCCAAAGGGGAATTTTCTAAAAATATCTGTCCTAGGGAAAATTCACATTTCTGATTCTTCTTGCATGGTTGGAATGAACAAAAAATGAGAAATTGAGATTTTTCTCAAAACAGTTATTTTGATTCATGTTTAGATGCACAATTTTTATCGTCTGAGGAACTGAGGTGCCTTTACAGGGACTCCTGAGGTTGCCAGTGGCTTTGTCTGAATTGTGGAATCCACTTTGCTTCTGCCTGCTCCTCCAAAGCCAGTCTGTACAACTCACAAGCACACCAGGCCTCACTCTTGGTGTGATTCCTTCACATGGACCCAAAGCTTTTTCCTGATGCAAAACTGTGTGGTACAGAACTTGCAGCAGCCACAGAGCTGTTCTGGGTTGTGCAGTGGCACAGCAACACCCAGGGGAAGCTCAGCACAGGGCACCACCTCCCACTTTCTAAGTCAGGTGTGGGCACCCCTGTGTGTGCATGCTATTTACTACTTTGGCCAGAGAGTGTACCAAATTCTTCATTACTGTTTGCAGAAAGCACCAGTGAGAAGTAATTCTGAAGCCTTCTCACACAGCACACTGTACAACCAGCCCAGATCTTCTAGAACTGGGCAGTCTCATTTTGGAACTCATTGTGAAAAAGGTTGCCTTAATCATACAGTGGGAGAATATGCTGCTGCAACTGCTGCAAGCAAAGCGAAACTTTCGTGTAAACATCTTCAAATATTTTTATGACCCATCAGCTTGAGTTTTACAAGTCAACGTATGAGTGAATATGCAAAGCTTCCCTCTTTGTTTGCATATCCTTCCTCTACTGAGTTTTAAATGTTCATGCTATGTGGACAAAATCCAACTCTACATCTGTTTATGGCATATGTAGGCAGCACCATCTCCAAGATTTTTTTTTTTTTCTCATGTCTAGTTGAGTTCAGTAGCTTTGTGAAAAAGAACTCTCAAGACCTGAGCTAGCTTCCTTGTACCCAGGCTGTTAATTTCCCATACAGGCTTGGGATCGTCTGGATTTCTTGCCATTTTATGTTCAAATAGGACAATAGAAAGACTAAAACTATCCCTCCCTAAGCAGAGAGATACATGTGACTCGTTTCCCACCAGTGACATTCCAGATGATAATTATGCCCGTGTTCCCCTGACCACAGCAATGTGACTTTCCAACCTATGGATCTGGAGCCTTTAACTCACAAAATAATGCCATGTCCTGGTGAAAACTAGTAGAAGGGAACCAGTAAGGGCTATTGAGTAATTTAGGTTGGCAGTAATGAGCCTGCTAGTTATGCACCAGCTTCACTAGCTTCTGAGGAGATCCCAGATAAATTATAGAATCATAGCAATGTTTGGGTTAGAACAGACCTTAAAGATCATCTAGTTCAACCCCCTACCATGGGCAGGGACACCTTTCATTAGACCAGGTTGCTCAGATTTCCATCCAATCTGGCCTTGAACACTTCCAGGGATGGGGCATCCACAAATTCTCTAGGCAACCTGTTCCAGTGTGTCACCACCCTCACAAGAAAGAATTTCATCCTGATATCTAAATCCTACAAGCTTCTTATAGAACCACATTTCATTCAGGGTGGTTTCAGCACTTAGTCTACAAAATCTATGGATCTTTCTATCCCAAGTGTCTATCCCAGGTCTTATCTCTCTATGGTTTGAACTGATGCTTTAACATAAAATTTTACCCTGATTTCTTTTACCCCTAGTATGAACATACTGGAACTATAACACAAGGCCAGGCTTTGCTCACCCATTTGATTATTTCTGCTAGTGATTAGGGAAGAAAAGGAGTGCAGGAAAGACAAAATGGGGTTTGTTTTAAAATATTTCTGTGATGCAGCATTTGACAAGGGATAGAGCACTACGGCCTTCATGATGGAAAATAGAGATTTAGCAGCCTCAAAAAATTTGTGGGAACAAGCTGATTTTGATCATGATGTTTGTAAAATGATCCTTATGTTTCATTTTTGTAAGGCTGAAGTGCGTTCATGGAATATAAAGTGTATAGTTGAAAGGAAGCACTGGGACTATATCCTAAAAAGTTACTTTGATATAGTTAGATATTTTCATTTGTTGGAATTTTTCCTTTGCCTGAAATTTTGACTGTTTGTTCTGATGTGGGACTTTCCTGAGGAATTAAAGCTGTGGCCTTTGATCAGCTCCAATCGTATGGGTTGTGATTCACAGGGGCACTGATGGCAATAAACAAAGCAATTCCCTTCCCTGTGCACTGGAAGAAGCTTTACCATGGCATTGGCTTTTTAAATGCCCTCACTCTGTGTATGTGTGTGCACATATACATTTTATATGTTACTGTGTCTCTGATTTGATTCTGCACATTCACAACAATCTGCTGCTGCTAATAACTCCCCATGCTGTGTTAGCAATACCTGCCAAGTAATTCTGGATCCTTCCCCTGCGAGCGTGCTTTCCTGATGGCAAGTACCTAAGACTGCAGGTTATAAAAAAAGCCATTTTATTAAGCTGAAATATAAATATGTGTTTGTGTGGTGATCCCAGCATATTCCAGCATGCTGGCAATGGCGGGGGGGAGGGTCAGGGGTGGGGGGGGGAGTGAGAGTACTACATGGGGGCAGCAGAAACAGAGTTTCTCCTGAAGTGCTTGGGAGACATTTTAAACATCTTCTCCTTTTGATATATATTGTTATTAAGGTGCCGGTTGCAAATTTTTTAACTAATGGTGTCACCTGATATTTCTAACAACTTAATGAATACTATGACAAATATAAACAGAGTTTCAGTAACACAAGTTTCAAGTTTATATTAAAATGGAACAAGGCCCTCAGTAAGACAGAGCTCCTGCTAGGCTGTGTGCTGTAAAACCTCATTCGAGGCTATGCCTGTACCCAGGAGCTTAGAGCCCAAAGAGATGAGAAGGATTTCTGTCTTCATTTTTACAAATGAGAAACTGAGGCAAACGAGTCATGAAGTGCCGTGTCCAGATTGCATGGAGACAGTGTAATAGAGCCAGAAAATGTATTGTGCTATCTTCCTGTCAAAGAGATGTGTTGCTTTCCTGACCTTACTGTTATGGAAACCTTGCGTGAGGTGAGTAGCCTTTCAAGAGTGGGATGCCAAACTGTATTTCTTTTTCCCAAAATAAATTTGTCCGTGCCACTAGAAGCTCACCGGTAATCAGGAAATATTGCTTTCCAAAGAGGCAAGATGCTTATCAGGTGGCTCTGCTACGTGTCTGCATGGAGTGGCTGGGGCTGGAATACGAGAGGCAAGGGTGGGCAGGCAGCAACTTCTGCTCTTTGAAAAGTCCCTTTTTTTGGGCACTGCAAATCCCCTGTGCCAACATCCCCAAGTGCCAGCCATCTCCTGCCGTCTCCAGCACTGCTCGTGCCTGTTTCAAGCTGTGCTGTCACTCCCAGTAGTCAGGAAATGGTTGTCTTCCCAGTATTGCTTGAATTAAACACAGGTAATGATGTCTCTGGAAAAAAAAAAAAAAAAAAAAAAAAATCAGACTTGGGTTGAATTTACCACAGGAAGATATAAAAAATAAATGTAAGTAGAGGGGAAATGAGAAATGCACTAGAAATAAAGTAACAATTAGATGAAGTGACAAAAATGCCAAGTTTAGCTGAAGGAAGCCTTATTTGAAGCAACATCCCACTGTTGGCCCTAATCTCATCAATACCCAGGCCCTAATGCGGGCACCATCACAGGGTAGGGCTGAACCCTATTGAATATAGGCTACAGCTTGGCCAGGGCAGCCTCTCCCTGCTGGTAATAAAATGCTCTACAATGTCATTCAGTCATTCTAAGAAGCTTAATTTATGATTTTGCAAAAATTGCCACTTTCTTCTGGGTTTCAAACTAAGTTGAGAGGATTTAAGCAGAGTGTTAGTAATGCCACTTCTGTGGCAAAGCCATAACCATGAAGGAAAACAGAAATAGGAAATAATGAGGAAAACTCTGTGTAAAGCAGGAGAATTCTCCAGGTGCACTGGTAAGAGCATGTTTTATTAGACATGATTATTTTCTGTGCTGTTTATTCAATCACAGCATCATCTCCATCCTCCTTTTCCTCAGCTCCTCTGCAGTCACTGTTACTTCACACATTGCACAGTGGAAATAGATACATATTTATTCGCCCTGACCCAAAAAGTAAGTTTTGTGGCAACTGTATCAACTTGCTGTTGTTCGATGTGTTGTGCCAACATTCAGATTCAGAATGCGAGCAGTGTACTGACTCCAGCAAAGAGTGGTTTTGTTCAATCACAAATTCATGCTGACCCAGCCATGTGCCCTGCTGCCTGGCATGGGGGCAAATATGGCCTTTTTGCTGCAGACCTTACCAAAGAATAGGACCTGTTGTCTTTTTGTTTCTTTACATCCGCTGTTTCATTATTCCTTTTGGGTTTTCCATCCCTCAGTGAAATTTTTTCTTCAAAAGTTCCACTTCATTATGGGACCCTTTGGTCTTCTCCATCTATATCCTCATCCACATAGATTCCCACAAATTACTTACTCTTCATTTATTCGTTCCTCTTACTTTTATCCTGTTCTTTTAGCACTTACCTATTCACAGATGCTCCGCTCTCTCCTTTCTGTACAATCATTTCTCACAGATGATGCACAGTACTTGACCCACAACATCTTTATTTAGTTTGAATTCAACAGTTCTTCCAAATGAAAGCAACCTCAAAACATTTGCTGCTTTTTTTCACACTGATTTTTTTTTGGTATGGTCTCTTGCCAAGACACATCTATTTGACTGGCCCTATTTCTTTACACCACTTTCCAACAAACTAAGGCAATTTTCCCTTGGAGATTAGCAGTTTCTCTGTGTCCACTCATTGTACCTGACTTCTGGTTACTGATGAAATCTGCAAGTAGACTGTGCTGGACTACCCGACATCTATTTTATCAGATACACGTATCAGACTGTCTTCCTTTGCATGTTATACTTAAGAATGTAACCTCATTCTACTTCAGAGGTCTTTAGACCATAAGCCAAATAGTGACTACATTACATTACAATTACATATCCACACCTTGAAGAAAATGCTGTTTCTGTTGTGAAACTGTTTTCATCCAGTTTAATGGTTTTTATTCCCCAGAAAGTAAAAGATCAGAATGCTTCTATTAACCTTGCTCTCCTAAATGTTTGAGTAGTTAAATTCTAGGTCATTATATTGATTCACAAGGCAAGAAGTGAATTCTGTGGTTGGTAAGTATCTGCCAGTTGACTAGGCTTTATCCAATTCCATCTTGCTCCTGCAGAAGCATAATATTTCCATTGCAGTCAGCTTATGGGTGCAAATGATTGCATCTGCATCTTGATTTATTCCTTACTAGTTGGAAATATGCAGTGTCAAGTATTCAGTGAATTTTGCTAGGTCCTAATGAGGATTCAGTGTAACAGGATTTTCTCCAGCTTCAGTCTTGTAGAAAAGTTTTTCTGCATATCTGTCTTTTCAAATCAAAAAAGATACAGTGTGCTGGTATATAGTATATTTTACTTCCAATAAAGTTTTAGGCTATGCTAAAGAAGAAGACTGTGCACTTCAGTCCTAACCTTTATACCACTGTGGTATTGACAAGAAGAAAAAGATGGTTGGGAAGAGGATTAACTCCTGAGTCTGGCTGGGAAGATGGAAAACACGGTTTTTAAGGCCTGTTAACTCTCTTGAACCAGAAGATCAGTAAAAAACAAAGGGTCAATAGGAGAATTTAGGGCTCAAAAAGGCTGTCCTGAGTTGCTCAGTGCACAACAACCCATATATTTAAGTGGTTTGCTAGTCTAGTGTTACTAGAACATATTGTTTTCTTCCCTAAATCCTTTCTTTTCTGACTTATATGTGTTGGAGAGGAAGAGAATAGCACCCTTTTTTATGACACTGAAAGGCTCTGTCTAGATTGATAGGACCCACAGCAGCCTTCATGGATAACAGGAATTTTTTTGTGATGGCAGAGTGTCTGACCCTGACCACATTATTCACTCAGCCAGGCGTTTGTCAGTCCAGGTGTTTCAGAAGTGGTCCTGCTGCTTGTTTAAGAGTGAGGTGCCAAGAGGTGCAGTTGCTGTTATGAAAAGATATCCACTCGGTTGCTGAGTTAAAATCAGATTGTCACTGATTTAAAATTCTGATATTGCTGTCCATCATACTAAAACGTGATAATAGTTCCTGTAAAGTTGGTAATCCTCGTGCTTATGCAGTGTTATGTAGTAATACTCCTGACCAGTGTAAGCACGGAGATTTGGTTATTATGTAGAACAGTTATAATAAGAAATATGACTGCAAAAGCAAAGCAGTCAGTTGAAATTGGTCTATAATTAAATGCTTAGAAAATTCTGTGCTTAGCTCATTTTAAAATCAAGTGCTTCTTTGTAGCAATTTCCTTTCTTTAATTACAATTTCCTGTCTAGTTTGACATTTACAATGCAATCTTGGGGGACATGTTTGTGATTTATTATTCTTGCTCCTATCAGGATATCACTCGGCAGAAATGAGTTTATAAAATAAGAGCTCAAATTATTATGGCCTTTGACCAATAAAGCTGGCTCATAATTTCAGGCCTGAGAAAAGATTAACATTTTTGACAATCAAATGCAGAATTACCAATGGGGGACAATTTTGAAAACTATTTCAATTTTCTGAAACATTGTACATTTTTAATAAGGAATATATAACTGGTTATATATTGGAGCACAGGCTTAAGAGTAGAAAGAGCAATAGCGAATTGTAAAGCAAACCTGAAAGGAAGACTTTAACATCTAACATTGTTTAGCCTCTTCCGAATGAAATTGAAACTGCTAAATCAACATTACTTGAAAATTACCTAATGGAAGAGATATAAAAGCTCAGACAAGTTCACAGCAATGCACTCTCTCTTTTCTTTAGCATTCCTGACTCCACAGGCTGGAGGAGCTAGGGGAAATTTTTTGGTTTGGATTTTTTTTTCTCTTCAAATCTTACTGAACAAATTTTTTTCTTGGTTATTATTTTTCTTTTGGGGTCTCATTTAGAGAAACAGATGCCCCTGCTAAACTGCATAAACATGATCTATTCTGCTGTCACTGCTTTTCCAATGACTTTCTTTGTCCCCGATTCAGGAAAATGTCATTGTTCAGGACTACACAGAAGTCAAAATGAATTCTCCATGACTTGTGCAAATGTTCCAAGTTAAATGTGAACTTGTCTGTAACACAAAGTAGGCATCCTGCCTTGTGCATTATGAAGAGTGGGTTCTTAAAAGCTCTATCCAAAGTGGTAGGTGTGGTTTTTGTGTTAATTTGATGTAATGTCAAAATGGATGGCCTATAAAATTATATTGAAGGAGAGAGAAATGGTATTGGCAGGGAAGAAAATCTGTATCTTTGGAGATCTTTAAAACAGCTCGTGTACACATTGCTAGGAGGTGCAAATGCTTAGCACCTCTCAAACTCAGGCTGCTTTTATTTAGATGCCAGCATATAGAGTTAAGAGCCTATTTTTAAGTACTGTGAATTAAAATGATTATTTTAAAGAATCTGTCCTCCCTCATACCCAAGATGAGAAAACATGGTATTAGTTACTTTGTTTTAGTAAGGCAAAAGTGAGAAGTGGCACAGCTCTGACTCCAAGTACTTCCCAATGTGGGGCTAGGAGTCCTGTCACGGTGTGTCTGAGCTCCTGGGCTCCTGCTCAGCTGCCTGCACTGTACTCATAAGCACACAAAATTTCTCTCCTCCCAAAGCAGTCTCAAATGTATGTGGGATGTATTTTAACTCAGTGATAGGGTCAAACATCTCTCGCTAGAGCACCTGTCTCCAGGTTTAATGGAGAGGAAGGAATATGGAAATTGGATATACCCATGAAGAGGTGGTCATGAGCATCTGCACTGCTTCCCTGAGAAGGGTCTGTGGGAGACCTTGCAGGAATGAGAGGCTGCTCCCAGAGACAAGGCCCCAGACAAGTCCATGGGATAGTTAAAATGTGAAGCTCTGACATGGGAAAGAGGAAGGTTAAATCTATGGAACTGCATTCAATTGCTAAGAAAATTAATATGGTGTCCAGAGTCAATACTTGCTAGAAAGAAGAGGAGGGGAGGAAAGTTGAGTGAGTCATGAGACCAACATATCTTCCTCATCCAATATCAAAACAGAATGGAGGTTTGATGGCTGAATATGTTTGACTTTGGACTGTTGCCATTAATGACAACTAGAGACATTTTCTCCAACCTCTTTCATTGCTTAATTATTTTCTTAGAGAGTTACCTTGGGAAGGAGAAGGGTTTGTTAACCTTCATCTTTGCATCGTGATATTAAGATAGAAAATAATCAAGAATGTCATTAATATCTATGAACTTAAGTATCTTCTAGCTCTGAAAAGGTTTCATGCCATCATAAAACTTCAGAATTTATATAGGAGTTGCACATGCCAGTACACATCTGCCAAAAGTCAAACTCTGAGACATAATAGGTCATGCTCTGTCTCCTTTCATGAGACCCTGGCTAGGAGGCCAGTACTGGCACTTCAGTCCAAAGGCTTTTAAGTTTTTCTAAACTGATAGAAAAGTTTTCTCTATTGAGTAGGATTCATTTCAGAAATCCTCGGTATGTTATAATTTGATTTGAATTCCTAAATTGAAATAATTACGTTCTCCCTTTTCTTTGAGGATTATGTTGTACTCTTTAATTCTGAGCTGGGTGAACTCCCATACAGAAAGGAAAACATATTTATGAGACGAGGCTCCTCAACTGATGTGAATCAGCAAAGCATCACTGGTGTCAATGAAGTCATGCTAGTTTATACATGCTGATTACTTGGCCCTTAACATAACAAGATTTTCCTAGAGCTGTGTGTTTTTGCCCTGTTAAATCTTTCAATCCACATATGGGTAATATACATATATATATATTTTACTTATGCACAGATGTTTCAGGCCCTGGATAGAAACAGTCATTTGGGTTCTGGCAGAATTCCTCTGTGCTAATGTTATTCTTTTAAGTCATACCAGTTACAGTTTCAGGCACAGCCAGTGACAAATACAGCAGCACAGCTTTGCTCAGGAATATACCACAGAGAGAAAGAGGAAGATCATTTTGCTGAATGATAATCCCCCCTTGGTATCACCACTGTAACAAGATTGCCATAGATAATTCTGTAATAATTCCACTGTTATGGGCCACAAATGACAATTCTGTGGTCATAGCAAACACTTCTACCTAACTTCGCTGCAGTTTTATGTTTCCTGATAGACTGAATTTATAAATATTCGTAGATTTCTCCTCCATTCTTACCAGCTACCTCTCATGTAGTATCTAGAGTTTCTGCTGTAGAAAAAAAAATATAGTAGAAATATCTCAAGACATTGATTCCTTTTTAATATCAATGTTTTCCCAATGCCTGTGGAAAACAAATGTAAAAACAGTTTGGTGGGAAAACAGGCATTCTGGTGTTGTTTCAACCTTAGCCTAGGATGCCTTCGGCAACTGTGATATATCAGGAGAAAACGACTTTCAACACAAGGTGCTTTGAAAGTCCCCTCCCATGTTCTTTATTTATGGACTTATTTGTAAATAGCCTTGTTTCCCAGAATATGAAGCAACCAGCACCCCTCTTTTTTTTTACCTGGACCTTCAGGATTAGGCCTCCTCTCCCAAGTAAGGCTTTATAAATTCATATGAAGGCACACTCTGTAATCTCAAGAACTTGGGCTTTGTTTGTGTTCTTAGCAAGCCACCCCATCTAGCCTGGACACAACACTGATTAATTCTAACTCCTGAAGAGAATCAAAGCATTAGCAAACATTACCCTCTCAGAGTGTCTCTTGGGTGTGAGCCCAAGTACAGAGATGGTCCCTTTCTTCCATCGATCACACATGAAGTATATCTCATCTGACTCTCCTTGAAAACTGTGGGGGTTCTGTCATTAAGTCAACAGTAAGACCACAGTTTATTATTTGTAATATATTTCTTATTTGTTCAACCCGAGCACTCCTTTTGGTGTTTTCTGGATAAGCAGAAAGTTCAAGAGGAAACCTGATTCCAGTCTCCAGATTTTTTTCCATGGATTCCAACAATTTCTGATTTACACGAGCTAGGGTTCAGAACTAGGCTCAGCATCCTTGCTTCTCTGTTTTGACTCTGCTCAGCAATGAAGAAATGCAGGAAAGAGACTGGTGTGCAGTGAACAGCAGCACTATTGGTCTGTGAATTTTTGCACGTTTTGCTATTTCCTAATGTTTGTTTGGATTTCACATACTGCCCAGGCAAGATTAATTGCTTGCACATTTCTGAAAATTTAGTCCAATGATCTCTTTTTCTATTTCCTGGAGTATGTATGCTTTTGGCTGCCAAAAATAACTCCAAGAGACAGGTTACATGGAAGCTGGGATTATCCATAGAAAGTAATAGTAGTACTCTCATGCATGAAGAATGAGCAGGCTGCCGATTGTAATATGTTTAAAGGGTCAACAGAAATCTATAAGTGGTCAAGAAACAAGACAAACACCAGCCACCAGTCTGATGGGAAAAGCAACATCCATTAAGTCCATTAAATTTAACATTGAAATCAATGTTTAAACCACAAGAAGTAATTAGTGTAATTCATATTACAGACCTTTGGATTTTTGAAACCAGGTTTAATTATATTGAAAAATGACAGCTTCATTTGCCTTCTATGGGTAGGTTACTACCATGTTCCTGATACTTTTATTAGGGCTGGGTGCCGATATCAGGTTTTTAATGACATCAAGCAAAGTAGTGTTTCAGCCATTTGAGGAATAATAAATCAAGTTAGATTCTTTTTGAATGGAGACAACACAGATCAAGTGGCTTTTAAATCATTATCCTTTATCGCTATGACGTAGAGCTGTTCACTTGAAACAGCAGCTCATGGGGAAAAAAAAAAAAAGTTGTAGCGTGTGGAGTGATATTTGGATTCCCTGGCTCCCTTTGCCATCATGAATGGACAATTCATGAGCTAGTCCCAAGCTCTGGAAAGGTATCTCTTAATCCTTTGCCAATACAAACTCCACATAACTTTTACAAGGTCTTTCATTAGCAGTCTCAGATTTGAAGATAGATGAAGTGATACTGCATCTCCTGAACTTAAAGCCTTTTAGTATTGATGAAGGTGTTGACAAGGATAGCAAGTGTGGCCATGAAGATGCACAAAAAATGTTAATTTTCATTGAGAAAAGCAAAATGTTTATCTTATTTCTATCTCCTTGATGTGCTTCCACATGCTTTACTTGTCTCTTCTTTCTTGAGCCACATTCTTTTTCTGCTTCTGTTTTATTTGGGATCCTTTCTTTATGGGCTAAATTTTTGCATAGCTATTAGTAAAGCTCATGGAAAACCAGTGATGGCTTCTCTTTTGGCTTCCATTAATGCAAGAATATTGCATGGGTATGCAAATAACTGATGTTAAAATTAGTACCTTTTGGCCTGAAGCTGCTCCTGATTCTACTCTGTATTTGGTGTGGAGGAGGGAATTTCATATTAATGAGCAATGGGCCTCCTTCCTCAATATGCACATGCAGAGAAATAGGAATGCACATGCTCAGACTGCATTTGTGAGTGTAGTGAAGCCATGAGTGTGCTTTTGTGTATCCACTGAGCAACTCAAAGTGTCTGAGTACAGGGGCGTATGACTGAAGATGGTGTAGAAAACCATCAAGGAATGGAACAACTACTTGGATTAACTTGGTGTGTGGTAACTGGTAACAAATATAAGGCAAAACCCACTGAATTTAGACAGCTTTAAATTTTTTGAAAATATGAAATATCCAGCTTCTTCCTACATCAGAGCAAGTAAATTTAGAGAGATACAAATTATGTGATACTTTCTGACAGACACAACAAGGCCTTGGATCTCAGTGTTCCCTTCCCAACAGGGAGTCCCAGTCACAGTGGTATTTATGGGTTTAACTTCACTGTAGTGCAGGTCAGGGATGTCGTGGAGCAGTAAGACGCCAAGAGAATGCTCTGCCACAGCTTTGAAGACATAAGATAAAGCTGCCAAATAAGAACACAGGAAATGTAATAGGTATTACTGCAAAGAAGGTGACGAGCCATATGCAGGAATGACACCATCAACAAGCCATAGTGATGCTGGTGCAGAAAACAAAGTAGTGCAGTAATAGAAAGAAAGCAAGGCAAATGTGGCATGATTTGAACTATGGGATCATTTTGTCAACTCTTTGAGTGAAAAACATGTTTAAACTGGTGGAGAAGAAAGCTCAGCATCTAAGACTGAGCAGTACTGAAGCGCTCTGTACCAACAAGTGAAAATAGTAATTCTCTGTACCACTCAGAGGTGTTTTGCTGACTGTGGGGATTAGGAGTGCAGGTACAAGATCTCTTTATAGGGCATGGGAAAATGTCTCTGTGTGAAAAGGAAGATGGAAGGAGAAGATTCCAGACCTGTAAAGAGATTTCCAGCATAGATTACTCTTTGGGCATGTTGATACTGTATGGATAGATGTACACTCATCATGCCCGTGCTATTCACTGAAAAAAATCCTTCTCATGAGGGATTATTAGCTCAGGCCTGGTGCCAATGCAATCACATGGCTTCTGTCAGATTGGAGCGTGGGCAGAGCTTGCTCATGGCTGTTTGCAATATGTGGTGTAAACATGCTCAAAGAGTAATAGCAGGTGGTAGCAGAGGAGGTGGATAGAAAGGAAGACTTGGAACAAAAGATGTTAAGCTTCATTTGCTGTATGATGAGCCAAATTCATCATTGGTGTAACGCCCTGAAGTCAGTGGAGTTACAATAATAAAATTAGTCCAAAGAATCACATCCGTCCCTGGCACTCCATGCAATGCCTTTGATCTGATGAGGTATATGTCATGGCAACATCTTGCCTGCTGAACTCACAACATGATTCCTCCGGGGTGAAACATCAGGAAAAAAACCTCACAAATGGCACTGGGAAATCACGAGTTGAGTTTTAAATGTACATTTCAGTTTGAAATCCTGGCAGAGTTTTCTTTTCTTCCTGCATATTTGTCCCAAATGGTAACAATATAATGAAATCTTTGGCCACACATTTAGTGCTCAAAACGGGATTAATTTCTTTCTCTTTGGCTAGTACAAATATTTGCACATGAAGAGTTTATGCAATAGTAGAGGGGGTTATTTTGCCTTGGCAATGGTTTTGTCTGGAGCAATGGAAGAAACTGAGGTAATATGAATATTGTATTTAGCTTTCTCCATCCACAGAAGAAAAAGCAGTGTTTCATTTGGCACTCCCTACTTATTAAAGTGCTCTTTTGCATTGCTTTCCAGCTTCGGCTCTGCAACTCCCAAGCAGGCCAAACACAATCCTTGTCACCTCACTCCTCCTTCCTAAAAGGAAATCTCTGAGAAAAAGCCAGCACAAACCCCAGAAATACAAACCAAATATCCCCCAAGAATCAAGTACATTCTTCTCTCTTTACCATTATTGAGTAAATGCACTCAGAAGTTGTATTAGTCAAGCCAGATCCTCAGCTGGTTTAGGTTTACCTGCCTTGAATGAGTTCAGTGAAATTGTCTCAATTTACAGCAGCTGAGGACCTGGCCCTCATTAGTGAAGAGTTTAAATAATACAGGACCAACCAGCCTCCAGTGCTATCTCTGACACTGAGATTTGTGGTCTAGAAGGCTGAAATGGCTGTCTCTCTGATGTGATAAGATGCAAGGGATGGGTGCTCAGGGACTTCTCTGCTGAGAAGTTGCTGCTCAGAAGGTGTTTTGTTCCTTGGGATACCCAAAAGCACATTTTTTGCATTGTTCTGTAAGAGGCATAAGCTACTGTTTTTCTCTGCATCTCTGCTCCCTCTTGCTTGTCCTGTAGTAAAGAGGGATGGTGCAGATTGCAGCTTTGCTGTATGAAATGTTCTCTGGGTTTGTCATCCCACACCTCTGGGAGCAGAACTGTGCTTGGTGCTGGTGCTGTCCGTGTGCCCTTGGCAGAACAGCTCCTGCAAGGCCGCAGCCAAAGTTCCTATGGAAATATGGATTCTACAGGTATGTCCTCTGTGGATTACTCTCTACTCATTCTTGAACTCATAGTAGAGCCTCAGCAAAACTGGGTGAGGGAGAGGTCTCAAAGCTATTTAGTTCCTGCAAATGTGTGGACAAATATGGAGACAAAGAAGGAAGGAGGCAAAAGTCATACATACTCACCAAACTTTTAGTAGCCAAGGAACCTAGAGGCAACATACCTGTCTGATCCTAAAGAAATTAAAACCAACCCTTTTTATTATCATTTCTGCTTCTATTTATAAACTCTCTGCTTACCAGGCAGTTCGAGCAACTTAAAAAAGCACTGAGGTGCAACAGAACATGTAATTTGCAAGTAATATATCAGACAAAAGTAGTTGGTTTTTTCCTGCTCTTGAAATTTTTCTGCGCTGATCAGAATGTTGTTCTATGCTGGCTTTTTGTTCAACAATCTTTTGTGAAATTTTTTCTGTTTTTTTCAATCTCATTGGGAAGCAATTTGATGCAAGTAGCCCACACTTAGCAGTGTGGCCTCACCATGTTTGGGCAGACGGGTTATGTGTTTGGATGAACAAGGAAGCAAGTGCGTCTGGCTCGAATTTCACCCCTGAATTTCAAATTCCTTTTCTGCTAACACCATACACATATGAGACTTGGAAATGCATTTTGCACAATTTATTGTTATTCTGATTTGTATTAGAGTTGTGCAGAGTGATCCCAGACAAGACAGGGCCAAGTGTACTTAATTAAGGTATAGACCGCAATAAAGACCTTGATAGATGCAATCTATTTGAGTTTACAACTGAGACAGGTAAGAGAGAAGGAGGAAACGGAAGCACAAAGGGGTAAAAGGACTTGGTCAAGGTCACATCTGTGTAAGTAAAACTTGATCACTTGAATGTTCATGGCAAGTAAATATGAAGGCAAAGCAGTCGGCCAAAGTAAATTCACTTTAAAACCTCAATGAAAATAATCAATAGTATTCACCCACTGTGTCCCAGATGCCTGAATCAATTTGATAACAAACAGTTTGTTCACTTTTTTCAGTTATTTGTAAAGAAGTGGCTTGATTGCCAGTGTGCCTAATTCCAGACATATGCCAAATCCCTAATGGTAACGGAGCTGCACTATTGCATGCCAAGACTGAGGCAGATACTCAGCTCTTTCCTGCTAGATTTTTCCCAGAAGATCTGCAGTCAAATCCCTGTTTAACGACTATCAGACAAACATATGTGCTGCTTCGTGGGTCCACTTTCTATTCAGCGTAAACATGTAACAGTAGCTTGGTTCCTGAGCTGCGGTCATGGCCCTGTTTGCAAGCACATGCTTTAGGCTGCATGTAGCATGTAAGTCCAGTGGCCCAGAGGTGTTTGTTGGGAGTCATTTGTGCTGTGGTACCCGGGATTTCTTCCCCGTCTCAGGATAACGGTCTGCACCTAGTCTTTCTCACAGGAGCTGGCTTTGTTACCTGACCACCTTCTGGAAGAGGCTACAAGAGGGCTGAGCTCAGCAGAAACTCTCTGGGCGCAAAGAACAGCTTCCTATGGAAAGCATGAGGCTGGTGTTTCTTGTCTGTCAGCTCAGGCAGACTCTCTGGACACAACCACTGAGCAGATGTGAGGGGCACAGAGAGCATTTACAGAGACATGTGCACAGATTTTCTACCAGTCACTGCCACAGCCATCCTAGGGGAGGGGATCTCATGTAACAAACACAAGTGGGGATGAAACCCAAAAAGACTCTTCTGGCAATTGGATTATTCTGCAGCTGACACTGAGATCAGCTGAGGACAGGGACCTCAAAGAGAGTGGGGTCTCTTTGTACTAGGTGATGATTTGGCCTATTCTACCCATCCCGCTTTCATTTTCTTTTAGCAAAGGCTATATATTACTTCTGGGCTAACAGGTTATGTGTTGGTTTTTTTTTCAATTTCCTATTACTTAGATTGCATTTACCTTTGAGACAGTGAGTTCTGCTTACAGTTTAGCTGAAGTTCTCAAAATAGGTGGACTTTTTCAGTTGTTGTTCTCCCAAAGGCAGTAAGAATTTGAATATATTTTGAACTATTGAGTATTGGTGGCACAAATACTTCTTTCTGGAAGTTATCTATCTTAGTCTACCAGCTGAGTGCTGTAAAAATCTTCAGAGTGCGTAATATTGCGAATTCATGAATGTCGATCATTTGGTCCAAAGCATCAGCCATCAGATATTTCCTGCACTTAGTCACTCTCTGCAGAAGAGCCATTCATTAAGCTTTTGCAAATTCATATTCCTTTGCCCATCTTGCTAGATTCTGTAGTGTTGCTTTTCCATCATCTTTGAAAATTAAGTCATTGTGTCAGTGATTCCTGTAGAAAATAACATGTGCATGTCACCCTCTCTCAGCTGTGTTGCTCAGGTAAAGGACTACCCTTTGCTGAAAGCAAAGCAAATCATGAAGGTTTGGACTAATGCTGTTGCAGAAAAGGGATATTTTTAGTTCTGAAACTCCTGCAAAAAGGTCTGATACAGCTTGAACAGTACAAACTTGCTACGTTATGTGTTGGACTTGCATGCATATCTTTAATATTGAAGTTTCTTTCTCTTTGAAACTGTTTCTTTCTATGCTCTCTCTTGTTCTGTGCAGGGAATGATTAAGGTATTCCTTCCTTCACTTTTGTAACTACCACTGCTATTACTCTTTCCTGTAAGAAACAGGGGAGTTGTATTTTGAATATTTACCGTGTAATTAAAGGATATAAAATATTGTCACTATAAGCATCTTCCCTGTTAAACATACGTGGTCATAAAATATTAAGGGAAACTAGATCAATCTATTGAAGATACTCAGATACAAAAGTGTTTTTTGTAGGTCACAGGAATGTATAAATGAACTTGCTGCATATTATAGAGCTCTGAGCTGTACGACCATGCCATCAAGTTACTGGCACACAACTGAATCTTTACATAGAAGAATAAAACTTGGTGTCAAATAATGCCTAAAAGCAAATAGAAAGCACCTTGTCTCCTTCAAATGGCATCCTCCCAAGAAATGCAAAAAAGAAAATCAATATATTATAGTAGTTTATGATCTCATTTAAGTGATTCAACACAACAAAATTTCAATGACATTTCTTTTTTCTGTGACTGTAGACTTGTCTTTTCTCTCCAAATGGCAGTCCTAGGTTTGGAATTTTTTTTCTTCCTTTCCTTAGGACAATGCTGTGGGAGGCAGTCTGTCCTGGGGGAAAAAACTTATGGTGTGTTAAGCTACTAGAGATTAACAGAGGCCAAGAAATTCATGAATGCCATGGATTCTGTAGCTCCAGTCTGGGGAGGGGAAAGACCTGTGCCATATCAGGCTGCCTGGTGTACCCACTGGGACTTGTCAGATTGTCTCCTACCATAGATGTCTGTGTTTTTGCCTATCAGATGTTGATTTTTTTCACAGAAAAAAAGGCTGTACTTTTCTTTTAAATTACCTTACAGCTCCCTTATACAGAAAGTGTAGATGGCTTATACTTTCCAGTCATATCAGTTTTTGTGTCTACCTGAAAAGGATTATTGCTTGGGCCTCAGAAGATGTTATACTTATTTACATTTGAGTTAAGCACTGATCATCCCCTCCTTATGGTTTCACTGCAGAAAGAAGGTAGTGGTGGCAGTGAGCAGATAAATCATAAAAGACACGCTTCATCTGCCTGATCTCTGGTCTCACTTCTGCCCTTAGAAATAGTGCAATAGTTCAAGTTTATAGCCTTTGTGGATTAGAAAAGCACCCTTATGTTGTTGAAAAGAGAAAATGTCCTTAAACAGTGTTATTGACAGTTATTGCTGTTGTATCACTAAAGACCAGGGCTCATTGTGGTAAGTGCTGTGCAAATGTATTTTAGAGGGCTTCCCTGCTATAAACAGCAATAGTTTTGTTAGAATCAGAAGGTCTTGTTATTCCTATGGTTCTCTTTGCCCTATTTTGCAGCTCAAATAGCACCTGGGCAGTCATGCTTTAGTAACAGGCAGAAGAACCAAGTTAAGACAGACACATTTCTGTCATGTGAATACTACTTTATATCTTGTTTCTTGACCATGTTTGGAGTTTTGCTGTCTTTATTCCATGGACAATTTGCTGCACTTCATATTTTCAAAAAGTAACCCCAGAGTGAAGAAACCTAAACAGGTTGAAACAAAAATTTGAGGCTGTCTTATTTTTAAAACAAAATATTTCGATCTATAGCTTTTGATCTCTTATAATAAGTATATGGCCAGATTAATCTCTGACTGACTCATTTAGAAGGCACTACAGAAATAGTGGAATTGGCAGATTCCTATAATTGTATTTTAATCAGAAAATGAAGTTCTTCACTCTTTCTGTAGTTCTAGTCTAGTGATAGAGATTGCCCTTAATCAACAAACACCTAAGGGCAAAACAGTTCTATAAGCATCCTAGAGTGATGGTGCCAGGGAAGACTGAAAAATTAGATATGCCTTCCATCCCCCTGGGTTTTATTGGAACATATTTTCCTTCTCTCCTTCCTTTCTTACATGACTATTTACACACTGCAAACTTTTTAGTCTTTAGCTTTGGTAATAGTATTGCTGATGCCTTCATCCATTCATGGTCCAGGGCTCCTTTCAGTCCTTTACAGTAATGCTACTGCCTGGCCAATTATTTTATTGTGTTGATGCATCTTTTTATTTCCCTTATCTCTTATCTCACAACAGTCTCCACATTTCCTTTGGTATGTCCTTTTCACAAGTGAGAGTTCATAACTAGGTCAGCTTCAATGCGAAAGGTGAATGTGAAGTGCTAGTCTGTGCTCAGGAGCCTCTTTGCCCCTTACAGAAAGAATCTCTCACATTTTCTCAAATTTAATCAGCTTTAATGGCCTTTTTTATTAATTGCTGAGCTGTTTTCTTCTGGAGAGCTAGCAAAGATAGCTCACATAGTAAGATGTTAATATTGTGTGATTAGGTGCAACTTCAGAATGTCTGAATCTGTATGTTGCTCTTTTTGGTGGATTAGGACCACATGAAACTTATTCAGTAATATCTGTGTTTAAGAAATGAGAGTCTGGATGAGATTTTTGGCCACAGAGCAGATTTTCTGAGTGCCCTTGGGTGACTCAGTTACTTGTCATTGTTTCAGCTTGGTCTCTGCCAGGCTGATGTAATATTACATGCCTAATATAGGTGCTGAAGAAATAAATTAATGAGTGCCTGTGAAGCATGCAGATCATTGATGTATGGATCGGTTCTTCTGAGAGACACCAGCAGAAAGCTTCTTGGGAACAGAGGTTGGCTTGCCAGGTGGAGAGTGAGAAAACTGCCAAAGAAGTGGACAGGAGGCTGGCAAAAGGAAGCAGGAGAGAACCTGCAAAAACTAGGGCTGATACAACAAAAGGCATTCATTACTTGTTACAAAAACTCTAAAGAAATCCGAAGTTTGGATGTTCCCTTCAAATTTGGACACTTAGAGCTCTTAAATAATCTACCAAATTTGAGTGAGAAAGACCTCCTGAAATGCATTCAGGCACACAGAAAAAAATCTATACGCATATAGATTCATTTAAACCCTGAAATTAAATAAGCACTAAACAAGCCCTGAAAAATGCACACAAACATAATCTAATGAAAAGCTACCTTGTAATCCTTCCTCTATGAATTATAGTTCATATACGATAACTGCCATGAATTCTGCAGGGAATGTAAAAATGTAGGTACCTATTCAGATTGGAAGCCATAAAAAGGAACCTTTAATAACAAGTGGATCCTTACATTTTTTTGAAATAACTAAAATAAGAAAGGGACCAGAGGGAGTAAAATGCATAAGGAGCGGAAAATCTTGAACCCATGCTGGCCCGAAAGAAGTATCAGAAAGAAAGAGCTCCTTTAAGTAAAAAAACCTCCCAAATTAGACCTTTGTCTGACCAATTCAATAAGAAAGGAACAGGGAATAAGGAAAGTCATTCAAACGTATTCATTAAGTTGCCAGAGAAATGCTTATTAAAGAAACCCTCATCTTGCTTCCTTTTTTTGGGGAGGAGGAAAAAGAAGAAGGAAGAGAAAGATTTTTTTATTTTTATTATTTAACACTAATTCTTCAGAGGAATTCTTCCTATTATTCCTTCTATTTTGACTTACTGCATTTGAAAAATATGTTGTCTTTTAAATAGATTTATTCCTTTCAACAGCATTTGACATCTTTTGTCAGAAGTTCCTTCATTTTTCCAGTTTATTTCTTAACATGTATCTGTATAAGTGGCTTCTACTGTATTAATTGATGTGTTTGTGTCTGTTCAGAGCAAATGCATTCTCCTCACAGGGATTTTAACAGGCATTTGTTTAAGTGGGTTTTGCTTTTCTGTGTCTATTTCTGCTTGTTTTTCTGGTAGAGAAGGAGACATTACTAACATGGAGCCAACATAATGAGTTCCATTAACTCCCAATTCAGCTTGCTTTTTGACCACCTCTCTTTTAATGACTGTACTTTTCTTGACTGCAAAGTTTGGGGAATAGGAAAACTGTTCGCTCTGCTGGATTTTAATACATGTTTACATCCTTCTTTGCAGAACAGCACCACCTCTCATTTAATGTTACTCTTAGCCTTAAAAAAGCAATCGGTAATAAGTAAATGTGAGTGTGTGTGTGTGGAAAAGTGTGGTGTGAACCAGAATTTTTACAAAGGCTGCCAAGCATTTTTAGAGACTAAGCAGCATTTGTGTTCTAATATTTTAAAGCTTTTCCATTGATCTCCTGTTAACTGAGAAGCAAGAATTAACCTCAATGACAGTGCTAGTAGCTCTGCAGTCTATTTTGGCCTGTTCTTTAAGTAAAAAGAGCAACCTAGATGAGAATTTTGTGCTTCACTGGATATTGAAAGATGAGGCAATAAACTGCTAAACTTGAGTAATCACACACTCCCAGAGGAATGCCTCAAATGGGGTTGGTCAAAAACCTTGAAATTCTAGCCTTCTGCACACTGCCTGGGCTTTAACATTTGATGAGAGTCATTATAGTGGGGGACTGAATACAAGTGTCTTCTGATTACAGACCTTCCATTAAAAGTTCCCACCAGTGTGCCTTTCCATAGAGAAGCGTCAATGGGATTAAAATCTCAATTCACCCCAGTCAATTCTCCAGTAACACGATTTCATTAGAGGCAGGCAGGGAGGAAAATGGACTAGAAAGCACTGAAACAGCTGGTGTATAAATTATAAAGTGTACTTTCTACTAAGTGAACACACCTTCCGCTCAGCCATATTACTAATTAATGTGTAGGGTAGCCGATTTTATGTAAATTGTATTCTTCCTCTCTCCTGTGCTTTGGTTAACAACAGGTTCTTCTAAATCTTGGAAAAAGAAAGATTATGCAAAGCTATCATCATATGAAAATAACGTATTAACATACTGCCTGTGAACTGTATCCAATCAGTTCCTTTTCACTGGCGTGTGTACAAAACAATTAAAATCAAATTTATATTGCACTTCTTTAATATATTCTGGCATTAATATAATCAACAAACAAGTGTTAAAAAGTCTTACAGGCCTATTCTGCTTTAAAATGATATGTTTGTTCTCAGGGTTAGTGGGTATTTTCAGCTTCTTTAAAAGGCCACTAAAAAGAAAAGTCCTGGGTGTACGAACACAACTCTGGCAGCCATCAGCTGATGTGGAGTCAGCCTCACTTTTTAATGGCAGCCTGTTGTGTTAATTTTTTTATGTGGTGTCTTTAGCCCTGGACTCTGTCAGCTGTTCTCCATGTTACCTGCAGCATATTTGTTTTTAATTATTGGATGTTGCTGAATAATTGCTCATAAAGGTTACACGACCGCTGAATTATCTGGGTGACCCACAGGCTGGTTGGGCTACCAGCTGTTCCAGTGCCAGGCAGGGACACACCCACACACCCAGGGCTGGCTGTCTGCATGCCTGCCAAGCCCCAGGATTTCACCTGGAGACTGACGGATAGCTCACATGCCATTAGTATATCCTTATTTGCCATGTTTCATGCTCTGAGGCTACATTTTTTCTGTCTGTTTTCCTTGCTGCTTTTGGCGTACTCTTCAAGTGATGTCAGGTAGGAAGAACCAAGATATTGTGTCACTGCTCTCAGAGGAGCAGGCTAGAAGACCTCTGAAACCAGTAAACTGGTGCAATCAAAACAGTTTTTGTCAGTCACTGGGCTGGACTTTCTATCAAGAGGTTATTTATTCTGTCCTTAATAATATCTGTATCTCTCCAGGAACAGTCCCTGTCAAGTACCTCCACCCCAGGCCTTCTCTAACTTTGCTGTTTCTTATCACCTTTAGCTGAAGGTAAGCCCATTTCTTGTCCTACTCACTAAGGACACAGAAGAGATCACTCTCTTCCTTTTACTTATTTTGAGACCCTATCCTCCCCCAGACACGCACATAAAGAGACTAATGCTATTGCCCAGCTAAGATGATTCTTAAAACCATGACCATGGATTTGGAAATGATTTTTCCCCTCCCCTGGCAGTGCTGAACCTGTCTACAAAGACATATCCCCATGAGGAGAGCAAAAGAGACCATATTTTCTAGGAGAAACAAATGAGTGAGATCCTCATACCACTTCTGAACCTTTTTCTAAAGCAAAACTACTCTTTATGCCAAGAGGCAATTGAAAATAAAGACCTTGTGTGCAAATGTATGAGCAGGGCAGTGTTACAGAGTTCTAGTGTGTGTTACAACCCTGAGACCTACTCTTGCATTCAGGATGAGAGTTCTTTTTCTTTAACTTACTATTGAATCTTGTGATTGTGTAAGTGAAAGGGCAAGGGTCTGTACATGCTCTCTCCTTGACCATTGCACTTGTGCAAAATTAATTTCGGTCCTGGGAAATGTGCTGGTGAAGTCTGTGAGTATGCTGCTAGGGTATAGGCCATGAAACTGAGTCCATAAAATGTTTTCTGTGACATATGGATTCTTTACAGTAGGGGGAGGGAAGTTCTGACAGAGACAGTTTGTCCACTGAAAAGTAAGCTGAGACCATAAGCTTCCTTCAGTTTGGGCCAGAGGATAGTAGTAAACCATGGAGAAAATGTCAGTGCCTTTCCATTAAGTGACCCCATGTCATCCTTATTTATGAGTTCCTAACAAGGAATTTAGCCAGATGGCCTATGTGATTGGTGTAATTCCAGTTTGAAATTGCAGATTTGAATTCCTGAAAGTATAAATGGTTGTGCATTTAAGTATCCAACCTGTCAGGACAGAAACCATAGGATACTTCTAGGTTATAGTTTGAGTAATAAAAACATGCCACCTGAGTGGGAATTTGGTCTGAAAACTCATTATCAAAAATTGCTTTTTAGGCTTCCACCATTTCTTTATCCTCCTCAGCCTTTTGCAACAAAGCTGTGAAATGAAGGTGGGTGCGGAATGCAGAGAGAAAAATTGGTAGGATTCATTGGCAAGTACTTTCTTTTTGTCCATCATTTCCTACTAGATGATTGGGAATGGAACCAAGTCAAGCAGCTGACTGACAGCGTACCTCATATCAAGCACTAGATCAGAACTACTGCAACATTTTCCTTCTTGATGGTGTTGATGGCATAAGTGGAATCTGCAGACTGGTCCCCAGCCATGAGGCAGAGGACAGCATCATCTGTAGTTCTTTATAGGAACAGAATAGGAACACAGGAGGTGCACATTCCACCCTTGGTCACAGTGGTGGAAGCCCATTAGCTGGGGCAGCATCAGTGTCAGTGAGAACTGAATGTAGCCAAGAAGGGCCACAAATTACAGTACTTACCTTCCCTGATTGCTCAGCACTGGAGGTAAATGTCCTCTGTCTCACCCTTTTTGGTTCTAACTCACTGTCAGGTCCTTCCCCACTGGCTGATGGACAGCTTGATGCCACTCTCCATGTCTGTCAGAACTTGGTAGTGCTGCCAGGGTGCTTTAACTACTCACTAAAGGAAAGAGGACAGACACAGCACACTGTACCCAGGTTTGCTTTCACACTTACAGCACCAGAAAAAAATGTGTTGTTCTTTCAGAAGTACTTTGCTGATGAACCATTGCCAAATAGGGTGAACAAAAAAAATCTCAGGAGTTTCTGAAGGTGATTCCTCAAAAATAGTTCAACAGGGCTTAACAATGACTTGTCTGGTCATTTGCTGTGTTGCTCTTTTTGGAGGGAACAAGTGAATGGAAAGACCAGTTTGTAGCTGTGATTTTCTAGGCAGCCCAAAGTACAGTCAGAAATAGAAAAAGAAGCTTCTCTTTCTTTCAGTGGTGTTATCAGGAAGGTTGAAAGCTGATGAGTAGGTTTCTCGGTGATTTGGTATTGCACATCCTCAGTCAAGGAGATTCCGGGATTCCTGTAATTTTTACAAGGGCTTTTTTATATTGCTGTATTATTTGTATAAGTGCTTGTTGGATTCATAGGAAATTATCCCATTTGTCTTCAGTGGATACTGCTAAAGACTCAAAAGGAGAAACACGTCCATAAAGTTTGTTAGGATTCAATATGTTTTGGTTTTGTTTTTTTTTTAACAAGAAAAACAAAAAAGATAGTTGTAGTTACATTTTAATTACATTTATTGAATATACATGTTGTCTGGGACCTAGAATATCTCTAGCATGATGGAAGGCAGCAAAAGAATGGGATTAGAGCAGATGAAGAAAAGATCTCAGGCCTAAATAGTGATACAGAGAGGATAACCAATCCTAACAAAACCAAACTGAAATGGTTGAAGTTGTCTGGCTTTAGGGGATGTTTAGTTTCTTAACACAAATTGCCAGAAATAGATTTTAATTTCTGCATGTATTCTGTAATTATTTTTGTTTCTATATAACTGTGAAATTGAGTCTTTTGCTTCTGCTGATATCAGGTCACTTCTGAAAATGAAGTGTAACTCAGAGAACAGCAATATTATTATTATTCCAAGGCTACATGTTTGGGCAATTATGCAAACATTGTCTCACTGTCAGTAAGTAAAAACCTTTCCCAAAATACCTAGACACTTGAATTAATTAGACTTGTCATCTCCTCCTTTGAATGCCACCTTGTGAGAAGGCCACCTCCTGCCCAAACCCACACCAAAAGTCCCTCCCTCAGGTCATTTTATTACGTAGCTGTCCAGATGAATGGTGTTCTACAGTGAACACTGTTGCTCCTCTGATCACTGAGTACAAGCTTATGTATGTACAGTTCTGCAAACTTTATAGCAAAAGTCAACTCAGTGACTCACATGTTGCAGAAAGTGTGAAATTTATCATGAGCAGCATTGCTTCCCTGAAGGAAGTAAGTACAGTTTCTGTGACCTAACCTCAGAGTCATCAGAGACTGATGTCCCATTTCCATCATGGTTGGAAGTTTAGGAGCACAGTTCATAAGAAAACAGCTGGAGAAAAAAGGCCTGGTGGGGAAAAATAAAAGCATAGAGTGTAATGATACTAAATTTAACAAGACTTAATTTGTTTTTTCTCCTTAAGTACTCTTAATGAGAATAAATGGTTTATCTTTTCAGATCTGTACATTGCTGCAGAAATATACCTCTGGTTAAATGCTGCAAAAGTTCTGGCCACCTTCTAAATCCTTTGCTGGAGACTCACTCGGGAAGAAGAAAAGACATAAAATGTTGTGCTGGCTCTCTAAGTGAAGGTAAGTATTGTCCTACGGTAATGATGCCCAAATTTTGTTGCAGAAGCAAAGTGGTGTTATGTCAGCCAAAGTCTTCATGATTTTTATGAAGGTGAAGACTTTTTCTCCCTTTGTCTATTCTTACTTCTTGGTAAACAGGCCTGTATAAAAACAGGCCTATATAAATAGGACTGCATTAAAATCCTTTGTTTTGTGGGCCTCCCCTGGCTACACCCCGTGTGTGTAGTACTCAAAAGGGCAAGTGTGTCCCACAGGGAGGAGGAATATTCAGCGTTCTACAAATGGCTTTGAACCAGCTGCACGTCATAAAACCACCCTGCAGAGCCACCGGGTCTAGGTACTCTTGCTGGGACAAGTTCATCCATGACTGTATGGGGAGCTGCTTAATTGAGCCTCATTACTTCCATTTCCTACTGACACTGTGCTCCCTGTGGCATGTGTCAGGGGCAGGGGGTTGAGCAGCTGCCACTTCTTACATGGAAGCAGGAGAGGATGAGTGATAACAGTGCCCTAACCCAGCACTGCTGCCTCCGTAGTTGGTACCACTCATGAGGAGGAGCAGGCTGCTAATTTGACCCTCTTATACAGAGGGATGCCCCTGCCTCGGCCATCACAGTCTTCTCCTCTGCTGGGCCTTTTGCCACAGAGGATGGTGCACTCCTGACAAACTGCCACCAGCAGGTATTGCCTTCATCCCTTTTGGATCTCTGGTAATCTATATGTTTTGTCCTTTTTAAGAAGGGCTCATGCTTGGAACCATCTCAGCTAAAATCTCCCAAAGAGAAGTATTTCCTTTTTTTAACAAGTAACACGAGCCATCTATTTTCTTATTCGCGTTGTGTGACCTGCACACCTTCAAGGTCAGACAAGCATCCTTCCAAAGCCTCCAACTCTGTTTCTGTTTCTTCAAGCACACAAGATCACAGGTAGACATAGCCTTCCTGCTCATTCCTGGTCCTGTGGAGGTCCTGAATCCCTGCTGAGAGCTTTGTTTCTATGACTATTCTTCCAGTTTTTTTCTGATGTATTGTCCTCAGTTTTCATTGTTGAAGAGGACCCATTGTAGACTTCAGCTCCTACAAGTAAATATGTAGTATCTGCCACTTAATGTCAACATTTCCAGAGTACCACAAAAGCTCTTAGAGGAATTAGCTTTTTGATTTCCATGGGACAGTGGAAAACATGTGAGAGAGAACTTAGGCAATGATATCTGTTATTATCACCCTTCTGAAACTCACCACTGCTGAGCGAAAATGAGCTTTGTGAAGGTAATCAATCACTGGCCACCACATGGGCTCCCTCAGTATAACATTAAGGGTAAAACTCATCACTTTGAACAGCATCAACACAGTCTTGGGTAACACCAATTCTCACTCACCCACTTGTGCAGAGGAGATGAAAGAGGTATCTATTTACCCAGGATACTCTGGCTTTGCATTTCACCACTCCCAGCACAAGTAATGACTTGCTGGACAACCAACAACCATCAGACCAGCCAGACAACAACTTCCTGTGCTGCAACGTGGCATGGAGCTATCATAGCTCTGCACGAGTAAGAAGTCAGATAAATTGTAACAACCAGCATCACAGCAGAAAAATGACAATAATAAATACCATAGGATTACAGAGAGTTCCTTCCTTTGGAGCTGCCTTTAGTCAGGCGGTATGCAGTCAATTCATAGAATAAGAAATTATTTCAGAACATACATTATACCAGAATGTTGTGTTACTCCCCTACATAAGTTCCCCCACAGGAAGTTTTAGGTGAGAGATAAATTCAGAGAGATGGTGGTGTCCCTTGCGTTAGACTCTGCACACTGAATATTTGGCAACGCAGAGATGAAAGGTATCAAAGGGACATGTTTGTGAGCAGAGGAGGTTCCTTGTTTGGCAGCACCTGAGAGCAGAGCTAAGCTGGTCAAGGCATTTCTGTCTGGGTCTGTTTTCTCTGCTTATGTGTATGTAAAGGTGCCCAGGTGATTTCCATGGCACAGGCTTTTCAGGCATGCTGCATCCTGTCACTGGAGACTAAGAAGCAGTGGCAGGTCATCACAAAGAGAATTAGCTCATGTATTTTGACAGGTGAAGCTAAATAAAATGAAATAATTTGACAGGAAGTGAAACAAAAATGCAACAAAGGAATAGACTTGCAGAGATATCAGGTTACCAGAGGAGAGGGGGAAAGAATTAGGGTGAGAAATGTACATACAAATAAATATAGAGGTTTTTATAAATCTATTTGAACCTCAACAGTTTGACTAGCTCAGAGTTCCTTGTCTCTTGGCCTGTTCAGGTAAGGAAGTGCTACTATCACGGTAAGCACTTCAACTTTCTAACAGGGAGTAAGGAGATTGCAAGATCTCTTGCCAAGATCTCTTTCAAATCTGAACCAGGTGTGAAGCAACAAAGTAAGGAAGTCTATTTGAGTCTGGACAGAGTCTAAAATAAGAGCTCTAGGAATTGCAAACTGCTGTATTAGTCTCATTTCAGACCCATGGACTGCATAGGTTTGTGGCCAAGAAACTGCCAGTTGTGACTGCTATTCCCAGAGGGAAGAAAGAGAAATGCTATACAGGGCAATTCTTAGCATATAGCCCTTTCCAAAGTAAGCACAGGCAGCTTTCTGCTCTGAGGAAACAATGACATCTTTGCCACTAGTATTACCAAATGGCTAGAGACTTTCTTGACACTGTGTTGCTGGAAAAAATATAGACAAGCAAAGGAGAAAATTTATCCAAAATTACAGCAAAGAAATGTATAACCTTTGCATTAGAAAAGGAAAAAAATTCTAAACTACACAGAAAGCATGGAAAGCGACAGTGGGGTTTTCTCATTAAAGATGCCATAAAAGTCGAAAAGGCAACATGTCAGCACAGCTGTAAGTGGTCACAGCAGTGATAGCTGGCCTGTTTCTGAGAACCACCGTTGTGATCCTTGGGAACAGTGTAGAGATGTGTGGCAGTACCCAGCCTGATTCGGTTGCACCAGCCTGCAAGCCTCCAGCCAAACATCCTGCCTTTTAGTGGTACATGTCCCTTGGCTGCACACAGCAAACTCAGGCCATCTGTGAGAGAACGGGATCCTCCTCCTGTGCCTGGGCAGCGGCACCGCCCAGGGACTCTGCCAGACCACAGGCTGGCACGGAGTCAGCTCCAGGGCCACAGGGTTATAGCACTAGAAGCAACTGTGAGATTTGGATGTGATACCTTGATAACCAGAGCCCTGGGAGGTTGCCTGGAGAAGCACAGTCTCATGTGTCAGTGGCACTGACATGTACAGCAGACAGGCTCTCCAGTATGAGAGCAAGGGGGAAGGGTATGTGTCACCAAGGCAGCAGAAGAGATTATGGGAAAATGAAAAGAGAGTTTAATGTTGTATGTATTTAGCCAGGTAAAAGTGTGATTTGGAGAGCTGGGCAGGGACTTACAATATTAATAGTTTTGTTTTCTTTCAGAGCCTTTTTTGAATCTCTTTTGTTCTGAAAATATTGTATGTTAAACATTTTGTTGTTATTCCTGCTGTTTAGACTTTGTTATGGATGCATGGGAAAAATCTACTAGTTATCTTTACTTGGATGAATTGTTAGCTGATGTTAACATGAAATGTAGGCAGAGTCCTGCAGGAGTCATCCTTTGCTGTAAGTGTGCTGCCTTATTAATCACTGTAAAATGTTTCACGGCCCTCAGAGTTGCCAAGATCTCTTTCACAACTGAACCAAGCGTGAAGCAATGAGGTAAGGTGCACTTGAGCTTGGACAGAGTCTAAAATAAGAGCTCTAGGAATCGCGAGCTGCTCTATTAGTCTCATTAGGCCCACGGACTCCACAGGTTGTGGCCAAGAAGCTGCCAAAATCCATCACAAGGAATGCTTTCATTTGGAATTTGCCACAACAATGTGCCAAGTACAAAAAATGGTGGTGTGATGGGCGGTGAGGAAAGTCTGAAGCCAGGTGGTGTGACACCTTATCCCACACACAGCACAGACAAGTGGCTCCTCTGCCTGTGTTACACTTATAGGTGGCACTGGCAGCAGTGCTCCAGCCTGCTTGCCATCCTTTCTGGCTGGGAGCTTCCTGCAGCAGCTTCTCCTGACAGCACATGTCTAACAGCAGCACAGATGTCAGGATTGGAACTATGGGCCCGTTTGCAAGCAGGGAGAATGGAGACCCATGGGAATGCAAGACTGGTAGCAAAATGCATGGGTGCTAATCAGGTGCTCCCTCTTCCTCTGTGGTTCTGGGTGTTTCTGACCCAGGTGTGCCAAAGGGGAGGCTTGTGGAAGTCAGACACCTCAAGGACAAAATAATGAGTCACTTTTTGCCAACAGTTGACTAAATTTATACCTGTGTGTGCTATTAAATTTGAGCTATTACTGGCCAGATTGTGTAGGAATGTGGAGATGGCAAAGGGGGACATTTCTATCAGCCAAGATGAACTAACATTAGATGTGATTTTAAAAAAACCAAAAAAACATTACAGTGGAATTTGCCTGACACAAACCTGTCTCACCCTGATGTGGAGACACAAGGCACTGCATAGCTTCAGGGAAATAAACAACCAACTGCCCTTAAAACCATTCAACATGAAAGAACTTTGCTATTCTTCCCTGCACAAGCAGACATTAAAAAAAAGGACGATGACAAGATAAAGTATTACAAAAATATCCACTTTCAAGACCTGTTGTCACAGCGTGACTCAGCTGTGAGGGAAGTACCCTTGATATTATTTCTGTGTTCAAACACTTTAGACATTTATCAGATATTGATGTAGAATACTTATGGGTCAGGTAGAAGATCCTACTTTTCTTTCCTCAAATTTTAGGGCAACGATCTTTGCAACTCTATTCTTCCAATCCAGCCAGGACATGTCTTGTTCCTGACATGGGAATCTCCCCTGCTGTTATATCTATACACAGATTGGTAAACCAGAAAAGTGAAAATCATAGGATTTTCAGATTTAACATGACTTCTGCTGTTATTTAAGGATTGTTTGGCACTGTGTCCACGCATTTATGCAGAAAATTATGGTTAACTTTGCAACCATTCTTGTAAATAGGCCTCTTTTTTTACAGAATTATAAATCTTGCAGAGAAATGAAAAGCAAGAAAATCAAGATGTATTAGGTGCACATTTTCAGGTATTCTAAGTGAACTTTTGCTGTGTGGAAGCCATAGAAACACACAGACTTTTCCTCCTTACCAGCAGAGCTATTTAGCAGGAAGCTAGGCTGATTTCAAACCAGTTTTTGCCTAAGACTGCTGGTATCTCCAGCTGAGATCTGCTGGAGGGTGCAGGCTTAATTATAAAGTATCTTCCCTACAGCTGCAGAACACTAATCCTGATTCACCAGAATCCAGTGCCTTTGCTTGGTTAGAGAAACTATTTTTGGATCTTTCAGAGTTAATCTAACCCTGACCTATGGTGGACACGCTGTAGTCACGGAGTACATTTTATGTTCTTAATGTGCCTAGTCAGAACATGTCTTCTTTTTGACACATCTCTCTACAAGCCTATCAGGCAGTGTAACAGTGACTTCAGCACTGTGTTGCTGTTTGAACAGGATACGAGGTCTTATCATGTGTGTAAATTTTGTAAGGCAGGAAGTGATTTTTCTTCCAAGGGAAGAACATTCTGTGGCAACAGTCTCGTAGTACCTCTTACTTCCTTCCAGTAGCATCATGTTGTCAACACAGACACACTTTTGTACCTTGGAGAGTAGATCAGTTACTTTGCTGGAAGGCACCTAAATAAGTCCCTTCTGGGAAATTTGGACTGGTCCCTTGGTGAAGAGTGGAAGGCAGGTTGTACTCTGTATTAGCCAGGATCCAACTGCTCATTCTTCGGGAGTGAAATAATGCCCATCTCTCATTCAGTCGACAGCCATTACCTGTAGACATTCCAGTTTTGTAGGAATTGTAAGGTCTGTGGCCCTGAAAGTTTATTTCAACATTTGGAAAAGACTTAAGACTAAATTAGACAGCACAGTGAAAAGGTTTCATTTTCCAAGAAATTCCTATGACTTCTGTAACATTTCTACCTTTACTGCTTAGACAAAAATAGCTTTTTAAAGTTGAGGAACTTCTTGAGGGTTGAATGTGACTGAACTGAGAAGAAAAAGAATATTCTTTTTTCTGGAAGTTTTTTAGGATTCTTTCTTTGTTCTTTTATGGTAAGTGTGGAACAAATCATCGTAATATATTTTGTTTAGTGTGCTATAGCAAGTCTAATTAAAATTTGAAACTGTTGCTTTTATATTATTCATAATACTTACAATAAAACCCCACAATATCATAAATGACAGTGATTTGAAGTAAATTCTTCAAGATAAGCCCAGGGCAAAGTGACCCTGAGTCATTTGGAAATTTTGAATGAAAACAGAGGATAGGTATTTATTATTTTAAAAATATAATTCCAGCTCTCTCATAATATTAGGCACTGAGGCCATTATAAAGGAGAATGAGTTTTGGTATGCAAGTAGCAGAATGGAACACAGAAACAGTGCTCTGCAAAACTGCTCTGGAATTATATTGTAAGCTTAAAATCTTTACACCAGAATTGCTTTCTCCCCCTTAATCCACACTGTAATTTTCAAACATACAAAAGCTATGAGGAACTTTAAAGCAAGGTAGGAGAACCCTCTTTTGGAAACCTAAGGCCTTGTTTGTATTTACATTAAAACCTTTTCACAGTTCCCAGTAATATAAAGAGTTTTTAAGTTTATCTAGTACAACCATGAGCTTGATAGCTTCTTCTCTCTGCTCATCTACATTTAGGGATGGATGACTGTGGTTTTAATGAAACAGAATATTCCTAATACTAATGGATGTTAAATTGCTTATTCTTACCAAGAGGTACTCCAAAAGCACATTTACCTCAAGTATATGATATAAAGTGATGAGTTAATTCATGTACTTGTGTCAATTGCTTCAAGATACTGAGAATTAGCTGCATTAGTGATTTTTTTTCTTTACATATGAATAGGAAAGTGCATAGGAATGGAGATCGATTTAAGCTCTACTGCACAAGGAGGGGAGAAATCTGGTTGATGGTCCTACAAATGTCATTTACAAGGTTAGTAGGTTCTTTCTCTTTGCATTTTCTTGCTATTCCTTGTACTTAGGCTTGAGGTACTTAAGATTTCTGGAGTAGTCTGTGGCAGGGAAATTTCTGATTGCAGTGAATGAACCAAGAAGAGTTTGTCTTCAGGACAGCCACATCAACTGGAGCTTGAAAATGCCTTCTAGTCATCTGTACCAGAGCAGTGCTCAAGTTGCTCCAAGGATCTCTTCTCCATTTGGACTCCCAAATCCACCTGCATCATGTCCTGCAAGAGCCTTGGAAAAGCAAGAAAAATGTGGGGACAATGGCACACCCCTGATATATCAAACTGCCCTGGAGATCAAGGGCCACAGCACAGTGTGATTCCCCAGCCTCAGGGTTCCTCTGAAGTAGAACAGAGCAACAGGTGGCAGCTGTTAATGTGCTGAATGTGGCTTCCCTCTGTGTCCGGCCATTGAAAACAAAGCCAGCGAGCGGATCCATGCCAAACACTTTGCAAGCATGGAGCTTACACAATTGGGCTCCACCCACATGCCTCACATGGGAATTTTCTCCCTCACCAGCTGGGTTAAGATCACAAGATGGTAAAAAGGAGAAGGGGAAAAAAAAAAAAAAAGAGCTGGAGTTGTTTTATTTCCATTGTAGCTCCTGAGCTGAAAGTTCCTTTGCAACAGAATAATAGAATAA